>OY755047.1:54358381-54958381 GCA_963576565.1 Aspidapion aeneum
GAGTTCCACTTCCTGTATAAAAATGGTAAGTGAAAATGCATTATTTTTACCTTACATACATTTGTTTATTGCTACACTAACCTAGAAGGTAAACTAGACCATTCCAGAATCCCTTGTACCAGCTTAGCCTATGACCTTATTCCCTTAAATTTACAGTCCACACCTGACACCGTTAAATTCCAGACAACTCTCCTTTCTGGACCACCAGGGAGCCCCAGACACTCTTACGAGCTGATTAGATTTTGGTCAAAATCTATTAATACTCATGACGTATCTATACACTGTTTATCGGAATATAGTAGACTATATTTTGCTCAATAATTCGGGTTATAACCAAAAACTTCGTAGAAGCTTTAGTTTTTGAGATATTTACAAAAACTGTTTTCAAGGCTATTTATATAGGCTAGCTAGAAAGGTGTCAGATCCGTCATAGATCCATTTATTTTTTCTTCCAGGATTTTTTTATATTGCAAAAATTTTCTTTTGCGGTTCCATTTTTTCCGAAAAAGTCTTAATTTTTCAAAAATTTTTGTTATATTCTATGAAAAGTTTTCCGAGGCTAGTTTTTTCCGAAACAAACTTATTTTTCTAAAACCTTTGTCTGCAATTTTCGCGTAGCTTTTTGTATTGCAAAAATTTTCCTATATCGTTTTTCTAAAATGTACTAAGATTTTTAAAAATTTTTGGATGTTGTGCCATTGTATTATTTTTCTACAAATTTTTGTCTGGGGCCTAAAAAAAATATATTTACTAACAGGACTTAAAGCATTGGAAATTGTAGAGCGGTGAAAAACGAAGTTAAAAAAAATAAATGCGTGAGCAGGGGCGTTGCGGGTTAGGTTTTGGGGCGTAAAAAGGGACAGGGAATCGTAATATTGCGATTTACGGCGAAAGTTGACGTTGGAGAAAAAAGTAACATACAGAAAAGTTATAGGCCATAAAAATCTCTAAAACTCTGGTAAATTCATTTTTTTAGATAACCTCAAAATATTCGAGAAAAATTAAAAAAACCGTAATTTTTTTTGTTTTTTTTTGCAAAAATAAAGTCAGTTTAACAAAACTTGGTAAGAGCTTTTTGGGCGTTTTATATCCACAATATTTTACAAACAAAAATTTTTTGAAGTTTCTAAGATATTTGTTTTTTTCGTTCAAAAACATGTTTTTTTTTTAATGAAATTTTTCCTTCATAAAATTATCGTATACAATTGTACTTATACTCAGTTTTTGACATTGTGATATACCTTTTAAATAAATTAAAAAAATAAGATTATTTATTTAAAAACTAACAAAAAATTTCTACAATATTTATATTTCATTTTGAATAACCGTTTTTCTGGCAGCGTGTGAAAAACGTCAATTTTTTGTAAGCATTTTAATTTGAAACGTAATTTTTCCGAAAAGGTATTTTTCAGCACGCCAAGCAGCATAGTAAAACTAGGCGCAAACACGCGTTTTAACAAAATAAAAGCAAATAAGAACCTTATAATTGAAAATGTATCACTGGGTATGTCTATCTCTAATTTTATTTAACAACACAACACTCTTAGAGAGCATAGGCACTTTCAGATTTAAGCGTGGCTTGGAACCAGTCTAACTCCAACCAAGTGAGGCTGGAAAGAAGTGATTGGAAATAATTCAAAAATACTTATGCCTCGCTTTACTGAAGACCTAGTAATTCCAGATGTATTGAAATCAATATCTGGCAGCTGGGTAACCAATTGTGAGAGTCGATGCGAGTGCCGAAAACATGGATTGCGATGCACAGATTTATGTACAAAATGTCATGGTTCAGACGTTGAAAAAATTTCAGAAGATTTTGATGAATTTGATATCTCAAATGCACGGCGAGACCTTTGTCCAAATACAGAATCTCAGTAACCCGAGGAGTCAAGTTATATAGAAGAAAATTTTGAAGATAGAGAAGACCAGTGTGACCGAGAGTTAGACCACGAAGAAGAAGAAGAAGCTGAGATTTTACCAAAAAGTCCCAAGAATAGTTAAAATATAATAAATACAAAAGTTTCATAATTTTTTATGTTGTTTAAACATTTTAGGGCCGGAATGTAGAAATAAATTCTAAATGTCAAAATTTGACAGGTCGGTGGTTTTTTAAATTGAACACACTATACACTAGATACGATGAATTTCTGAAGGAGAAATCAGTGTTGCCAGGTCCCACAGAAATATGACATGAGAAATATTTCGAGAAAGCATGAGATTTCAAAAAAAAGCATGAGATGGCGGAATTGTCGCTGTTGCCTCTATATATTCTTTGTTGCAGTTAGGGTTGCCAACCGTACTATATTATATAGTATTGTACTATATTCGGATCTGCATATTATATACTGTTGAAGAAATATATGCAAAAATACTATTATTTTACTTGGATCTTGACCTGGTCTATATTTTGCAAAGCCGAGACAAAAATCAGACAAACCCCTTCTGAACGTACCGATATGCCTATAACTGAACGCGCCTTTTTACACCGAAAATCTCTTAGATGTGTTTGATATCATGTCAACCTTAAAGTCAGCGTTAGAACAGCGCAAAAAAGACTTTCTTTGGTTATGAAACAAAAAAAAGTTGCAATGCAATCCTTAGAAGTAAAATCCGCCGTAGGCAGTGACAAATTTAAGAAGAATTGTATAATTTATTTTTGTCTCTGTAAGCTGAAAAGCATGAGATTTTGCGATAAAATAATGATAGCATGAGATTTGTTTGAAAAATATGAGATCCCATGCAAAAGCATGAGACCTGGGAGAATATCATAAAAAAGTGTTTTTGAGCGAAAAGAACAAATCTCTTAGAAACTTCTTAATTTTTTTGTTTGCAAAACATTGGATAGTATAGATATTTAGCACCCGAAGAGCTCACCTAGTTTTGTTAAACTGTCATTATTTTTGCAAGAATAAAAAGTTAAAAACAAAAAATACGTTTTTTTTTTTCATTTTTCTCGAACATTTTGACGTTATGTAAAAAATTACATTAACAAAACTTTTAAATATTTTTATGACCTATGACTGTTATGTATGTTACTTTTTCTACAAAGTCAATTTTTACCGGAAATCGCAATAATACGATTCTTTGCCCCTTTTTACCCCCAAAACTAATCCGCAACGCCCCTGCTCACGCATTTTTTAAAACTTTTTCTAAAATGACAATCTCCTTGAAGTATGAAGTTCACAAAATACCACCGGGCGACCACCGATAATTACAATAAGAGAGAGAAAGTTCACACTACTTGTATGTTCTCAAAAACTCTTAAAATTTTTGCCTCAGTGTCCCGTATACGTAATGTATAGCTGTGGCCGTTCCAGTTACTTCGTATATAATTCAGTGCACTAAATTCGACTCTACCTACGGTGCTGTTTATGGGGATGAAACAACTGGAATAACAAACAAATTAGATTGCCAAGGTGCGTTTGTGTAGAGACCCTGTAAGTATGACATATTTTAAAGAAATAGAGACGCTACAAACCAATCAAAGTCATTCAAACTCATATTTTTTGGTTATATTATTTTCTTTCCAAGCTCATTGGCATTTCACTTAAATAATTTATGTTGTTAGGCGTGATTGACATCAATCAGATGCAACATTCACAGGGAATTGCACCATTCTTAAACAAACTGTTCGTTATATAAACTTTTGTTATTTTTTAAGCGAAGTTTAATTTTTTGCCCGAGGGCTCTCAAAATAATAAATAATAAACTGAAAGAGGCTGCTAACTTTATTCTTGTAGTAAATTTTATGGCATATTACAGAACTGAATATACTGAGTGACAATGGCTTCAGAAACTTGCAATTATTCTAGATACTCTATCAGGATCAACTCCTACAAGTTGTGTTACACTTTGGACAGGTTTCCTGGATAAAATTTTTTATCAAAATTGTCGGTTTCAAAATTAAAATGGTGGATTTAGAGTTCTGTAAGGGAAGCCACGTTTAATAAAGATAAACAATCATATTCCGTACCTTTTTTCTATTTTCTCAAGAACAAGGACCACTGTCGGTTTATGACCCCAAAAGATTATGTGATATCCTTAAAATATTTTTTTCTGGTGTGGTGTTTTCTGGGTAGTTCAGCACTTTTATCAAACTCAAGTATCTTCCAATCAACGGCGGCGTATTATTATTAAGGTGAAGCGCCTGAGATGTGGGTATAGGTCAGTCCGGTAATATTCAAGAATAACCTGGGTCCTAAAAAGTTAAGGGCCCGGGCCTTCGTCGTCTCCCAACGTGCTGTTGCTGCTCTAAATCATTATTTTCCCAGAAAAATCGAAAGAAAAACATAACGCAAATTCAGCATAAGCTCAAAAATTAGTTAAACTCGCAACTAATGGGCCGATATTGGGCGTTTAAGTTAAATATCGTTTAAGACCCTTTAAGCTACTGTTTAAATGTGGTGCAGAGGAAATTAACGAATTAAACGACGTTTAACGTTAAGCGACCAGAAGTCCCTGATAAACACGTTTTTCCGTCACCCCCTGTAAATGTTTGTCAAAATATTTACGATTATGAAATAACAAGGACGTAAGGTGCGACTCTGTAAACAAGGCAAGAACATACAGGACCGATATTTCTCTCCCTGGATTTTGAAATAAGTAAATTTGACTTTGATAAGTTTGTCGCATCTTCATTTCCTTACAATATGTCATACATAAAGGGTCTCTACGTTACAAAACTTTCAATTTGTAAAAATTATGGCACCGCATTGTACCGAACCGTGCCGCGTCGCCACCAGTCGGACCCATGCTTTTCAAGTTAGAAACAACTACATCAAAACTGGATAATTTTACGCTCTTTTTTGCGTATGGCTCGGTTTAAAGGTACAGACAAAGCTTCCAAACGACTTAACTGTCTTACTAACGTCCCCTGGAGAATACTAAGCCCAGAACGGGAAGGCAGTTTAAAGTTTTAGGGTAGTTGGAGCAACTTTGGTAATCAGTGAAATGGGACCGAACAACATAGGTTACGCGTATATATATAGACAACGAGATGAACTATAAAGGGTAGTTTCCAAAAATTACCAAAAACAAACGACTACGCTAACAATGCAACAAATTGAAGCAATTAAAATTCCGACATGATCTCGTTGATAAAAAACGTAAATTAAAAAAAAATAATAAAAAACACCCAACTGCTAAATCTACTTGTACAATTGTACATACTAGTCGCGGTTTGGTACAACATTGATAGGTATGCCTGTAATGTACGACATGCTTCAACTTCTAGTTTTGATGCTTACGAAATTATACAGTTTTGTATTTTCATGAATCAGGTTATTGGGTAATTTTGTACAAAAAGTAAGTGTAGATTTTTTACGGACGCGAACAATGTTATCTTCCATTTTTGTTTGCTTTTTTTTATTTTTGTTTTGTTTTTCTTTATTATTTTTATTTTTTTTCAAGATGGATTGGCACTAAGAAAGAGGATATAGGAAGTTTTTACTGAGTTAAAGTTCTACTACTAAAACACTTTTATTAATAATAATATTCCCACTAAAATAGACAGGATGTCTCTACAAACATTGACTGATGGTGGGGAAGGGGAAAGGGAGGGGAAACTGGTAAAATGGTGTTGAAAAAAATCTTAAAGCGTGTGCAGAAATAATTTTTGAAATCGCTCTATATTTGTGAAATTTATAGCTGCAACTATTACTAATAAGGTGGGTTGGGGAGGAGTGAGGGAGAGGGAGGGAGGAAATAGTAAAATGGTGTTGAAAAAAAATATCTTAAAGCGTGTGCAAAAGTAATTTTTGAAACCACCCTATATTTAATAAAATTATGCGAATATGGTTTTTGAAGAGGGTTGGGGGGAATGACATAAGGGATGGGTGGCAGCAAGAAGGACTACAAAATAATTACAGCAAATAATAGGACATTTGAAATGTCATAAAATGACGTCTGACGCCATGTTGATTCCTGTTCCTGTCCTTCGAAATCAATAGCAATTCAACGACATCTTTTTTGTCAAAATCGGTTCAGCCGTCTAGCCTCTAGTGCGACACAAACATACATTACATACATTTCGGAGAAGAAACGGATCTGTCACGAAAGAATACGTATCAAAACAGCACGCGTTCAAAATAGCGCTTAGGAATCAAAACAGCGCGTATCAATGTTATGCGTATCAAAATTGCGTGTGTTCAAAATTCCGCGTAAACGGCGCGTATCAAAAAAATTCGTATTGAATAGCGTTTATTAGAAATATAGCGTATTCAATATAACGCAAATTTATATCTCAATATTTTTTGTGAAAAAACTGTAATCTAATTTATACATATATAGTTCACTTAAATGATCCTAAACTTGATTATTTTCCTTAAATTATCGTCCCTGTCCCCTTTTTGAGAGGTCGAAATCGGTGTTTAACTAACCTTTGTCAATGGATCGCAAACGTATCATAAACTGTCGCTTGAGGATATTAGCTTTCCTGTCCCCCTTTTGAGAGGTCGAAATTTGTGTTAAACCAACCTTTGCAATTGATCGCAAACCTATCCTAACCTGCCCATTATGGACATTTTTTATTGATGGAAACATGTTTAAGGGCATCTTCAGGTCAGGATACGTTCACGATCCGTTAACCAGGGTTAAAGTAGAACGGCGACTAAATATCAAAATATATTGAATGCATAGCTTTGCTCCATTTAAAATATTTTATGGTATTTTAACAAAAATATATTTAATAAAACAAAATAAAACACAAATAAATCTTTAATAAGCCCAACTTTTTTGCTTTTTGTATAGATAAAATTTCCAATTATCGGTTGTTGTTTTCATTTATACCTATTTTAAAAAATATATGTTAACTAAATGTAAGAAATTAATCAATTGATTACAGTTTTTCTTTATTTCTTTCTCTTTTCACTTATTGATTTGGAAAAGTTCTGAAATTTACACAAAACCTTATGTTATATTTGGGGAAAAAAGGAAAAAGAGAGAAGAATTTTAACTTGACTAATTTAATTAGACTGAATAATAACTAATAAGTATCAAATATTAAACTAAAACTGTATCTTTTAAAAAAATATAGATATTGGACGTGTCTACATTAGTCTTAATTTTTCTTCTCAGTGTACAATCTGAAGATGAAAACTGTTGCTCTCGAAACATGTCGTAGTTCATAAAAATAAATGGATCCATGATGGATCTGAAACCTTCCTAGTCGATTAGCACAGTCCATGTGAACTCCACGCTATTAGCCTTAAAAACAGTTTTTGTAAATATCTCAGAAACAAATAATAGGTACATTATTTAGAAAAACTTTTTCTACTATGTTCCAAAAACCACATATTGATGCAATGCCCCATTAAGGAGGTAGGTGGCATATTTTCAATTTTTAAAGTGTCAAAAAACTTATCATGTCATTTGAATTAATAAATTTTGACCAAAATCCACTCAGCGCTTTACAGTACTGCGCGTTATTTTACCTGAAAATTTCATGAAAATCGGTTCAGCGACTTAGAAGCTATATTGGTACAGACAGACATAGACACATACACAGACTTAACGGCGATATTGCTAAGATAACATTTTCGCCGTTATCTCAAAAAAAAAAATAATACCTTTTCTAGTCTGGATTAAGAAAGTAATAAAAAAAAACACCCAACTGCTAAATTTACTTGTAAGAACTAGTCGCAGTTGATTACAAAATTAATAGGTATACCTATAATGTACGACATGCTTCAACTTTTAGTTTTAATGCCCAAAGAAATTATACAGTTCTGTACAACTGCGACTAGTAGTTACAACTAAATTTAGCAGTTTTATTTTTTATTTTCAACTTTTAGGTTTTTTTTAAATAAAATCCTTTATTAAAAACCTTAATGCTAAAACTATTTACAAGTTTGTTCTTAGTTTATCAGTATTATTATTTGTGTATAAATTACATTACAGAAATAAGTCTTTTTGTTTCTTATAAATTTCGATGTTTTTTTAGCTCCTGATACAAAAACTGTTTGAAGTCATCGAAAAAATTTTGGTAATCCGTGTTTTTAAGTAAAAAATAAATAGTTCTTTCTATTAAAAACGTTGCCAATGCATTAATTCTTTTGTTTTTAAAATTAAAGTTTAATTTTAACAGATCTGTTAATGAAACGTTGCATCCTGTAAAAGAATTTAATGTCTTCTGAAAATAGCTAGATACTAGTCTAGCTCGATTGAAACATGTGAACTTGTATTTGAGTGTTTCATCATACAACTTGCAAATGTTACATGTTCTGCTATTGCTTCTTTTTGTTTTTCTAGTACTGTTTGGAGTGGATAAGCTTCATGTACCAAAATATATAATAAACTTTTTTGTTCGTGTGATAATATATTCGTATTGATATGGCTAAAGATGTTTGTCCAGTTTAATAAATTATTTTCAACCATAATTTTTGGCTGTATTTTATTTTGCGTTATTAACTGGTTATATAAAATTTTTGAGGTGACTTGCGAATTAACAACAAAATTTTTAGGCAAGTAGGATACTTCTTTTATATACCTTTTTAGATGTGGAAATTGATGGGGAATCGACATAAGATTCGGTGGGTTGGAGACATCTAAATAAACGTTTTTTATTAGGCCTTTTTCAACCATTGTGACAATATTTTTTATAGGCAGCGTATTTGCTTTGTGCCATGGATCAAAGACCGATAACCCGCCATGTTTTTTTTTGTAGTATGACTGTACTTCTCGCTACTCTAATCCTACTCTGAGCCCAAAGAAACTATCCACATACTGAGGCAAGCCTTTTTGCTACCATAACGGGCATAGACAGAATCTGAGCTACAAACCAAACCTTTGCAAGGGCGTAAATATTAATGAAAGAAGCTCTTTGAAAAACCGATAAGTTTCTCTTCATATTTTGCATAACTATACCTTGAACGCTACTCATAATAGAGCTCCAATTTGAACGAACCATCTTACATAAGTTATTAGAAAAATCGATTCCCAGAATTCTTGTTTTGAATACTAGTTGAAACCATCCGTAGTTTTTGTGTCTAAATTGGTTTCTATTCTATGGCTTCACATTTTTTTTCATTAAGCTTGCCACCTGACGCCAGTACATAAGTATCTATTTGTTTTTTGCAATTTACTATTTGTTCTTGATTTTCCAAAATTAACCCCACGTCATCTGCATATGCGCCCAGGTCTAGGTTTTGTTGTTTTAGCAATGAAATCAGAACTTCGATGATTATTACGAATAGGGTCATGGACAATGGGCATCCCTGACGAACACCACTGTCTATTTTAATTTTTGAACTACAATCCCTGTTAACTTGAATTAAAGAAAAGGCATCCTTATATACGTTCTGAAGTATACCGACGATTTTTTGGTCAAATTTTAGTTTTTCCAGAACATACCACACAAATTCGTGTGAAACTCGGTCAAACGCATGGTCAAAATTCAGACTCAAGAGTAACTTGTTCTTACGTAGCTGATTACAACTCGCAAATTGTTCTCTGTATTTGGAAAGCGTACAAAGAATATTGTTGCTTTTTGACATACATGTTTGTTCTTCCGATATCACTGAGCCCAAATTATTATTAAATCTTTCTTTAAGGATCTTCATATATATTTTGTAGTCACAATTTAAAAGTGAAATGGGACGAAAATCATTTACACCCTGCGGCTTATTGACCTTTGGAATCAGTATTTTCTGACCATTTTTGAAACAGGAGGGTATTTCTTTTATATTGTGAATATCGTTTAAAATCTCTAAGAGTTCTTTTTTTATTATGTTGTAATACTTGACGTAAAATTCGGGTGTCAGTCCATCTGGGCCAGGTGACTTCTTTTTTTGTTGGTTTCTTAGAATGGCTTGTAACTCCTTGTCTTCAATTGACTTCAAAATATTTTGATTTTCCTGTGCAGACAGTTGTTTTGTAAAAACATTTGTTAATTCGCCGTCGTTTATCCTGATATCTTTTTTTGAATATAAATTTTGAAAAAATGACTTAAATTCTTCCCGGATTTGAGGTTTATCTTTTGTCAAAGTGCCTTTGATCTTCAACTCATTAATATATTTAGTTTTTTCATTTTTAATGGTTTTCATTACATGAAATAAAGATATATTTTCATTGCCAACGTTCCCCTCATTTAAAGTTTTATTTAAAAAAAAATTGTTTTGCTTTATATGTTCTTTTGTCAAAAGTGCTTTATATTTTTTTTATTTCAATATATGTGTCTGTTGTATAATGATGAGAATTCATTAAAGTGGACAAACAACTTGTGTAAAATTCTATTTTTTCTTTTTGTTGTTTATTTAGTACATTATAACGCCATTTACAAAACGATTGAATCTTTGGTTTTGCATAAAAGCACCACCATTCCAAAGAGCTTTTATAACTGTTTTTAAGTTTTATCCAATTTTTCCAGTTTTGTTTAAAATATTCAGTCGATTCGCTATCATCCAGAACAACGTTATTAAGCCTCCATGTACTTGCTTTTCGAAAAAAATCTGGCCTAATACTATCATGCGAGAATTTATATGAGAAAACAAGTGCTCTGTGATCTGAGTATGTTACAGGATGCAACGCGCTCGACGACACAATTCATTCCTAAGTTTTTTTCTATTTCTGCAGAAATATAAAACCTGTCTAACCTTGACTCACCATTACTGTAAAAAAGGTATATTTGTTATGCGTATTTTTATTTTTTGATAACCACACGTCTTGAAGCCTAAAAGTTGCAATAAAGGATTTTAATTCTTTTGAAAAATTTGATACGTCTTTGCTTGTCGAATCATGTCAATCACTGAATTAAAGTCACCCCCAATGATAATTTTTTCGCTAATATTAACAAACTTTAGTAACTCAGTATAAAAAAAACATTCTCTCTCTACCTTGTGTTGGGAACCGCTAGGGGCATAGACATTCACAAATCTAATATTGTTAGCTAAAATAGAAATACCTCTCGAAGAGTCCAACATTTTTAGGTCACTGAAGTCCATACCATCTCTGATGAGAATTGCAGTTCCTCTCTTGTTGTCGTTAACATTCACTAACCCGACATAACCGGGCATAAATGAAAAATCACTTATCGCCACTTCTTGTAAAATCACAATATCAAGCTGTTTAGTAAGCACAAATCTTGGGTCTACTACGATATACCTCGATGCTGGAAAATACGTGTTTTTTTTTTTAATAATAAGTTTAGGTCTTTTTATACCGTTTTCAACAAAAAAAAATGCGGATTTTTCACATTTTCTTTTGAAATTTCAAAATTAAAAAATTAGTAAAAAATTACACAAATTGCTATATAAAGAGGTTATTTGACGTTTGTGATGTCGAGATAAAACGGGCGGCTCACAACCCACTGAACTTGATCCAAATGGTCAATTAGCCACAATAAGGTGACCAACTGTCTGGCAAGGGACGAAAAAAGGTAATTGTGTTTTTAGAAATGTATTTACGCATATAAATATGGGTACACCATATTTTTTAAATCTAACGTTTTACCTGACATCTGGCTCCAACCATTTAATTGGTCGCACATTTTTGACTCTGTAAAATCGTCCAAAATCGTTTATTGAGTATTTATAATGGAAAAAACGATGCGGAAAGCTATATAGTTTGTTATTTATAATAAAGATGATGTAAAAATCAGCACAGCCGATCAGCCTAACCTGACCTTACATAAAGTAAACCACAAAAACGGTAATTCAGGAGTTCGGTTTGGTTTGGTTCGGGTCGGGCTTAGGTAAGGTTTGTTGTGTCTTAAAGTAATTCAGCAGGAGTCGGCGCAGCCGACTCCTGCTGAATTACTTTAAGACACAACAAACCTGTAATTCAGCAGGAGTCGGCGCAGCCGACTCCTGCTGAATTACTTTAAGACACAACAAACCTTACCTAAGAACAAGACAAACCGAACTTAACTAAGGCAAACCGAACCGAACCAAACCAAACCGAACCGAACCGAACCGAACCGAACCGAACCCAGCCGAACCGAACCGAACCGAACCAAAACCGAATCGAACTGAAAGTAAAGTAATTCAGCAGGAGTCGGCTGCGCCGACTCCTGCTGAATTACTTTAAAACACAATAAACCTAACCTAAGAACAAATCGAACCGAACCGAATCGAACCGAACCGAACCGAAACGAACCGAACCGAACCGAACCGAACGGAACGGAACCGAACCGAACCGAACCGAACCTTACCGAACCGAACCGAACCTTACCGAACCGAACCGAACCAAAACCGAACCGAACTGAAAGTAAAATAATTCAGCAGCCGCTGCTAAATTACTTTAAGACACAATAAACCTAACCTAAGAACAAATCGAACCGAACCGAACCAAACCAAAGCAAACCGAATCGAACTTAAAGTAATTCAGCAGGAGCTGCGCCGACTCCTGCTGAATTACTTTAAGTCACAATAAACCTAACCTAGTAGTAGTTGTGGGGAGACCATTTTTTGGTCTAGCGACTAGGCACACGGCGCGCCCTTTTCGCAAACGCTCGAACAGTTGCTCTACCAAAACTAAAAACCTAACCTGAGAACAAATCGAACCGAACTTAAATGAGCCAAGCCGAATCGAACCGAACCAAACCGAACTCCAGCTGACACCTGCTGAATTACTTTAAGTCGCAATAAACCTATGATACGAGTTCTTCGGCCTATGCAAGAGTGTGTGTGGTCAGCTTAAGTACCTATAGGTTAGTATATAAAAGTAATTAGGTGTATATAGGCAAACAATGTTTTTTATTTAATTAAAACACATGTTATTATCATTTATGTTTTATTTTCAGCTAAAAATATTATAGAAAAATTAAACTGAAGATGATAGTGGGCTGCCGGAATTTTGATTTGAACAATATTTTACAGAGAAATGATAGTAAATTTTTGGAATTGCTCCAGAATTATTGATTAATCCGATTGTTAACTCGTTGCAAAACTCGGAATTGCCGCCGAGTTTGCATAGTTCAGGAGTCCACGATGGTACGCTTAGGAAAAATCTTTTACTGCCAGAATTATTAAAAAATTAAAAATAAAGTTAAAGGTTTTTAAGTAAATATTTTTCGAATTAGAAACGCCAGCAACTTACCTATCAGTGCCTAAAAATAATATCAACATAATTTCAAAGTTACTTGAAATACAATATATTACTACATAAACATAAAAAAATATACAAAAGCACATACAAACACACATACATAATGACTGACATACAACATATCACATACCTACAAACCCATACAAACATGCAGGCACACTGAAGTAACTATGCATTAAAAAATTTAAAAGGTGTTTCTCTCCACGTGTAACTTAAAAGGGATATTTTTCCGCGATTTGAGTAATTATAAATTGAAATGCGTCGGCCGGTGTTTTGCCATAAAATTGACGCCACATAAATTGGTCTATATACTCAGGTAAAAATGGGGACTGCATCACACCTAACCTCCTTAGGTAACCTTTTAACTGGCTCCAATACCCTTCAATGCTATTGGTGCATGTGCCAGTTATCGGATCACGAAAGTGGCGCCTGTGGTTAACGGTTTTGTGGACATACGGAGAAACGCCTCTTAAATTTTTTATTCCACAATAACTCCTAAAATTGTCTGTCCAAATTTCGGAATTAGGAAGCACTATCTCCTCAATAATAGGAAGTAGGGTGGTACTGCGCCTATTTTCGACATATCTCACATACCCTTTTTTCAGCGTAACAACATTCCAAGTACCCATTTTTCTTGAACCACACGCCCTCGATGGTACTTCCTTTTTGTGACGACACTTTCGTCAATTTGGACAATGTGCCCGTCTCCTCCTGAAAATAAAGAACCCTAATTAAAAATTTTATTTTAGAGGAGGTTGTGCCCTTTTACGTATCAATGCTAGGATTGTATTCTAATAAAAGAAAGTTTGTAGATCACTCTTGTTTAACTCTTGGTTATTAAAGTAAGAGATCAGTGTTATTTTATTTATTGCATATACTTACCCATTCTAAGCAAATCCGGGTTCTGCAGTAGCTTCCAAGAACAGATGTCTCGGAAGTACCGATAGAACTGAATAATGCTCTGCTGAGGCACCCCAAGCAGACCGGCCGTACACCCCGCTCTTACATCGCAGCACCAGCTCCATAAAATGTAAAAAATGGTTCTTAATGGCACTCTTGTTCCTTCAAAAAAGCTGCCGGTTAAAATACTATATTGCTTTCGGCAATTGCGGCAGTAGAACACTTTTCCAAGCGTACCGTCGTGGCGCTCCTGAATTGCGCAAACTCGGCGGCAATTCCGAGTTTTGCAACGAATTGACAATCGGATTAAAGAATAATTCTGGAGCAATTCCAAAAATTCACTATCATTTCTCTGTAAAATATTGTTCAAATCAAAAATACTTGCGACCTCCATAATTGTTGATAGCAACTGACATTCAAAAACAAATGAAGGAAAAGACGCCTAGATATATTACCATGGCTTGCTGGGCAAAATGAAGGTATATACTAAATGCATATGTCTACATTCAGATACTAAAATTAAGGTTTAAATACCTTCTAAACTTACCTTAATAACTTTTAAAACTAAATCAAATAATTAAGGAATGTTTTGCACCAAATAAATAATTGCCTGTATCTGTAAAGTAAGCAAATTGAATTGGAAAATATATGGCCGAATGTCCTTGAAAAATTTGGCCAAGGGGAAAAAAATATGAATTTGTCAAATTGTCAAAATTGGGTGTTCGCTGAAAATAGCTGTGAAACGGCCAACTGTAGAAATTTTCAAAATTTTGTTAAAAAATCGCAAAAAAAACACGGAAAACTAGGTATTTGATTAATTTAAAATTGTGAAATGAAATAATCTTTAGCTATTTTACAAATGTATGTCCAAAATTTGACGATGCAGTGATAGAAGTTGGTTTTTTTAACCAAAACAAGACGAAGAAAACCCCTATGTAAGTTTTTTTTTAATTATTTTTAAAAAATCCAAACTTTTTTTTTTAATTTCCCGTACCTAAATCGACTAAAAATAGTCCAAAGAATCGTTTTCATGCAAAAAAATCGTTATATAGTGCGTTTTGACGAGCGAGGTATAACGTAGTAGAACCCAAATCTTTTGAACATATCTAACTTATTTTCTAACGAAATCGTACACATATTTGTAGATGCAATCGCCAAGGAAACTTGCATTTTTATTTTAGTTCAAAGTAGGGCTAGGCGCCCTCACCTTCGGTGGTTGTCTCTCCATGAAAGGAGATGTCGGACATTTCCTCCATCTCCTGGACCCAGTCTTTATTTAGTTTTTTCTGCGGATTTTCCACCTTTGTTTGCTTTTCATCTCCAGAATTTTCACTTGACAACAGATCGATAGTTCTTTGCTGTGTTTTGGCTCCCTTAGCAGATTTCTGACTTTCTGGGGGCGATTCTTCACAATTTGAAAAAATCTGACACAATTTGACATGCCAGATTTTAACCTTAAATCTTGACAACATTGCATCAATTTTCTAAGGATAAATACGATACAATGCAATGTAGAATTCAAATAAGGCATTGGCATAATTTTAATCTGATTTAAGACAAAACAACTTACGGCGACATGCGTGAATCTCATTAATTTGCTTGAAAAATAATAATCTATTAAAATTATAAACACTATTCGCCCTATTATGATAATTGATAATCCGTCCACCTGCGAAACAAGGCCACCAACGACAAGAGGTTTGATTTGAATGATATAATAATAACAATAAATTTTTTTTTAAAATATAGATTTTTAAAATGTAAAACCAAGACAAGAAAAAACTTATTTTTGACGAAATATGCAGAGAACATTAGGGGCCGGTTTCTCAATAGAGGATTACCCCTGACCCGTGGATTATCTTTAATAGCTGTATTTTTTTGGCATGTGGTAAATATGTCAGCCAACTCTTTTTTTAACCCACGGGTCAGGGCTAACCCTCTATTGAGAAACCGGCCCTTAGAGACTCAACAAACAAGATATATTGAAGCTACCTAGGTACTATACTGTTACAAAGATACGAACCCTTCAACATCTTCAAAACGATTGTTTGCACATTTTATTCAAAACAAACCAACTAACATTTTTAAATTTAACTAATTTTGTTGGACACTAAACCCTAGATGCACCGTAAGCACATTTCTTGGATTAGTCACTTAATCGCGATTAAGTCCTTGTTGCTCACATAAAACAACAATGATGGATTAGCTAAGCCTTCTTACGGTACATCTAGGGGTAAGCCTTTTGCGCAAAAAAACTATAGTATATAATTTACAACAAAATATTGATTTAAATCATATATCTCTCAGTGCAGATTGTGGGTAATACTTCATTCGCGTCCGTAAACTAAGAACTTTTTTAAAAATCACTACAAATATTTTTTGTTTTTTACAATTTTTTGAATATATTTAATAATTTATTAGGAAAATTAACTTTGTGTTCCAACAATTGATAATCAAATAGAGACAATTTCACTCTCAATGAGCCAGTGGCATCCATCAATGTGGGCGATTTACAGAAATCCTCGAAAAATCTATTGATTTTTTACATTTTCATTGAATTTTCAACAAAAAAGTTCTTTCAATCAATCTTTTTAATTTTGAAATTTTGCAATTGTCATAAAAACTAAGTGCTGCAAGAAAACACTGATATTACACTTTATTAGGAAGACCAAATTTCTTTTTTAGCAATGTATCATTTATAATTATTTCTAACGGTGTATAAATTTTAATTATACTACGTGATAGACAATAAAATTTTCTTTTAAATGATTAGACCGAAGGTCGTCATAGGTTATACCTTCCCCCTATATGGGATTTCCTGACAGATAGATATATTTTTGTTGCTATTGTAATGTAGTTTAATGTTTTACTTGTTTGCCACATTGTCAACTACAGCCTACATCTAGGGTGGAGAGGGGGACAAAAGTGGTCAAAGTAAGAAACTCATAACGAATAAAGCTTATAGAAAATTACATTTTCTTTCATAAAAATAGGTCGATGATCTTCCGCGTGGTCTTCTAAACAAAAACCGATTTTTGTGAAAGTTACATTTTTGGAAAGAAAGCGTTATCTTTTATAAGTTTTATTCTTTGGCCACTTTTTCCTGGGTGGTCTTCCGCCCCTTTAGGTATAACGACGAACATAACTGGAGACAATTTGTAAAAATCGCCAAAAATCAGTATTATTTATAATACATACTGCCGTTCCTAAGAAGAAAATTTTATTTTCTAAATAGTGGCAGAAATTATTTTTGCCTAGAGAACTTCATTTTCAAAAAAAATATTCTGCCGTCGCTAAAAAGATTGTCGCATGTAGAAATTCTATGTTTTGAGAAAATCAGGTTATATATAATTTTGAAATAAAAAGCAAAAAATTAAAACCTTCACTTTTATTTTAAAATTATAAGAAAATAAAAAAGTATAAAACTAAACCCGTTTTTCGTAAAATTGCTACTAATTTTCTTAAAAATTAAGTACTCTTGTATTCTTTTCGAAAATAATTTTTTTTTTTTAATAATGCACAGATTAATTATGTAAAGATAATTGATGATTCATATGTGAGTGGGTCTTGCAGCCCTTCTACTGCGACCACCAGTGCAGCTGCGGCTCGTGCCGCAGGCGAGGTGAAGCGGTACATTACAAACATATTATTATACAGGTATTATCTCTGAATAAAATTTATTGCGTCCTCGTCCTCAGTTGAAAGAGATCAGAAACATATTTATGGGCAAAAAGTTTTATTTATATTGTCGTTTTTCTCTTTCAACTGTCGTACCATGCTCCAATAGTTCTAGGACGCAAAGAGTTTTAAAGAGAATAACGTTTGTACCGGTGTTTATAATGTGGCGCTTCACCTCGCCCGCGGCACGAGCCGCCGCTGCACCAGTGTACCTATTGCAATAAAGCCAGGCACAAATTGTGCCGGGCACTATATTGACAGTTTCGCATTAAAAATTGACAGTTGATCTTTCAAAATTGACATACCAAAGTCGAATTTAGAAATCCAGTCGTTTATTTTCCATTAATAGTGGCGTCACTAATAATTCCGGCTCTTATAATACACAATGACCTAATTTTGAAAGAAGACAGCTGTTCTTATAATGCGAAAGTGTCAATATAGTGCCCGGCACAATTTGTGCCTGGCACTATTGCAATAGGTCCCTAATGTTTCATATAGATAAAGATAATTAGTTACATCGAAACTTATAATTATTTTTTACGATTTTTGTAAATAATCTTCATTTATACATGCCACTGTACCATTTATTGTAAATTAAACCCTTTAGTTTTACATCATTGAAAAGAAAATTTTATGCTATTAATAAATGCTATATTTTTTTTGCTAAAAGGCGTTTTAACGAAAGTTTAAAAAAAAATTCATAAAAAGTTTTATTTATAAGAAAATTAATCATGCCTGTAAAAATTTTAGACGCCTTGGTAATTCCTATCTGTTCCGTCTCTGCTATCGCCACCCAGCGGCAACCGTCTAAACTAAGCGAATAAAAAATTGACCGAAGGAATTAACGCCACCCCGCGACGTGGCCTTGTACGCAGAATGAGCGAATTGAATTATATGTTATTGATATATAGAGATCTTTGCTTTGGACATAAACTTTATATTATTAGTTTATGCTTTGGATTACATTAGATTACATACACTATATACTTTATGTACACCTCCTTTGTTAATAATATAATAATATAATATAAAAACAAACTTAAAATTAACTAATTCATCCTAAAATCTTAAGAGTTGGCTAACAACGCGTATCGATGGTGTTGTATAAGAATCATTATTCGGTAAGTTATTATCGCACAATATTTTCATTTTCGCGATTATTTACGGGTCTACGATTTAAGTCAATTTTTTGTGCACTTTGAGCAACTTAACTTTTGATTTTCATGCTTATTTTGCACTGGTGGCAGCTTATGTCTAAGTTCTAGAGATGAGCGATATCGTGATTTTCCAATCACACTAATATTTGTTACTGTGATTTTTTAATATCAGCGATTTTATCAAAATGGCGGATCCGAAATGGCGGACTTTCTTATTTATGAACCGATGTGTATCAAATATAGAAATTGGCGGTGTTTGACCTAAACTTATAAAAAATTCAAAATGGCGGATTTTCTTATTTACTAACCGATTTGTCTCAAACCTCAAATATTACATTGCTTGAGGTCATTTAACAAAATTTTTTACTCAAACTTAAAAAAATCAAAATGGCCGATCCAAAATGGTGAACTTTTATGAATGAATTTATGAATCGATGTGTATCAATTATCGAAATTCGCCATTTTGAATTATTTATAAGTTTAAGTCAAAATCATAATCAGCGACTTAAAACACCAATTTCCATATTTGATACATATCGGTTCATAAGTAAGTTTAAGTAAAAAATTTTGTTAAATGACCTCAAGCAATGTAATATTTCAAGTTTGAGACAAATCAAGAAAACCCATCATTTTGGATTCTGCATTTTGATTTTTGTAAGTTTGAATAAATAATTGTATTAAATGACCTTAAGCAATGTAATATTTGAAGTTTGAGACAAATTGGTTGGTAAATAAGAAAATCCGCTATTTTGGATTCGTCATTTTGAATTTTTTTAAAGTTTAGGTCCAAAATTATAATCAGCTACTTGAAACACCGCCAATTTCTATATTTGTTACACATCGGTTCATATATAAGAAAGTACGTCATTTTGGATCGGCCATTCTGATTTTTTTAAGTTTGAGTAAAAATATGTGTTAAATGACTTCAAGCAATGTAATATTTGAAGTTTCAAACAAATCGGTCAGTAAATAAGAAAATCCGCCATTTTGGATTCGCCATTTTGAATTTTTTAAATTTGAGGATAAAATTGTTTTAAGTGATCTCAGGCACTGCAAACTTTTAAGTTTGAGACAAATCGGTTTAAAAATAAAGAAATCCGCCATTTTGGATCCGCCATTGTTGTAATAAAAAACTTAAATTAAAGTGTTCCCAGCAAACATTGACCTGCTGGTACTTGACTTATACTGCTGGCATCGGCAACGATGTGCATTATTTTTATTATTTTTGTATTGTGTAATTTGCATATTATTTAAAAGTGCAAAAAATGCAACATGTACTTTATTTTTAGTACAATGAAAAGTAATAGTTTATTTATGAAAAATACCAAGTGCAGCCAGGGTTAATGGCAAAAAAGCATTTTCAAAGTATATTTTAGCAGTTGCTTTTAGAGCACTTTATTTTAGTACAAAAAAACTAAATATTTTACGGTGAAAATAAAATACTAACAAAAAATATTTTAATAATATTTTGAAGAAGGTAATCTTAAAGTACATTTAATTTTTTAATAAAAGCTTAAAAGTTTTGCTGCAAAATTAATATAACAGTGAAAAAACATTTCAAAAGCATTTTTAAATGGTTGCTTTTAAAGCACTTTATTTTAGTACAAAAAAACTAAATATTTTACTGTGAAAATAAAGTATTTACAAAAAAACGTGTTTGCTGGCCTGGCCGCTAGATGGCAAACACTAGTCAACATTTTACAGGTACACTGAAGAATGTCAAGCTTAAGAATGCCGGCCGTTGTTCCAAATCAATACAAATTAAGTACTTCCTACTTAGTACTTTGCCGTTATGGCGTGCAGCGAAAGCCAGTACTTAAAAAGTACTTTTTTTGTAATCCATGTTTGCTAGGTTACCAGGTTACCAAACACTACACCTACCAAATTTCAGCACTCGACTTAATGGATTTAACTTTACTTAACAAAACCAAATTTCAAGAAAATTGCGTAAAGGATTTTTTAAAGATATTTTTGTATAAATAATATATCTATTTTGTTCTTCATCTGCACATTTTATCGAAAAAAGTTTTTTTAGTCCAGCGCTGAGTTGGCCCGACGCCCAGTTGGCGCCGCCGAGTTGGCTCGACGCCCAGTTGTCCTAGACCGCTTTTCGACAATGACAATATTATTCACCCAGTCTGTAGGTTCTTCAACTTAGAAATGATACGTCTGTACTCGTGTAGGGCTTCCTTTAGCCTCGATTTTAAAGCATCTGGGCCCGGCACATTTGTCAACTGTTAGTTACAGATTCGAAGGCCAAATGCTGCCGCTGTTGCCAATTGATTGTTCCCAAGAGAAAGTAGCAGAGTTTGTTTATTAATTTTTAATTATGTTGGTAAAATTCAGTGGCGTATATAGAAAAAAGTTTCGGGGGCAGTGGCGGATCCAGGGGGGGGGGGCACTAGGGGCACTTTCTCCCCCCCGAGAATTTTTTGAATATACAAAAAATGAGTAAAAATTAATGTTTTTGCTAATAAAAATTCAAAATTTTTACCTGCGGCGCGGCGCATGAAAGTGTCTATTGTTATTATCATCGAAATTACAACCACTGACTAATTCAATAAAATGCTGCTTAAAAAAATATATTCCGTTTTTTACCAACAGAGAATGTCACCTAAAGTGCCCCCCCCCCCCCCCCCGAGAAAAAACCTCTGGATCCGCCCTTGTTCGGGGGGGGGGGGCAGAGACAGTTTCAGGGGGGGGGGCCGAGACTTCATGAGGCCGTATTTTATGCTATTTCATTATTGTATTCATAAAATATATGAAAATATCGAAAAAAATCTTAGCTTCGGGGGGGCCGGCCCCCCCCTTATATACGCCACTGGTAAAATTTGATTACGAAAAACTGTTACAACGTGACGTGCAAGGTCGTACCTAAGGGGGATCAATCTCCCCCCGAAATTTTTAGGAATAAAAAATAATCAAACATTTAGTAGTGATAAGTAGTTGAGATATGGATTATTCGCATTTCTTCCCCCGCCCCGAGGGTACTGACGCCCCATGGGTGGCCGAAGCGCCCTATGCTGTATTAAGTATCCCAGGGCTGCCAACGGCAAATTGAGAGGGCGGCAAAGGAATCGAACGACATTATGACTTTTTTTTTTGTGAGGGGCGTCCTTTTTAGCTGTCGCCCCCCCCCCCCTTCAGGCACGCTACGCCGCTGGTCCCCTATGACATTCCAATAATGTTCTTTAAGCATGTCCAGGGGAGGGTTCTCAATTGTCAATTCTCAAGACATTTCCGGACCGGATAGTAGAACCTAATAAGATATTTAAAATTATTTTTTGGATCATGAAATAATACTTAATTTCCTTGTTTTTTAATGATTTTCTACTGGGTTTATACAGACAAAAATAAAAATTAGAATAAAAACATTTTGCTGTTTATTCAGCCAAAAAAAAATTAAAATTATTTTTTAATACTTTTTTTTGCAAAAAACAGTGTGAAAGTATTTTTGTATTAAATCACTGGCTTTTTATAGCCCTCGTAGTTTATCATATAAAACAAATAAAAAATCGTCTAAAGATCATAAATAAACAAAGTTATAACAGTTCTATGTTAAAAACGGAATTATTAATAACCGGACATTATCAAAAACTTCATTCTGCAAAAAAAGGCAAGAGCAAAATCGAAGTTCTGTATAGTCTTTTAAATTATCAAAACCGGACAAAATTAAAAAGGACAAAAACATAAAAAGGGCTCGGGCCTAGCTTTCGACGTTCACCTAAAGAAGAGCGCAGTGGCGTATATAGAAAAACGTTTCGGGGTGGGCCCGAGGCAGTTTTGGGGGGGGGCCCGAGGCCCCATTAGGGCGTATTTTATGCTATTTTATGTTTTTATTCATGAAATATGTCGAAAATATCTAAAAAAATCTTAGCTTCGGGGGGGGGGGGGGGCGGGCTCCCCCCATATATACGCCAGTGGAAGAGTGGTTCTGATATAACTATGCAATTAAAGCGTCCTTCACTGCAATTTTTTTTACTACCATGCCTAATAAAAACACCGTCTCTACATAGGGATTGCTATAGCACATAAGGCGTTTTCATTAAGCAAGGGCCATCTTTAAAAAAGGCCAGGTGTTGGACCCTAGGTTAGGATTCATTTGCAATTAATTGACCAACAGGGTCGGTTCGATTCGGACACCAATTTGCCGCCAAACTTTCATGAGACCGATTTGTATGAGAAGAAGATAGACGGAACCAGTATACATGAAAAGATAGGAGACCCCTTTTTATGATTTTGTCCTTTTTGATTTTGTCCGGTTTTGATAAAAGACGATATACTAAACTTCAATTTTGCTGTTGTCTTGTTTTGATGAATGACGTTTTTGATAATGTCCGGTCTTAATACTTCCGTTTTTTTCATTGGACTGTTAGGCCATTTTTATTTGATGATCTTGGATGATTTATTTATGACGATGGATGGGGATTCGCTTTTAAAAGGTGTATTTCTTAAAATGGTACGAAAAAACAAAAAAATACTCTATCAGAACAACAACAAATGTCACGTGACGCGATGTCGCACATGCGCACATCCAGTTCCAGATAAAAATTAAATAACTTTTATTTTTATTTTTATATGTTTAAACCCAGCAATAACGTCTTTTAGACGAAAATTGGTCGTTTGATAGCAAAAGTACAAAAATAATCACCACTTACAAAATCTGACCAAGTCCCATTTCAGTCAGAATATCTGGCTAATTCTAGGGACAATATTTGACATTATTAGACTTTTCCATAAAAACCCGATAAAAATATAACGGTGGCAACCGCGTGGAGCAAATTCTGTAGCGAGCCTTTCACGCACCTTCCACGACATGAACTTAGTGCCTCTTTGTTAATTTTGCCGTGAAAAACAAAGAAGGAAAGTAAACTTAGCTGACCTCATAAAGAAAACGAATAGAAATTACAAATCTGAAAAAATTTGGCGATATTTGAAATGTCAATTTCTAGTGACGGTGTGAATTTATTTCCAATTTTTAAATTAAAAATTTCTAACGACTAACGTATTTTTGCTAAAAAAAAATAATTATATCGTGATGCTGCATCCAACAAAAAGTGGGAAATTGCCTTGTAGGTAAGTTTTTAAGTTTAAAAATTGCCTTTTAAACGAGAAATCTTAACCGCCAGATTATGTCACATTTTTCCAAATTTCGTCAGATTTTTTGAAATGTAAAGAATTGACCCCTCTGTGTCTAATGAAACAGATACACGTGGTGGCTCGACAAGATTTTCATTTCTAGCATCCTGGATTATTTTTGAACATATTACTGATTCAGAAACCTTTTTTTTGTATAGATTTACAAAATTTTCTACCTCGGGTTTCCTGGAAGGAAGGATCCTTGGTCCTGGCACCGCTGATGTAATAGTTTGGGCTACTATTGATGCATAATTTGGTCTTTGAATTCTAGTGTTCAGTAGCTGAGGACAATTTTTGATTTCATGATCAGTGGCATTACACCTTCGACATGTTCTCGCTTGGCCCGGATAGGTAGCTAAGTACAGCCTCCCGCTTATCATTATATAAGAGGGTACTGGCTTCTTGATTTTCATTGTTACTATTTTTGTATCATTATAACATGGATACGGCAGCTCTTTCGATTGATCATTTTTTACTTTTTCAATGATACCGTATGGGGCTAAAGCCTTTCTAACCTCTATATCATCGATTTCCAACGGAATTCTATGTATTTTAACAGAAAACTTTTGACTTTCTGATTCTATGATAATCGGGTAGCTTTTACCGTCTGTGTGCTCATGGTCTAAATTACCTTCATGTTTTTCAAAAATGGATTCAAAAATCTCTTGGGACTTAACTTTTACAAATACCTTAGTTGCTCCATACATTGCAATTGCTTGCACATCTCCTACTTCTAATTTTAAGTACTTCTCAATAAATCTATGGGCATCTAGTGCACTTATTTTATCGCAAAATGCTGAAAAATTCAAACTAAATGTATTTATACGACTCATGTTTTTGTTTATCGATATCAGGCACAAAAAAAATATAGCGCGCTCGACGCCAGACCTGCACCGTGGCGCAGGTCGTACTGTATCTAAATTTCAGGCGATTTTATTGAAATTCCTTTGATTACCAATAGGTTTAATTCTTATTCAGCCTTATAAAAAGCACTATTGCAAGTACGTGTAGATTTTCTACGGACGCGAATAGTATTACCTTCCATTGAGTGAAGGTGGAGGAGGAGAGAGGAAGGAGGGAACTAGGAAAATGGTGTCGAAAAAAATCTTAAAACGTGTGCCGAAAGAGTTTTTGAAATCGCTCTAAATTTGTGAAAGGTATAGCTACAACTATTAATAATAAGGATGGTGGGGAGAAGTGAGGGAAAGGAAGGGGGAAACTAGTAAAATGATGTTGGAAAAAGTCTTAAAGCGTGTGCAGAAAGAATTTTTGAAATCGCTCTATATTTGTGAAAGTTATAGCTATAACTCCTACTAATAAGAATTGCGGGGAGGAGAGAGGGAGAGGCGGGTGTGGAGAGGAACTAGTAAATGTAAAAAATCTAAAAGCGTATGCAGAAAGAATTTTTAAAATCGCTCTATATTTGATAAAATTATGCGAATATGGTTTTTGAATAGGGTGGGAGAATGACAGGAGGGGAGATGGGTGGGAGCCAGAAGGACTACAAGGTAACTACAGCAAATAAGAGGAAATTTGAAATTGGTAATCAAAGGAATTTCAATAAAATCGCCTGAAATTTAGATAATTTGTATGCCTTAAAACCAACATCATGTGACAAAATGGCGTCTGAAGATCGCCATGGTGATTACTGTTTTAAACATATAGCCTATAGCACCTTCGGAATCAGTAGCAATTCAACGACACCTTTTTTGTTAAAATTGGTCCAGCCGTTTAGCCTCTAGCGTGACACAAACACACTTACATACATACAACAATCGAAAAACATTACCCTACCCATTAAAGAGGTTGCGATGCATAGTTGTTTATTAGTATCTAAATATAACGCTGCCCAACAGACAAAATGTTGCAAGAAATTTCCTTGAAAATTCATACTCGTGAAGATGCCGAGATATCATAACCAGGTTTTCACAAGTTGGCTCGATTTTGCAGAAAACAATTTAAAAAACAATTTTTCTTTTATTTACTTAGACAGTTTTAGTGCAAATTTGGTTTGGTTTGGTTTAGTCAGGTTTAGTTAGATTTTCTTAGGCTGGGTTAGGTTTTATTACATCACAATTTTATCAGTTCTTGATCTTTTATTACCTCGCTCTTTTAGTATTTCTCCTTTTTATTACTTCGCCCTTTTGTTCCTTGCTCTTTTATCACTTCGCTCAAATAATAATATAGGTTTTTGATACTCGTTCTTTTATTACTTTGCTGGCTTTTTAGTTTGCTCTTATGTTACGTTGCACTTTTGATAGTTTGTTTTTTTACGCTTTGCTTATTTATTCCAAATAAACCATTTTTAATGTTATTAAAAAAAACCTTTTTTGTATGTCAATTTTTGATATTTTGGTTTCCAAAAGCAGGCGTAAAGCGGTACATTTGCGCCTTTTTGATTTAATTAGTCCTCGGTCAAAACTGTTACTCTTTAACCCCTTGAAACAAAGATAACTATTTCGAAAAAACCAATATTTGTGTAGCAATATACTTAGTTTTCATGTCTACGGAATTTATTTATCTATTAGGTACAAAAATAATAATACAACAACATACAAAAGTTTAAATAATAATAATTTATATAATAAATTTCGAAAAAAATTCTCTCGCATCGGCCGATGTGTTGCCCCATTTTTGATACAAGTCAAAGGTCTGATTGTGGAAGAAAATGCACATGATTTCACAGTAATAGAATTTAAAAAAATAAACAAAAAATAAAAATGGGAATATACAAATTTTCGATCCTTAGAATTTCATACGTTTGTGTCGGTATCTTATTTGAAAAGCATAAAATGAAAAATAGTTTTTACCAACTCGTATAAAAACCCTCGAAAAACGTCACTACGTTATCAATTCGTGAAAAGGGAGAACTTGACAAATTATATTTCACTGGAAAAGAATGGGAAATTCACGAGTTTTTCCAAAGCCGTTTTCCTTTAGATGCTTTTTGTAAACTTTTTCCGAGCTTTTCGCTGTTCGGACTAAGCGGTTTCTATACATTTTATTTCTAATGACTTTTAAAAGATGTTTCTCCGCTGTATTTATACAATTCAAAATTTAGTATTTTATAATAATATAATTCAATTTTTGGTAACATCTTTCGGTATCATTAAAGTAGCACAAAATACTTTTTGTGGTAACATTTGGTCTATTTTTCTGAAATTGTTAAAGCATATCATTCCGTATTTGCTTTTGCAAAATTAATTAAATAAAAAGAAATTAACAAAAAAACACCCAACTGCTGAATCTACTTGTACCTAAATAACTAGAATAAAAAACAAGCAGGTTTAGAAACATACCGGGTGGGCCAAAAATAACCGAACAATTTTATTTTCTTAATTATTACTTTTGAAGTATACCATCGATTTTAATGGGAAAAACTGCACTTGCTAGAGAATTGATCAGGATTTTAAACGAATATATTTTTTTGTTCACCATCTCAAAATCCAAGATGGCGGACGAAATTAAAATGTACCCTTCAAAGATGCTCATTCTTGTGTTGCGAACATGTTTTAATTATCTTTTTTTTAATCAATAAAAAAGCTGCGTTCTTGCCACGCACAACATGGTACGAATCAGCAAAATCGGTTCAGTGGTTCTAAAAAAATATATGTTTGTTTTAACCATTGTTTTGAATATTATACGATTGTCTTGCCAATCATGTGTGCATAAACCGATTTTCATGAAATAAACAATATCCTGGTGAAAACTAATTGCTTATTAAAGGTAATTATCAAAATTTACAGCCACCTTAAAATTTAAGATGGCGGACAGAATATTTGTGAGTGTTTATTCCTATTTTCTGAAAATGTTTTAGTTTTTTTTAATTTATCGAAAAGCACTACTTCTGCCCCGTACAACGGGGTACAAATTAGTAAGATCGGTGTGGTGGTTCTCAAAAAATCTATTTTTGTTTCAGCCATTGTTTTACAGATTATTGTCAATCCTGTCTGCATTCATTTCCTTATATATTTATTATTACTGAACCTATCTTGGTAAAATAAAAAAATCATGGTGAGAATTGATTGTTCTTTAAAGATTATAATCGAAAATTGCCACCATCTTAAAAGTTAAGATGTCGGACAGAATCATACTTGACCCTTCAAAGAGACACTTTTATTCTTATTTTCCGAAAATGTTTTAGTTTTTTTTTTTAATTTAAACAAAAGCACTACTTTTCTTCCACTTAACAAGGTACAAATTACTAAAATCGCTGAAGTGGTTCTTACAAAATGTGATTTTGATTTAACCATTGTTTTACAAATTATACGATTGCATTGCATCAAGTATGATTCTTTCAGACATCTCAAATTCTAAGAGCGCGCAAAATTTTAATTACTATCTTTAAATAGCAATCAATTCTCACCATGATTTTTGTAGTTCACTTAAATCGGCTTAGTTATAATGAATTGCAATCGTATAATCTGTAAAAAATGTTTAAAACAAAAATAGATTTTTTCAGAACCATCACACAGATTTTACTAATTTGTACCTCGTTGTGTGGGAAAAAGTAGTGCTTTTCTCTACGTTAAAAAAAAATTAAAACATTTTTGGAAAATAAGAATAAGCACGCCATTTTGAAGAATCAAGTATGATTCTGTCCACCATCTTAAATTTTAAGACGGCGATAAACTTTGATAATTAACTTTAAAAAGAAATGAATTCTAACCAGGATATTTTTATTTTATCAAAATCGGTTCAATACTATTGAATTTATAAGGGAATAAAGGCAGACATGATTGGCAAGGCAATCATGCGTGGCAAGAACGAAGCTTTTTTACTGATTTAAAAAAATTATCAAGACATGTTCGCAACACAAAAATAAACGAGCATCTTTGAAGGAGACATTTTCATTTCGTCCGCCATCTTGGATATTGAGCTAGCGGACAAAAAATACTCTGCCAATATATGGGCCCCTAAGCTCACACTAGGTACTTTAGTTATAGTGTACGTGCAAGCTAATATAACTAAAAATATATTTTATTCAACTCCAGACTAAATTACCTTTCATGTCATAAGCCATGTTTTGACTTAAACTCAAATTTTTGAAATCTACCCTCACCCTTAAAAAGAAACAAAAACTAAAATGTATTTTGTTTAACTCCGGACTCAATTACCTTTCGTTTGATATCACACACGCCATATTTTCACGTAAACTCTAATTTTTTAAATCTAGCCCCACCCTTTTAAAAACAAAACTGAAATGTATTTTGTTTAATTCCAGACTCAATTAGCTTTCATTTGATATCACACACGCTATATTTTCACATAAACTCTAATTTTTGAAATCTACCCCCACCCTTTTGTTTGGCTTGTGTTCGATGGACTTGGTTTATTTTTAAATAGGACCATCTCGCCCAAGACCCAGCCTAGATACCAAATTTCATTAAAATCGGCCACGCGGTTTTTGAGTTATGCGCGTTGGTCGTTACAGACAGACATACAGACATACAGATACAGATTGTACAGTTCAAAAGTTATAATGAAAAAAAAATTGTCCGTTTTTTTCCCGGTATTTAACTTTTTGTAGTAATTCAATAGAAGAGAAAAAAACCATCAATATTATTTTACAAAAAAAAACTTTTGACTAGTTTTTATTATCGTCTTATTTTTCACAAGGCTGCAAAAAGAGTATATTTTTTTATTTATTTGGCTTGGTACAGTATACCAAATGCTACATTTTCATTCGAGGATCCCTGATTTTTTTGCTTCAGAATTCAAGATGGCGGCTGTCCAAGATAAAAAAAATTAATTGCCTGTGTTTTGACAGAATTACTTTATTTTGTTGGTTTCACTTTAAGCGGGAAAAATATTGACAAAAAAATGGTATATTTTTTATAGGGGAAAGAGGGGCAAAATGGGGTACGGGCGTAAATTGGAAGACTGCACTTTTAGGTAAACTGGCAAGAAAAAACCTTTTTAGTATCAGATGTTTTATCCCCATGACTGGTTCGACTCTCTGCAATATGATTGGTGCCGGTCAGCTGAGCTTGAGTTGTTTTTTGCTCAACGTGTGATTCTTTGATTTTGTTTACATTGAACAATTAGTGGGTTATGTATTATTCATAATTAAACGCGTTGTCCTTAAAAAAAGCCTTTTACTGTGTATGATTTTTGTTTGAATTTAACTGATGCGATGGTTTGGAACCAAACGGGGTTTTTTTCATGGGGGCACAAAATTATTTTTATTTTTTTTTTGGTACCATGAATGAAAGTTGTATTCTATATTGCCTTCGTGTAGGAGAGTCGACAGCGATGACTAGGTCGCTCTGATTCTTTATAAATTTTGTATATAGTATAGATTTAATTATTATAAATGTATTTTTTATTACGACTTTTTATTTTTTAAATAAGTATTTTAATCTTGATTAGTATTTTAATAAATAAAATGTTGTCTTACAAAAATATTGATTCTAAATTTCAGAAGAGCCCCGCCCATTTTGCCACATATAGGTACCCCATTTTACCCCGTATGCTTTTCACAAAAAATAAAAGTATGATTGAGTTATAAATCACTTAAACTGAAAATTAAAACATAAAGAAACTTAGTTCCAAATGATGAATACAATGGTGATCATTTAATAGGACAAATAAACCTATAAAATTAAGTATCTTGTATTGCCAGCCTTTCCCCTATTAGGTATATTGGTACCTAATATTCACAGCTATCTTTTTAAAGTTTTCAGAACAGAAGTTTCAGAATTTAAAACTATTAAAAAATTTAGAACCTGTCACTTCAAAACAAAATGGCTGCTATATTTTGAAAAGTTGGTTTGCCTTTAATATTTCCTTTAATTTTTAGAGCCTTTTATATAAAGTTAGTGACTAGGTCATTAAACTGACTGAAAATACTCTGCCAATTTATGGGCCCCTAAGCTCACACGATTAATGTATAATGTTATTTTTACCCATTTTGGTCCGCGAACCACGCATGCGTGTGTAACACCACTGCACAAAACAAACTATAATGTATTTTTTTTGTCTTTATGCACAGTTACGTTTAATATAGTACCACATAAATAATATTTTTACTATAACCCTTTTTTTCGCCTTGTGTTCGGTGGATTTTATTAATTTTGGGAAGGGGCTATCTAGAGCCAACCTAGGTACCAAATTTAATTAGAATTGGGATAGTAGTTACCGACAGACAGAAATAGAGACAGACGGTGTGACAAAAAAGTTTCTAAATCATCTGAAACGCAGATATATAAAATTTTTTGAAATCGGAACTTCCTTTTTCTAGTTTTTGACATGATCACCATAATAGCTCACACTACTTATAGTATACGTGTGACCTAAAAACAATAAGTTACTCAGCCGTCGAAAATAAAAGAGAACTTCATAGACGAAATTTAATTTTTACAAAAAATCTGAATTTTATTAAGAGTAAACCACGTTTTGTACGTATTTATAAAAAGTTACAATTTATAAAACTATTATACCTACGGCTTCCTAAATATACCTTTACTGATATACATGTAGAAGACACACTTTAAGAACTATAAAACAAAAATATGTGGCTAATTGCTTTTTGTTATTTTACACAATTTTTTTTAACTACGTGTAACAATAATGATGAAGCTAGAAGCGATATAAGCTGCTTTTACAGCGGGGTGGTCAAAATCGGCCCCTAACAGGCCCTAGGAGTCGGAGGCAAAGTATAAAGTATACAAAATTAAGGCGTGGTCAACTGCAACCGTTTGGTACAAATTAGCTGACTTAATATGGCAGAGTCAAGCGCGGATTTGAGAGAGGGGTAACGGGGAAATTACCCCCCCCTAGAGAAAATAATATGCACTTTTTCCTAATAAAATAAGCTAAAACAGGAGAACTACCCCCCCCCCCTAGAAAAAAAAATATATTACAAAAAAAAAATTGTCGGCTGTTACCCCCCCCCCCCCCCCCCCTAAATTTTGACCCAGATCCGCGCTTGGGCAGAGTATAAGTATAATAAGTTAATTTATTACAATTTAGAATATTTAACAACCTTGCAACTGTTTCCGCTTAGGTGTAAAACTTTTAGTTTTATTTACTCTCTAGTCTATACTCGAATACACAATTTTACTCAACTGCAGCACGGCGAAAGGAAGGGTTTTCGATCGGGATATTTATGTAAGTATGTATGTTTGTGTCACGATAGAGGCCAAACGGCTGAACCTATTTTGACAAAATAAGGTGTCGTTGAATTGCTACTGATCTCGAAGGTGCTATAGGCTATATCTTTTTAACAGGAGTCCTCATGGTGGTCTTTAGACGCCATTTTGTCACATGATGTAGGCTTTAAGTCATACAAATTATCTAAATGTCAGGCGATTTTAATCAAATTCCTTTGATCCCCCATTGCAAATGTCCTCTGATTTGCTGTAGTTACTTTGTAGTTTTTCCTGCTCCCACCCATCTCCCCTCCTGTCATTCCACCTACCCTATTCAAAAACCATATTGGCAAAATTTTATCAAATATAGAGCGATTTCAAAAATTTTTTCTGCATACGCTTTCAGATTTTTTTTAAAACACCATTTTACTAGTCCCTCTCCTTCTTCCTCTCCCCTCACCTACCTCCTTATTAGTAATAGTTGTAGCTATAACTTTCACAAATATTAAGCGATTTTAAAAGTTCTTTCTGCACTCGCTTTAGGACTTTTTTCCAACATCATTTTACTAGTTTCTTCCTCCCTCTCCCTCTCTTCTCCCCACCCTCATTATTAGTAATAGTTGTAGCTATACCTTTCCCAAATATAGAGCGATTTTAAAAATTCTCTCTGCACACGCCTTAATTTTTTTTCGACACCATTTTACTACTTCCCTCCTTTCTCTATCCTCTCCCACCTTCACTAAATGGAAGGTAACATTGTTTGCGTTCGAAAAAAATCTACACGTACTTTTTATTTTGGGTAAAGGTAAATAAATGGTAAATGCATAATGCTTTTTATAAGGCTGAATAAGAATTAAACCTAAATGTTGGAAATAAAAAAATTCTAAATAAAAAAACACCTAACTGCTAAATTTACTTGTAACTACCAGTCGCAGTTGGGTACAAAATTACCTAATAACCTGTATAATTCCATAAGTGCGCTTGGGCACCAAAACTAAAAGTTGAAGCATGTCATACATTATACTATACATATACCCAACTGCGACTAGTAGTTACAAGTAAATTAATTTAGCAGTTAGGTGTTTTTTTTATTTATTTTTTTTTTATTTTCTATAGAAGATCTAGGTTTAGAAACCCTGTATAATAATTGTATAAATAAATTATGTTATGAGGACATAATGTAAACGGATGCTGTCTAGTTATGTATTTAGAACTGCATTAGTGTTTTCAAAGTGTGCAATAAATAATCTTAGTAAGTACTGGCTTTTTTCAGTCATAGCAAGTGTACAGTTTAAAAACAGGAATCCTGCCTGTCACCAGAAACGGAAGTACGCTTTTGTTTTCCTTTGAACTCGGAATAAAAATACATGCAGCAAATTCAGTACCTAGTGTTTAAACATTTAATATAATTGCAATATACTATACAGGGTATCATAACAAATGCATTAAACTTAAGGGGCAATAGTTAAGGTTAAAAGAAAAAAAAGCTCTTAATAGAGGTTGGATCCAATATAAACAAGCCTTTTAAACTTACTAACGGAAAAGTCATTCAAGATGAACGTGGCCGTTATAATTTTGGGGTAGGGATATTCAGCAGCATGTAGGCGACTGGTAGTGCCGCGATGCTCATTTGGCCAGGAGCAATCGTAATGAGCGAGAAGAAAGTACACAGCAGTGTTGCGCAAAGAATAATCATTAAATTTCTTACACGCGAAAACGTGAAACCTGCTGAAATTCGATGGAGATGATGAGCACAATTCAGAAATAAGACGCTTTCGTGGATACCTGTAAAAACTTGGTGCAAAAAAATTAACGACGTCCGTGAGCGTGTCGACAACGTGAGTCAACCACATCGTCCGCGTACCATTATTTCTACAGGCAAAGTTTTAGCGACAGTTTTCTGAGATTGGAGAGGAGTTTTGTTGGTCGATTTTTTGCACGAGCGAATCACAAAAAACGCGGCTTACTACTACAACTTACTCGACCAGGTAAAGCTTGATTATCGCCAAACGAGAAGAGCACACCACATCCAAGAGGTGTTACTCCTGCATGACAACACTAGACCTGATACGGCAGCTTTAACACAGGCCAAAATGAATGAAATGCACTGGAATACCCTCCACACAGTCCAGATTTGTCACCTTGCGATTTTCATATGTTTGGCCCACTCAAAAATTCACTGGGAGGCGAGCAATTTCAGACCAATGAAGAGGTGGAGGCATTCGTGCGCAACTGGTTAGATACCCGCACAGCTTCCTTTTATGAAAACGGGATTAAGAAACTGTCAAACTGTTGGGAAAAGTGTATTAACAGAGAAGGGGGATGTGTACAAAAGTAGAAAAAAATTCTGTTTTGTGTCATGTTTCTAAATAACTAGTTTATAAACAAAGGCTTGTTTATATTTGATCCACCCTCGTAGCTTTTGATTCAAAAATTTTTGCTTTCAAGTTATAGTATTTGCCAAGATAAAGAAGGCAAAGAAGCGTATTTTTCAATGGTGTACGCAGAAATGAATACTGGGGGGGTTTGAGCGTGGACCCATATGCACAGATGAATCCTGGGGGGAATTAAGCGCAGATCGATACATTTTAATTTTAATAATTTTTGTGGAAAACTCATGTTTTAGGGGTCAATATTTAGTGGCTCTGGGGGCTTTAGCCTCTAAGACCCCCCTGCGTACGCCACTGTAATTAAATGGGTGTTCCAAATACTAATGTAATACCAGTCCATTTTATATTTACAATTTTCACTCATTTTCCTAGAAAAAATATTTTATAAGTATGACAAACAACAAGTAAAATCAAGGAAAGAAAAATTATAAACAATTTGTCTTCGGCCGGGACTTGAACCCGGAATCTCTTGCTCTGTACGTAACCGCTCTTACATTAAGCCACCAAAGACCATACACAAACTTTCGGAAAACTCCTATTTATGTATGTGTGTGGTGTCTCAATACAAGAACGAGAAACTCTCAGGGTATTAACTCGACTTGGTCATTCAACTGACCTCTATAATACTTCTATCAACGTCTGAAAACATGAGATCAGCTTTTTTGTGTATTAAAATTTTGATCGCAATGGGAATATAATTCTCAAATACCAAATTGCAAAGAATGCAAGGAACTAAAGATACATAACTCAAAAATATTCTTAAGAAGTCTAAATTCTACGAGTTATTTCTAAAAATTCCTTAAGCGTTGAAGTCAAATACCTTACCAAAAAAAAAGCAAATTTTGATCAAAAATGCACCTGTTCCTGTCCCTGTCCCTTGACACTTCTGAACTGGCTCCTACTTACTTTAGCACGTATTTTATCCATGCATTTATTCGATGGGCGAATAATAATCCTATAATAGTCTGACCACGGTTATGAGAATTTTTTGCGCGAAATATTAATAAATCAGGCGCAAAATCGATGTTCGAATTACCTTACGATTTTGCATCACCCATTTTACCTTACTTCTTATCTTGTAATTTTATCCAAAACTATTTCGTGGTTGATTCAATATAAATTTTTCATTGTCTACATTAAATTGAAGATCTTCATGTTTATCAGTAAGCTGTGTCATTTAGCTTTTCATACCTACACATTTTCTAAAGAAGGTATAGTGTCAGCTATAAAAGTAGCTAGCTATGTACATGTACAAGTTTGGGGCAACTATAAATTATTATGATGTATAGGGACCGTAATTTGTCTTAGGCTTCATAATGCTTTAAGACAAAATAAAGTATGATTATGACTTAGGTCGTTTACTTCAGGCCACATTTTGGCAATGAGATGTTTGTTTCATATTGTAACGATAAGACTGTGCTGAGGTATTGCTAGGTCGTTAATTACCTATAAATCACTAATACTATTCCTATTTGTTTTTACCTCAGCTTTGAGTTATTTCGTTTCAAGCAGTCAGGATCGATACCTGGAAAGGATACGCTTTATATTTGGTAATTATAGAAAACTGAGAAATGTTTACATAATTATTTTGAAATCATATGGATTCTTAAGAATCTACGATTTTATGGAAGAAATTTCTTCTTATTTCCATAAGAAGGAAAACGAAACGCAAAGATGATCTGTGGCTATGTAGTTACTACGTGGATTTAGCGACATATCCAGCCATATCTTTCACTTTCGGCAACCAGTTTAAAATTTGGGACCAAGCTTGTCCATACACTCAGACACAAAAAAATGCCAGCAGATAATCGAATATAATTACGCCTCCCCCCCCCCCTATTTATATATAATTTACATTAATTGAGATGAAAATTTTTCATCGAATTACGTTAAACTCTACGAAAACTACAAAAAAAAAACGTTGTATTAACTTTACATACTAAAATAAAATATTTTATTTGTTTTAATGTATGAGAGTTAACTTATATAAATAATAATAGATAAAACTCTATTTTATTTATTTTTTAAGTTTAAACCAAACAAGTGCGGTGATTCTCCACTAATTTTATAACAACGACATGTTTCGAGATCATACGCTCTCATCTTCAGGTAGCACACTAAAAGAAAACTAGCTCTAATAAATACCAGGTACAATTTCTTAAAAAACAAAAAGTAATAACCTAAACTTAACAAAAGTAAAAGTTTAATTTGAAAAACGGAAATCCACCGTGATGGAGTTAATCCATCACCGTTGCCTATAGCTTGTAGGCTCAAAATTTAAAACAAATTTATCGGAGGATTCTTCTTTAAACAAACCCTCCTGTCTCTCCTGCGGCACTGTTCGTTTCTTTCTTTTTAGCGTAAATTGTGGACTATCCGTTTCCGTTTTCCTTGTTATAGAAATAAGAAGAAATTTCTTCCATAAAATCGTAGATTCTTAAGAATCAACAATATTTCAAATTATTTATGTAAACATTTCTCAGTTTTCTATAATTACCAAATATAAAGCGCCTCCAGAAGGGCGTGGCAAGGGGTAGCGGCAACTGCCCCTTTTCCCCTTTTTCTTACCAATTTTTTTTAAATCAGACAATCTAATTCAAATAGATTACAAACTTGGCCCCCGTACCAATTTTTTTTTAAATCAGACAATCGAAATCAAATAGATTACGAAATTGGCCCCCGTACTTAACACAGTTATTAACAAGGTCATGGAATTTAGAAACCTGCCCCCTCCCCCTTTTGTTTTGGAGTTTTATTACTCTAAGGAGATCACCATCAAAAAGTAGGTTTTCTGGGTTACGCCTAGCATTAAACAAGCTTGAATAACAGGTTTCTTATTTTGATCAAGTGAGGCGCGAACCTGACGCTTAATAATCGTCAGATGCACACTTCTGTTTTTAATATAAAAAAAAGTTTATCGCCGAATCAGATTTTTCTATATACTTTTGGTTTTGTTTTGGATTAAAAAAAAAAAATTATTTTATTAATTTTTTTCTTAAAAAAAAAATTATAATAATAATAATAAATAAACGTTGGCAATGTCTTCTTCATCAGAAAATTTGACTAAACTCCCTCTTTTTGAGCCACGCAACGCTGCTGAAAGTAGCACATTATAATTTCCTGAAAACTGCAGTCATTTTTCAAGATTGGAAAGGCTCTGGGCATTTTTATCTATACGGTCCACTCTGAAAAGCTTTATGCCATGTAGATTTTCCGTTTTCCTTACAAAAAAGTACTCGCTTCGAGCTTTACTACGTTAGAAAATAGAGCAGATTATTTGTTTGATAGAACTCTACATTTTATTATATAATGTTTGTAAAAATATTCTTAAAAATAAGTAGTGTTTAAGTTAAAGGCCCCTTTAAAACAAAGTGGAGGGTGGGGAGAAGAAAGGGAGGTTAAGGGGGAACTAGTAAAATAATGTTGGAAAAACAGTCTGAAAGCGTGTACAGCAAGAGTTTTTGAAAACGCTCTATATTTGTGAAAGGTATAGCAACAACCATTACTAATAAGGAGGGAGGAGAGAAGAGTGGGATGGGGAAACTAGTAAAATGATGCTTACAAAAAGTCTTCAAGCGTGTGCAGAAAGAACTTTTGAAATCGCTTTATATTTGTGAAAGTTATAGCTATAACTATTACTACTAGTGATGGCGGGGAGGACAGAGGGAGAGGCGAGGTAACTAGTAAAATGGTGTTGGAAAAAAATCTGAAAGCGTATGCAGAAAGAATTTTTGATATCGCTCTATATTTGATAAAATTATGCGAATATGGTTTTTAATAGGAGGGGAGATCGGTGGGAGCAGGAAGGACTACAAAGTAACTCCAGCAAATTAGAGGAGATTTGCAATGGGTAATCAACGGAATTTCAAAAAAATCGCCTGAAATTTAGTTAATTTGTATGCCTTAAAGCCTAGATGATATGATAAAACGGCGTCTGATTCCTGTTTAAAAAAAATAGCCTATAACACCTTCGGGATCAGTTGCAATTCAACGACACCTTTTCTGTCAAAATTAGTTCATCCGTTAAGCCTCTAGCGTGTCACAAACATACATATTTACTTACATACATACAACAATCGGAAAACATTACCCTTCCTTTCGCCATGCTGCAGTTGGGTAAAAAAAGGACAAAATCCAATGGTAATCCAATCTTTTTCTGCGTTTTTTTGTGAAAGGGGCTTTTTTATAGGATTTCAAACACTGCAAAAGGTGTGTGCTTTTTATAGGAAAATGAAAACAAATCTTTAGATTGCTTTTTGTTATAGGAAAATAAAAACAAATCTTTAGATTGCTTTTTCTTTTTTACTTGTTGCTTATTTATTTTAGTAGCGTAATGCAATAAAGAAGGAACTGTTTTAAAATATAATCTATTTTTAGCTAAATCCAATTCGGCAGACGCGTAAGAATTCTCATAATAATATCCTTTCTTGATTTATTCAGAGAAAATACAACTTTTTTAAAATATTGAGGGCAATTTCCGCACGAACACGACTGGTCAAAATATAAAAAAAACATTAGAAGATAAATAGAAAGCGTGTAACAAATTTTACATAAACATCTAGAGCAGTATCATAAATATTGATAAACTTGGAGGTTTTCTAAAACTTTTTAACACCCTGCACCTCAAAAATCAAAAGATGTAAGATATATGTTTATATGAAGTTTTCTTCTTAAATTGGGGTCAAGTATTATATGCTGACATATTGCCATGTTATTTAATTCAACACCCTGTGTACTAAAAGAACACCTTTTTTTTTTGGGACATCACATAGGTATAATCTAATCTAAGACTAGCTATAAAGGATCCCGCCCGAACCTTGCGGGCGGTGTCTTTGGGTTGAATTTTTTTTAAATTTCAGTTTGTTGTAGATCTTGATGTTCTAAAGATAAGCTATCATTGCCCCATCGTCGTCCGACCTATGGTTTCTAAGATACAGGGGTTCAAAGTTTCAGTTTTAAACTTTTGTGCATTATTCACAAAAAACTATTTTAAGTCATTTATACCTACTCTGAAAAATGATATTATTGTTTGTTATATATTAAACGTTAGGTCACAAGTATAGCTTAATATCCACCAACCGGCCAATGTCAAATTGACAGATAATATTGTCAAACAAAAATTATTCCATTAATCTCATAAGAATATTTGTTTAAATATTATCGTTTAAAAAAAGCGAAAGTATTTGGCATTTCTAAAAAAAACATTAAAATCCTAAAAAGCTTAGAGTTTTACTGCGTTTTCTGGAAAACTTTACAAACCGATTTTAACCATATATGTATATTCTGGCTTCTTTGGGATATTCCTAAAAGACAGGAGGAAACAAAAAAAAATCCTCCGTTTATTTTTTTTTTATAATTAAATCTGTAAAGCATCATTTTTTGAATAAATATTTTTTAATAATTTTTATGAATGAACCGAACGGAACCGAACCGAACCGAACCGAACCAAAAGCCACCGCTCATAAGCTCCGGGCGGGATCCTTTGGTTTTAAATTAACCTTAAAGATTATTTTCAGCTAGGCAGGGTGTAAAAAGTCAGGTACTGCTGCGTTTTATATATTATTAGCTCACAATACTAATACTATAGAAAAAAAAAGTAGCTCCGATTTCAAAAATTTTTATATATCTTTGCGTTTCAGATGATTTTGAAACTTTTTTGTTACGCCGTCTGTCTGTCTGTCTGTCTGTCTGTCTGTCTGTCTGTCTGTCTGTCTGTCTGTCTGTCTGTCTGTCTGTCTGTCTGTCTGTCTGTCTGTCTGTCTGTCTGTCTGTCTGTCTGTCTGTCTGTCTGTCTGTCTGTCTGTCTGTCTGTCTGTCTGTCTGTCTGTCTGTCTGTCTGTCTGTCTGTCTGTCTGTCTGTCTGTCTGTCTGTCTGTCTGTCTGTCTGTCTGTCTGTCTGTCTGTCTGTCTGTCTGTCTGTCTGTCTGTCTGTCTGTCTGTCTGTCTGTCTGTCTGTCTGTCTGTCTGTCTGTCTGTCTGTCTGTCTGTCTGTCTGTCTGTCTGTCTGTCTGTCTGTCTGTCTGTCTGTCTGTCTGTCTGTCTGTCTGTCTGTCTGTCTGTCTGTCTGTCTGTCTGTCTGTCTGTCTGTCTGTCTGTCTGTCTGTCTGTCTGTCTGTCTGTCTGTCTGTCTGTCTGTCTGTCTGTCTGTCTGTCTGTCTGTCTGTCTGTCTGTCTGTCTGTCTGTCTGTCTGTCTGTCTGTCTGTCTGTCTGTCTGTCTGTCTGTCTGTCTGTCTGTCTGTCTGTCTGTCTGTCTGTCTGTCTGTCTGTCTGTCTGTCTGTCTGTCTGTCTGTCTGTCTGTCTGTCTGTCTGTCTGTCTGTCTGTCTGTCTGTCTGTCTGTCTGTCTGTCTGTCTGTCTGTCTGTCTGTCTGTCTGTCTGTCTATCTGTCTGTCTGTCTGTCTGTCTGTCTGTCTGTCTGTCTGTAACGACCACCGAACTGGGTTTTGGGTCGAGATGGTCCCATTTGAAAATGAACAAAATCCACCAAACACAAGCTAAATAAAAGGGTGGGGGTAGATTTCAAAAATGAGAGTTTATGTAAAAATATGGCGTGTGTGATATCAAACGAAAGGTAATTGCGTCTGGAGTTAAATAAAATACATTTTACTTTTAAAAAAAGGGTGGGGGTAAATTTAAAAAAATTAGTGTTTATGTGGAAATATGGCGTGTATGATATCAAACGAAAGGTAAATGAGTCTGGAGTTAAACAAAATACATTTTAGTTTTTAGTTATATTAGCTCACACGTACACTATAACTATAGTACCTAGTGTGAGCTTAGGGGCCCATATATTGGCAGAGTATTTAAGTTAACGTAATCAGTTACATTTTACCTACTCTGTATATAGCGTGCACTTATTAATTGTAGATAAAATTATATTAAAATTAATCAACTTTTATATGTTTTTATTATTTTTCACTTATAGAAAAAAACAATATAATGATTTCCGATATTATAAAATAGTATTTTTTGACACCTTGTATAGTATTAATTTGGTGCTATAATAGAGTAAAAAAGCATCTCTTTTTATTTGCCAGTATCAGTATCGTATTACACTGCGCATGTGCAGTATCGTTACGGGTCTTCCAATACCCTACGTCGAACGGACAACTGCGGCACCCGGAGGGTATCGCTGGCTCTAACGCATCCAAATCAATTTCTGTGTTCTTTTGTTTTCGAAGGTCACTCTCTGTTGTCCAAAACGAAATGGTTGTAACTGCATTTTACCATAGAGTAAGATAGCCTATGGCAGCAGAGGCACGGTCCCGGCTTACGGATCTTTTAGTTTACCTAGCCAGCGCTGGCTGCGGAATTATATTAAATTTAAAATTTTCTGGTAAATGCTCGCTCTTTGACTGTGCTTTGTTGTCCGATCTCTTGTCGTGACTCAATAGACCCAAAAAGTACATAGATATGTGGCCTTGAAATAAAAATAAATGTGTATGAGTATATAATAGACTATATACCTACTTCGTGCTCGAGCCGCTTCACCTTTTCCCTTCCGCGAAGTCAAGAGGTCATTCTATCAATCTCAAGCAAGCGGTACACATCAATATCAGATCAATTCAGTATTTTGTTGGCGTGATGCAAAATATCCCAGACGTAAAACTAAAAAGACATAACTCAAAAATTTAAAAATGTGTCCCTGCAATAAAAATACTTACAACGTGTCTTTTTCGGTCTAGGACAACTGGGCGCCGCCAACTGGGATAAAATATGTAGATGAAAAATAAAATATATTATTTATATAAAAACATCTTTAAAAAATCCTTTACGCAATATTTTTTACAAGCTTTTATTTAGCTTCAGATGTTCTGTCTAACTAACTATCTATCAAATCTTGTGAAGCGTTTTTGACACACGTAGTGGTCCCATGACAATACAACATTAAGAAAAAAATATCCTCCCACCCTACCCCCACCCCTTCTATAGAAAAATGTGTTTTTGACACACTTCCCGTTATCCGATTTGGATAAAATTTGGTATACACATAGTGGTCCGATGATAATACAACAATAAGAAAAAAATATCCTCCCACCCCTACCCCCACCCCCTTCTATAGAAAAATTTGTTTTTGACACACATCCCGTAATCCGATTTGGATGAAATTTGGTATACATATAGTGATCCGATGAGAATACAATAATAAGAAAAAATATCCTCGCACCTCTACCCCCACCCCCTTTCATAGAAAAATGAGTTTTTGACACACTTCCCATTATCCGGTTTGGATGAAATTTGGTATTCACATAGTGGTCGGATGACAATACAACATTAAAAAAAATATCCTCCCACCCTACCCCCACCCCTTCCATAGAAAATGCGTTTTTGACACCCTTCCCATTATCCGATTTGGATGAAATTTGGTATACATATAGTGGTCCGATGACAAAACAACATTGATAAAAAAATCCTACCACCCTACCCCCACCCCTTCTATAGAAAAATGTGTTTTTGACACACTTCCCGTTATCCGATTTGGATAAAATTTGGTATACACATAGTGGTCCGATGATAATACAACAATAAGAAAAAATATCCTCCCACCCCTACCCCCACCCCCTTCTATAGAAACATTTGTTTTTGACAGACACACATCCCGTAATCCGATTTGGATGAAATTTGGTATACATATAGTGATCCGATGACAATACAATATTAAGAAAAAAATATCCTCCCACCTCTACCCCCACCCCCTTTCATAGAAAAATGAGTTTTTGACACACTTCCCATTATCCGGTTTGGATGAAATTTGGTATTCACATAGTGGTCCGATGACAAGACAACATTTAAAAAAAATATCCTCCCACCCTACCCCCACCCCTTCCATAGAAAATGCGTTTTTGACACCCTTCCCATTATCCGATTTGGATGAAATTTGGTATACATATAGTGGTCCGATAACAATACAACAATAATTAAAAAATGTCCTCCCACCCCTACCCCCACCCCCTTCCATAAAAAATGCGTTTTTGACACACTTCACTTCAAATGACTTTTATAAAATTTGGTATATGCATAAAGGTCCGATGGCAATACAGCCCAAACAAAAAATATATTTCTAACTCTACCCTCACCCTCTCCTTCCCCCAATAGAAAAATGAGTTTCCAAATAACTCACGATCAGCGATTTCATTATAATCTAGAATAAACTCTATTTATTTACTTCTGCATTTTTCTGCTAGATTGATTCTTGCAAATAGTAATATTTAATTGATACGGATATCTTATCGTAATAACATCATCAAAATTTCAATTTCTTTTACTAATTTATTTGAAATTTGTTTTTGTTAAGTAAAGTTAAATCCATTAAGTCGACTGTTGAATCTTGGTAGTTGTCGTGTTTGGTGACCTGGTAATACTACAATTTACGTTGTTTATTACAACAATGGCGGATCCAAAAATCAAAATGGCGGATCCAAAATGGCGGATTTTCTTATTTACCAACCGATTTGTCTCAAACTTGAAATATTACATTGCTTGAGGACATTTAACACAATTTTTAACTCAAACTTTAAAAAAACAAACTGGCGGATCCAAAATGGCGGACTTTTTTATTTATTAATCATTGATTTGAAATTATACGAAAATGTTTTATGAGACAGAATATTGCATTTTTTTGAGAACAATAAGTTGGTAATTTAAAAAAAAAATTATACAAAAGTATTTCGTTAGTTCAGAAATGACAAAAAATAAATTTTTTATAAACGTAAAGTTTAGTACTCGTGAATGAAGAAAACAAAAATTGTTCGTGGCTAAGCGGGTGTAGAAATATTTTGTTTCTCTTGTCTTTTTCCGTAGGCAGCTCGAAAGCTGTCCACTTACGGAGGTCCAAGACCACATCATTAGGTCGTGGACCCCTGTCGGTTTACAGCTTTCGAGTTGCCCACGGAAAATACAAGAGAAACAAAATCTTTCTATACCCGCTTAGCCACGAATTTATTTAAAAAAATTTTTACCTACTCTGTAGATCTTTTTAAATCTAAATCACCATATGTATACCAAATTTCATCCAAATCGGAAAACGCGATGTGTGTCAAAAACAAATTTTTCTATGGAAGGTGGTGGGGGTAGGGGTGGGAGGATATTTTTTTCTTATTGTATTATCATCGGACCACTATGTGTATACCAAAGTTTATCCAAATCGGATAACGGGAAGTGTGTCAAAAACACATTTTTCTATAGAAGGGGTGGGGGTAGGGGTGGTAGGATATTTTTTTCTTAATGTTGTATTGTCATGGGACCACTACGTGTGTACCAAATTTCATCCAAATCGGATAATGGGAAGTGTATCAAAAACTCATTTTTCTATGAAAGGGGGTGGGGATAGAGGTGGGAGGATATTTTTTTCTTAATATTGTATTGTCATCGGATCACTATATGTATACCAAATTTCATCCAAATCGGATAATGGGAAGTGTGTCAAAAACTCATTTTTCTATGAAAGGGGGTGGGGGTAGAGGTGGGAGGATATTTTTTTTTAATATTGTATTGTCATCGGATCACTATATGTATACCAAATTTCATCCAAATCGGATAATGAGAAGGGTGTCAAAAACGCATTTTCTATGGAAGGGGTGGTGGTAGAGGTGGGAGGATATTTTTTTTAATGTATTGTCATCGGACCACTATGTGAATAGCAAATTTCATCCAAATCGGATAATCGGAAGTGTGTCAAAAACATTTTTGTATGAATATATTTTTTTCTTAATATTATATTGTCATCGGATCACTCACTATATATATACCAAATTTCATCTAAATCGGATAACGGGATGTGTATCAAAAACAAATTTTTTTATGGAAGGGGGTGGGGGTAGGGGTGGGAGGATATTTTTTTCTTATTATTGTATTCTCATCGGATCACTATATGTATACCAAATTTTATCCAAATCGGATAACGGGAAGTGTATCAAAAACACATTTTTCTATAGAAAGGGTGGGGCTAGGGGTGGGAGGATATTTTTTTCTTAGTGTTGTATTGTTATGGGACCACTACGTGTGTACCAAATTTCATCCAAATCGGATAATGGGAAGTGTGTCAAAAACGCTTCACAAGATTTGATAGATAGTTAGTTAGACAGAACATCTGAAGCTAAATATAAAAGCTTGTAAAAAATTGCGTAAGGGATTTTTTAAAGATGTTATTATATAAATAATATATTTTATTTTTCATCCACACATTTTATCCAAAAAAAAAATTTTAGTCCGGCGCCGAGTTGGCCGGCGCCCAGTTGGCGGCGCCGAGTTGGCCCGGCGCCAAGTTGGTCCGGCGCCCAGTTGGCGGCGCCGAGTTGGCGGCGCCCAGTTGGCGGTGCCGAGTTGGCGGCGCCCAGTTGTCCCATTCCGTGTCTTTTTAGCTCATATTTTAACTTTGTGCTTATAAACAAAAGTTTTCCATAATTTCCCGAAAAATTGTAAACAAAGTAAATTTTGGTGATCTTTAGTTAAAAAGCACATTTGAAAGCATTTTTGTTACATAAACTCATTTTCAAAACTTTTGAGTTGCGTCTCTTTAGATTTAAGGGTGCGATATGGATAATATTAAATATTCCGGAAACAAATGTATGTATTTTAATTGTGGAAAGTCTAAATATGGTTGTTCTGCTGGTGTGAGGCAATTTACATTTCCCAGAAATGTGGAGCTGTGCAAGAAGTGGATAAGAAATTGTGGTAAATAAGAGAGTCCTTAATACCTTAAGTATTTTGACCTTACTAGCCCGCACAGCAATGGCTAATAAAGGTATTGTTTTCGACGAAAAAAATTTTTTTGTGATAACGCCGAAAATGTGTTATTTGGGTGTATTTTGACCTATCCTATTAATATCGTCGTGATGTCTGTCTATGTGTGTGTCTGTCCGTAACACGATAGCTCCTAAACCGCTGAACCGGTTTTCATAAAATTTTAAGGTAAAATCGTATTCGACACTCTAACGAACTGATTAATTTTTCAAAATCCAATAACGCTAATGACAGTTTTTTGACAATTAAAATTTTTAAAGGAGCATCGCATCAATATGCGGTTTTCAGAATATAGTAGACTAGATTTTGCTCAATAAAAAAAACTATGTAGGAGCATTACAAAAAAGTGCATTCAAAGCTGATTATCATAGCTTCACTTGTGCTAATAGGCTAGCTAGGAAGGTATCAGATCCGTCATGGATCGATTTATTTATTTTAATCAAACAAAAATAAAACTAAATAACTACTCTTTTGCAAATGTCAGGCATTTGTAAAAAATCGAGTGGTGGGTCGGTATTTCCTTTTAGTGTACAGGTTAGGGTAAATACCAGGAAATACTTGGGGAGTTCTGGGAAATATACTAGGAAATACCGGGAAGTGCTTGGGAAATACTAGAAATTACCATTGAAATTGGAGGAAATACTGTAAGTATTATACCGTAGGTATTTCCCTTTGGTGTACAAAAATCGGCGATCGACCCACCCCTTGCAAAAAACCTAAATTTGAGAAATACATTAAGCATTGAAAAAATATATTGTGGGAGGTTGTTAGTCCTTACAACTTTATACAGGGTGTCTCATAACTTAGGGGCCATAGTGCAGCAGGTGATAGAGGAGGTTATTTCCAAGAAAAAAGTTTATATAACATAAGGGTCACACATCTGTTTTTAAGATATAGGATTTTTAAAATTTGTCACAGCCATTGGGATTCAAAAATGTGGTATTTCTTTTTTTGATACAAAAACAAGTTGAGATTGAGATACAGGCTGTCAAAATAACCATATAAAAAAATAATAATTTTTTGAAAAAATTAATTTTTGCTTACTTATTCTTTTAAAAAATATTAATAATATTTTATTATTATGTCTCGCTAGAGACTTGTAGTTATTAACAAAAAATATTTTAAAAAAATTGCGTTTAATATTTTATTCATAAAAGTTTATACCAAAAAATAGTTTTTTCTAAAAAAAATTTACCGACTAATTTTGTTAAAAATAATTTGTATTTCAACTTATTGCTCTTGTTCTAATACACGACTTTACCCAATTTCATATTTTTACAGCGTTTTTTAAAAAGTTATTATCAAAAAAGTTTAAAAAATCGCCATCTTTGATGCTCTGCATCTCGACAAAGAAAGTGTTTTGACCCATGCATCATAGAAACTTTTTTATCAGGCATGATCTCCTCTATCACCTGTTGGCCTATGGCCCCTAAGTTATGGGACACCCTGTATAGTTCAGGCCCTACGGGGTGCGATACTGCGTTTAATGATAGAAGCAACACATTTGGTATGGATAGACTCGCCCGAACATTTTACGAAAGGGAACCCCCCCAACCCTGGCAGGGGGGTGGTTCCCCCCTTAAAAGTGCTTTTTGACGGTTTTTGCTAATAACTCGAAAACGGTCAACTTTTCTAAAATTATTCTAAATATTATTTTGCAAGCGGATAAAATTTCCTTTTTGACCATGTAGGTACCTTAGTACCCTCTAAAGGCAGTGGTGCACGTTCTATAGACCTACGAAAAAAAGGAAAAATGTTTATATGTTTTTTTAAATTTTTCTTGTCGCATTTTGTATCCTTAACACATTGTTTTTTTCAAAAAAATATTTTTGTTCAAAAACCCATTGTATACAAATATTTAATAAGTTAGATATAACTTTTGAAAGTAGCCGCTTTAAAACAAAAATGTTGAACATTAATTTTTGTAATTAAGTAAACAATACTCAAGGTGAGTAAAGAAATATTTTTAATTAGTATTAACTTAAAACTTAATTTTTCAAGTTGAATTCATTTAAATTGGGGCGAAGCGGGACTTCCTCCTAGTTCAGGCAAGATTCGGGCAAATCCACTTTCTAGAAGCATTTTATATTACTTTTTAGCAAATGGGCAATTCCCCCAATTTTGACCCCGCTGAATCCGAATATCCCTGTTGCCAACTCGAAATATTGACAGGGGCTGAGATATTCAAGATGGCGGCGAAAATGGCGGTGGAATTTTAAATTGCCGCTGGAAAGCCCAAATTGTCACAGGTGTACATTCAAAACATATATTTGTATAATTAAAAAATAATAACACATTATTATTTTTTTAAATGGCTGCAAAAACCTCTAAAAACCCCCCCAGACCCCCCAAAATCTGAAAGTTTGAGGTTTTTTCAAATTTTCTTAAAAACTAAGCTTCTAAGAGAAAAATGTAAAATATACTTTATTGTGGACAATAAAATTCTCGTGTCAACATGGTATAACTTAATAAAGTTAGACTAATAACAAGCTCTCCAGCGGCGTCCGTTAATTGAAGTAATTAAAAAAAGTTGAAAAAATATCTGTTTTTTCCAAGATTTATTTAATTTTTTTAAAAAACTTATATCTACAGAAAACCGTGTAATACATTTTGGTATACTCAATAAAATTTCCTTCAAAATGACGTATAACATGATTAAATCGGTTTTATAAATAAAACTTCAGGGGCATCCGTAAATTAAATTAATTTTGAAAAAACAGAAAATAAACCATTTTTGTTACAAGTTTTATCTAATTTTCTCAAAAACTAAGATTAACATGAAAAAACTTGTTCTACACTTTTTTGTAGACAGGGAAATTCCCTTTTTAAAAATGTGAAACTTGGTGGGGTTTGACTTATAGCAAACTCTCCAGCGACGTCCGTCAATGGGGATGATTTCAACAAATCATTAAAAAAACATGTTTTTCATACGTTTTATTCAGTTTTCTTAAAAACCAAGGTCTTTATCAAAAAATGTGTTTTATACTTCGTCATAGCCAATAAATTTCTTTCAAACGATGTATAACAAAGTGGAAGTTATTTTATATTTACCGCTCCAGTGGTGTTCTTAATTTAAAGTAATTATTTAAGATCAATCCAAACTAATCAATTTTGTGTCTTATTAGGTTTTCGGTGGATAATAAAGAGCCGCGGATAAAAGGTCGAAAGTACAAAAGGTCGAAAGTACAAAAGGTCGAAAATACAAAAGGTCAAAAGTACAAAAGGTCGAAGTACAAAAGATCAAAAAACAAAAGGTCGAAAGTTCAAAAGGTTGAAAGTACAAAAGGTCGAAAGTACAAAAGATCGAAAGTACAAAAGATCGAAAGTACAAAAGATCGAAAGTACGGCCGCGGGTCCACATCGACTGGACAGGTCAATTCGACTTGATACGGTAAATTTGTATTTTTAATATTTTGTTTTGTCGATTTTTTTTCGACCTTTTGTACTTTCGACCTTTTATGGCTTCGGCGGCGGGCCCGATAATAAAATGTCCTTTTAAACAGTGTGTCACAAAATGTAAACCCATAGTATAGAAAACTCTCCAGGGGCGTCCGTAAATTGCAAAAATGACTAAAAAATATTATTTTTGTTACGGGTTTCATTCAATTTCCATCAAAATCTCAATTTCAATTTCAATTTCAATGAGTACCTAATTATGATTATGCCCCCCCCCTCCCAAACCGTTGCATAAGATTCACCACTTTATTTTTAGTTCCATATGCTTAAAAAAATATCCAAAAACACCTGTGTCAAAGTTACTACTGTTACTTTCTGCACAAAAATATTGCTTAGGGGGGGGGGTGACATGGCCCCTATGCCCCCTCCCCTTATAACCACCGCTGTTTTTTACTTTAAAGAACTTTTTTAGATAAATCAAAATATCTAATCTAATCAAAAAACAGTTTATTTTAATTTGGAAACATTTTATTTTAGTAGGTATAAATTACGAACCTTTTTGAAGTATTTATCATAACATTAACCTCACTTTGTAATACATCATTTAAAAAGAAATTGTCTTATCTATCTTAGTTAGAAAAGATATTTAAATATGCAAGAGAAACTGATTATTTCAGTTATTTTTGAAACTAAGTTTATATTAGTACGCCCCTGAAGCCTTAAATATGGCAACAACCCGACATTTTAATAAAGTTTTTAAAAGAAAATGTTATGTTCTACAATAAAGTATACTACATATTTCTTCCTAAAAAGTGTAGTTTTTGAGAAAATTTTGAAAAACCTATAATAAACATGTTTTTTCTAAATAATCTCAATTTACGTACGCCACTGAAGAGCTAGTTGCTTTTCCTAACCTTATTGACCAATACATCGTAGGAAAGGGAATTTTATTCTCCACAAAAAACTGTTCTTTGCAATTTTTGATTAAAAAAAAGTTTTCGAGAAAATTGCATAAAACTGAAAAAAAACAGGTTTTTGGGGGTTTGGGGGGGGATTTTCTCCGTCTCTGTCGATTTTTCGAGTTGGCAACAGAGATATTCGGATTCAGCGGGGTCAAATTAGGGGGAAATGGTCTGTTGCCAAAAAGTAATATGATTCGCTTCTAGACAGAAAACGGAAAGCCTTTTAAAATAATATGCTGTGACTATCCTCTCGCCCACCTCAAAAGTGATCTTTTACACAATATTTCTAATTATTTGAAAACTTTTAACTTGGTCAAAAACAACTAAGTAATAGTTATTGAGGCTGACCAAAAGTCCTCTAACGATGTATAACACGACCCCCTTACCTCAGTGGCGCACCTTTTATAGGCATTTAAATAAATAAGAGGTGTGGAAAAAACAATATTTTTTTAATTTTCTTAAATTTTATTGTCCTACATACTGGTTGTAAAACTTATTTTGAAAGCTGAAGAAATTTTCTTCCGACGATGTATATCACTCCCCCCTTAAGGCAGCGGTAGATCTAGCATAAACGCACCAAAAATGATCAAATTTGGTATACACTTTAATCTTTATTTAAGACAACCATGGTGGAACAGTACTAATACACACTGCGTTCAATGAGAAAAACAACACACTTGGTGGGGAAACCATCCGCCCACTGTTGGTGGGGGGTGGATCCCCCCTAAATGTTTTTTTCGATATTTTTTAAGATCTACAGCTGCGTTGAAGGGAAAGTGATGTACATCGTTGGAAAGGAAATTTCTTTGGCTTTAAAAATGTTTTAAAACCAAATACGTAGGACAGTAAAATTTAAGAAAATTAAAAAAAAAGTTTTTTCCACACTTCTTATTTATTTAAATGCCTATAAAAGCGCCACTGATGTAAGGGCGGCGTGTTATACATCGTTAGAGAGTACTTTTTATCAGCCTTAATAATTGTTACTTAGTTGTTTTTTGCTAAGTTAAAAGTTGGGAAAATACTGTAAGAGAGCACTTTTCAGAGGGGTGAAAGGAGGGATGCCCCCCATACCTACTTTAGGAAAGGTCAGCTAGAAAAAGTCAGTTTAAAGTTATTACTAACCAAAAATAATTTTTTACTTAATCTCATATTTATTTACTGAGTTACAAAGATGACTGTTCAACATTTTTGTTTGATATAAGGATTTCTATAAACATATTTATTTTTATTTCAAGGCGGCTATTTAAAAAAACATATGTCTAGCTTAATAAGTATTTAACTGTATATAATGGGCTTTTAACCAAAAATATTTATTTGAAAAAAAAAATAGTGTTAAAGATAAAAAATGCCACAAAAAACAAGTTTTTTCTTCTTTTTTAATTTTCCCCTTTTTTTGTACGCTAATGGAACGTGCACCACTGCCGTACATTATTAAAAAGGAAATTGTATCTCCCAAAGATTTTTGAAAAAGTTGGCAAAAATCTATCAAAAAGTACGTTTGAGGTGGGGAACCACCACCACCCCCCTGCTAGGGTTGGGGGGTGATTTCCTTTCGTAAAATGTTCGGGCGAGTCTTATGTCTATCCATACCAAGTGTGTTGCTTCTATCATTAAAAGCAGCATATCGCTTGAATCTGGGATGTAGTGCCTGAACTAATACGTCATATGGGACGGTAAAACAGAATTTAATAGATTTTTTTTTGTTACACCAAGTTGATTTGCCTTTTCGACATTCCTGCATTTGCCCTTTTGATTTACATTAATGTTAGTTGGCAGAGTACGTGCATAGGCCGGTAAAAGAGGATCTAATAGAAAAATTAAAAAATCCATTTTTTTTTAAACTTTAAATTGTTACACCAAATCGATTCCCTTTATCGACACTCCCTTATTTGCTCTTCTGATTGACATAAAGGTTATTTGTCAGTATACCTGTATGGGCCGGTAAAACCGGATCTAACAAAAAAATTAATAATCGATTTTTTTTTAACTTAAATTTGTTACCCAAATTGATGCGCTTTTTTGATACTCTCATGTTTGCTTTTTAAACTGACACTAAGGTTATTTGTCAGTACACCTGCATAGGCCGGTAAAACAGGATCTAATAAAAAAATCAAAAAATCGATTTTTTTTAAAACTTTAATTTGTTACAACAAATTGATGCGCTTTTTGACACCTCCATGTTTGCTCTCTTCACCGACGCTGACGCACGGGGGAATGGCTCTGTGTTACATGTTGGACATTGGGTACAAAATTATAATCATTTTCCTGTGATAAGAATTATAGTGTTGCATTTGTAAATAGTTGCTTTATTTCGTTCTAAGAAAGTTTTTTGAAAATTTTTGTCCAGGCAATTATTATACAGGGTGAAAATAAAGAGTTCCTAAAAAACAGAAAAACAGAAAAGGAAAATTTATACTATATTATAACTTATGTAACACAAAACTTTATAGGCCTTTTATTATTTTTTTAAATACGTTATTGGGGTCAATGGTGCTTGGAAGATCCATTGCCTTCTATTTCACGATTATTTTTAAATTTATCTGATCGTCGTGAAAAGAAGAAAAACCGAGTACCTCACAGAATACCCGCAGGACCATATCAAATTTGTTGCAAAATAACCTTACATTAAAATTTGTCCATCATCTTGAATATTTATGAAATGTCAGTTGTAAAGTTAAATTATTTGTTAAGTATTGTGGCTTCTCAAAATGACCACAATTATAAAAATTGGACAATATTTTTTTAAGAAATGATAAATTGTCAAAGACTCATTTTAATTTATAAAAAAATATTTTTTTCTAATAAAACTTAAAGCTCCTCCTTTCCAAAAAAACTAATAAGAAAAAATTAGGTGATAGTTAAGTAAAGTTATGGGCATTTTAAAAAAATATATTTTTGTAAAACACAATATATTTTTGAGCCGCCCTATATATGGTTTAAGTTATACAAAACAACTAATGTTTTCAAATATAAGGCGTCACTTTTTGATTATCTTCTAGACCGAAAACGGAGAGCCTTTTTAAATTTTTTGCTCTATCTAATGTATTAACACCACATCCTTAAAATAAAAACAAGCTTGGTTGGTTCTCACAAAAACTGATTTTGTTTTAACCATTGTTTTACAAATTATACGATTGCATGGCCAATCCTGTCTGCATTCAGTTCTTTATAAATTCATTATTACTAAGCCGATTTTAGTGAAATAAATAACATCATGGCGCAAACTGATTGATCTTTAAAGTTTGCAGCATGATGTTTTTTATTTCACTAAAATCGGTTCAGTAATAATGAATTTATAAAATGCAGACAAGTATAATTTGTAAAACAATGGTTAAAAAAAATCCGATTTTGTAAGAACCGCTACACCGATTTTATTAATTTGTACCTCTTTATGCGGGATGAAAATAGTGTTTTTCTATAAATAAAAAAAAAACTAAAACATTTTCGCAAAATAAGAATAAACACGCCATTTTGAAGAATCAAGTATGATTCTGGTCGACATCTTAATTTCCAAGATGGCGGAAAATTTCGATAAGAATCTTTAAAGAGCAATCAATTCTCACCACGATTTTTTTTATTTCGCTAAAATTGGTTTAGTAATAACGAATTTATAAGGAAATGAATGCAGAAGGATTGGCAATGCAATCGTAGAATCTGTAAGCAAAAATAGATTTTTTGAGAACCACCACACAGATATTTTACTAATTTGTACGTCGTTGTGTGAGGGAAAAGTAGTGGTTTTCTACAAATTAAAAAAAAAAACTAAAATATTTTCGGAGAATAAGAATCAACACGCCATTTTGAAGAATCAAGTATGATTCTGTCCGCAGTGTCCGCCATCTTAAATTTTAAGATGGCGATAAATTTTGATCATGATCTTTAAAAAGCAATCAATTCTCAACAGGATGTTTTTTACTTCATCAAAATCGGTTTAGTAGTAATGAAGTCATAAGGAAATAAATGCAGACATGATTGGCAAGGATATCGCATAATATGCAAAACAATGGTTGAAACAAAAATATATTTTTTTAGAACCACCGAACCGATTTTGCTAGTTCATACCTTGCTGTGCGTGGCAAGAATGCAGCCTTTTAACTAATTTAAAAAAGTGATTAAAACATGTTCGCAACACAAAAATAAACGAGCATCTTTGAAGGGTACATTTTAATTAAGTCCGCCATCTTGGATTTTGAGACATCGGACAAAAAAATATATTTGGTTAAAACTCTGATTAATTCTCTATCAAGTGCAGTTTTATTCCGGAAAATAAATTTGTGTTTTATTTGCATCCAAAACTTTACCCTTCATTTTCTGAAAATAGCGATTTTGTTGAATACGTGGTTTTTTCTTTTGACGGCAGTATAGCGATGGCCTAACTGCAATATCCCGTATCTGAAAAAATGAAACTTTACAGGGGAAGCGAAAAACAGTTTAGGTAACACATATAGGTTCGGTTAGGGTTATTGGGTATAAAAAAATTTATTTGCTATATAGCGAAAAACAGTTTAGGTAACACATATAGGTTCGGTTAGGGTATAAAAAAATATATTTGCTATATTTGTCATTTCCCACGCATATAATGTCTTATAGTATTATACACTATGAAAGTAGGCAGCTCATTTGGCCTAAATCACAAATAATCTAAAAATGATCAAAATGTTAGATACGGGGTATTGCAGTTAGACCATCGATAGGCTATTTACTTCGTGAGAGAAGAAAACTTTCATTGCCGCGCAAAGTCTTTTATAACAGATGTAATACCGCTGAAAGCCAGACGTCGACTGAATCAAGACTGAGTCTGAATCAAGGCGACGCGCGAAGGCTCGAGGCACAAAGTACATAGCGTTATATACTTTCTGTTCAAGGTCACCAATCGATCGATGGACAGCATATTTTTACAGAGAAATACATCCTTCTTGGTAACACCGGCAACTTCCCGAGGGGAAACCCAATTTGATTTCAGAGTTTTGCGTGAAGACAAAAGCCTGTGATCAAACTGGTTCGCCTCGCGCTCCGTAAGCTTCGGACCTCTGTACGTATTACTTACTCTATGATTTTACGTAAAACTGAGATAATCCACTTTTAAGTAAGAATTTTGCAACACTGTCATTTTGTCAGTTGCAAATAAATCTATATGGTTTTTGAGTTTTATGAGACAAATTTATGAACCAGAAGTCCAAAATGCCACTAACTCAATATTTAATTTTTTGCAGTTTGGACTGAAGATTGCCGATCTTTGATCCGTAACGTTTAATCTTTTTTACCTAATAACGGATTAGAATTTGTTACGGATAAAGATAATGATAAGTGCAAAAGTGTAGTGCGGGTTTTGTTCTATCGATAAAAAGTATTTCTGTATAACTTGTATATATGTTAAACACCAAATAAATGTCATAAACTTATTTAACTCGATTCTAATCATGTTGCAACCAGCGGCGTAGCTAAAAGGCATAGGGCCCCACGGCAAACAGTTGTCTAAAAAAAATTGTTTTTTGCCAGAACAACATAGTTTTAAAATTTCTTTTTCTTGCTTCTCAGTTTGCGAAATCATTCAATTCATTATCGTTTTACTGCGTTTTTTAAAGCTTTTTAGGCGGCAATAAACTCGCAAATTTTTTTTTCACAAAATTACTCAACTTTTTCTGAGATGCTTGTTGTCGCTTCTCGTTGGTAGTTCTTCTCATGTAATGACTTGCAACAATGTTTAAAGTGCATGAGTTAAGAACAGCCCCATTATAAGGCACTTTCTTTTTTCTAATCTGGCCCAATTTGACCGTGCTACTATACTCAAGCGCACATTTTTGCAAAAGTTCCAATTAATATATTATTTCGTTGGACACTAATGGCCAATCGCGGAAGCAATAATAAACATTAGCTTGCCTGCACATTTCGCTATTTTGTCATCTACATGACGTAATGTGCGGCGAAACGGCCCTCGTTGCTGAAACACCGTGTATTAGTGTATCGTGGCTCGGGTCAAAAAGCGACCCAAAAACTGTCTGATAACGATGTCGTCATTAAGTTCCTGTCAAAAAGTTTACCTATGACATGGGTTTAACAGTAGAGGATAACGGCATTAAACTTTAAGTTAAAGCCTAATAATGTTAACCAAATTCCCGAGGTGTTAACTAGGCAATTAGTAGTTTATTATAAAGTTTTCTGTAAACTTATAATTAAATCATCAAAAAATAGTTTACCAGCGTATTCACTGTTATTCTTTTAGCAGTAGGTACTGTATTAGTTTGCCAAATTTTCTTATTAGATTTGATTTTTCGCTGTTGCACTTTACATTGGGAGAGGCTCTAAACTCACCGATAAGCTCATTGATGAGATCTATCCGGTTCCTAAATGCATCGGTAAAACATCGATGAAATCCATCAGGTTTTGGTTGTTCCGATGAATTCCACCGATACACCAATCGATACCACCAAAACTCACCGACTCTGGCATCCCCAGCCGGTGAGCAATTCCTGATGAAAGTCATTTGTCATTCGAACCAGCTGTGTAATTTTATATACGAAAATGTTATCCTCGCCCTCTACCTTGATGCCCACACACTATTATAGTTTCCTCTGTGCTTCCATTGCCATCTTTGTTGTGTACCAAAACTTTCGGAAAGAAAACAAAATCATTTTAGATAAAAAAGATAGGTTAGGGTTTCATTTCCATATGATTTCATCAGGTTTCTTTTTATTTTTCGATGGCTTATTATCATTCCATAGATGAATATCCGATGGATATCACTTGTCATTTCTAAACAATCTAGATTCCATCGATAAAAAAACCGGATGAATTTAGAGAATCTCCCATACTCAATATGTATTTCATGTTAGATAGTAGTGGCGTTAACTAGCATTTCTGGTTTGTTATAATAATTACTTTGATGATGTATTTTTAACGTTTAGTTTAATCATCAATTTTGTATTATGATCCGTGCATGGCCGTTTAAAGTTTTGAAGCAAATCTCAATATTAAAATCTTAAATTCTTAAATGATCTGGAATTTTTCCTTCGCAATTAGAGATCCTAATGCAAATCTAAATTTCTTACAAGAATTTCCAAACGTGTGTAAAATATATTCATTAGCTATAAGTATTGAAATAATGTTTTATACAAAAATATTCAGGTTTTGTTAATGAAATTTCATGTCAATTGAATTTAGTTGAGCAAGTGTATAGTATGAGAGAATATCTTTACCGCCATATAATAGCAATGATTACACAACATTCTATAGATATGCAACCCAACACACTTAATAATAGCAGCGGACGGATGGCTCTGTCGTATATTCATGTAGTTCCAATGATGACACGGCAGATCCATCTGTCCGCTGCTGTTATTAAGTTTGTTGGGTTGCATATGTCTATAGAAGTTGCGTAACCATTGATAATAGATAAGTTTTCTTAGCTTTAATTCTACTGCGTATTTGCTTGTAATATGAATAATAATAAACACTGATATAAAATGAATAGTAGTAACTTTCATGCATATTTTAAACTATTAATAATAAATACACAGATTTTGGTAAACAATTTTGTTTGCTTTAACTATGAAAAAAAAACACATTACATATTTATAAATTATAGTAATTTATTTAACTATGGTACATACTAAATCACAATTTATAGAAAACATAAAGGATATGGCATTGGGCCCATTATTCTTGGCGTCTATCAAATTTTTGATCAAAGTTGATCTTCGACTGCCGACACGATTCAGTAGGATTTGAGGGTCGATACTCGCTACAGTCCTCTCTGGCCGCAACCCATTAATAGTGTCCGGCGCACAGTGTGAACAAAGTGAACGGTTGGACAATTTTTATAATTGTAGTAATTTTGGAAAGCCACATTACGTACTTAATATCACAAGTGACATTTCATAAATATTCAAGATAGTGGAAAAATTTTAATATTAGGTTAGGTACCTTTAGGTACACCCTACAAAATTTTTATGTGAGTCAATAAAGAAATATAAAATTTGAAGTAAGCTTTATCTTTTTCAACTATACTGATGTATCACTTGTAGAGATCAGGTAAGAATTAAAAACTAAGAATTGTGTCAACGTTTTTCAGAAAAAAATATGTTTTTTTGAATTTAGTTTGTTACAAAACTTACGTAATTTTTTAGAAATTGGAGCTAAGTCTTTTTCTGGAATATTTAATTGGCGAAGCAAACATTCTATAGCTTTCTTATGATCACAAAAAATAACATTATTTTCACTCAAAATATTTAATTATTAATACACAAAAAAGAGGAAAACAACGCATGATAAATTGACAACTTTGCTAAACAAAAGAATATCTCTCCATGACAACGTAAGTACATGGGTGATCCATGACCTAGCAGGTTTTTTGTTAATATTTATTTAGGGAATAGAGTTTATAGTTAAGGAAAGGAATTATTAAGTTTTTTACATTAAGTATTATGTTAACACCCTACCCCCTCCTTCTATCTAGCAAGTTTGACCCTTAACGCATTAATGTAAAATGCATTAAATAGAATTTAAAACTCATTATGCAATATTGATTCGTAGTATTTTTCCACAAATTTCTTGATTTTTAAAGTATTCGCCAAATTAAATCGATATTTTCTTAAAAGGTGGCAACTAAAGGCAGCCAATTTTTTTAGACTATGATAGTAGACATCTTCCTTTATTAGATTTTGTAAACAGTTTTGCGGGCGTTCCTGGGCGATTTTTTATAGGACCTTTTAAAAAAATTCTGTAAAAAAAACTTGGTAATCTTTATATAGGTGTAAACTTAACAATAATGTAATAACCACTATGAAAGTATAAAGCAAACATAAAGCACCATTTACCCTAATACCGTATTCAAAAAAAAATATAAAAATCCTTTTAAGTTTTGTGTTGCATAATTTATAATTTAGTATAAATTTTCCTTGAATTTTATTAATTTAGGAACTTTTTACTTTCACCCTCTATAACAATTGTACCGATAAACATGTTCAAAAAAGTTTCTTAAAACGAAATAAAACAACTATTTACAAATGCAACACTATAATTTTTATCAAAGGAAAATGATTATAATTTTGTGCCCAATGTCCAACATGTGACACAGGGCCATTCCACCGGGCGGCGTCACCGTGAAAACAGGGTGGTGGCGTAGGGGACGCAGACCACTGTTGCATAGAAAGGCGCATTTATTTTGCGGCCAGTCTGATTAATAAAACATGAAAATACGATAGTTTTGTACTTTACTCATTATGGGTTTTTATTGACGTGAGTCCATCTATTTTTTGAACATTACGAAAGTAAAATTAAAAACCATATTTAAGCAGTTAAATACCTATTTTAGTTGATTTTTATTTATTTTTATTTATTGTTTTCTTAAGGATTTTACTATCCATAACCTCACCGGCGGAGAATTGACCCTGCGGCGAATCGGCCGGCGGCGAATTATCCGCCGTGCACATTATAATATTGTTTCTCTGTTAATGAAAATAAAAATAAAAAATCCATAACCCCCACCCTTAAGCCATTAGCGCCCACCAGATTTACAGCTCACGGGCCGCCACTGGGACCAAGGAAACTTAAACTGCTTACAGAATTTTGTAAAAAGTTGGTTAGAGAAGATTAATAAAAGCAAGAAAGTAATTCAAGAATGAAAGAAAAATAAATAGAAAAAACACCCAACTGCTAAATTTACTTGTAAGTACTAGTCGCAGTTGAGTACAGAATTGATAGGTATACATACGAGAGTGAAGGTGGGGGAGGACAGAGGGAGGAGGGAACTAGTTAATTGATTTCGAAAAAAATCTTAAGGCGTGTGCCGAAAGAATTTTTGAAATCGCTCTAAACTTGTGAAAGGTATAGCTACAACTATTACCAATAACGAGGGTGGGGAGAAGAGAGGGAGAGGGAAAAGAAGTCTTCAAAAGTGTGCCGAAAGAATTTTTGAAATCGCTCTATATTTGATAAAATTATGTGGTATGGTTTTTGAATAGGGTGGGAGGAATGACAGGAGGGGAGATGGGTGGGAGCAAGGAGGACTATAAAGTAACTACAGCAAATTAGAGGACATTTGTAATGGGTAATCAAAGGAATTTCAATTAAATCGCCTGAAATTTAGATAATTTGTATGCCTTTGTCTGAAGACCGCCATGTCAATTCCTGTTTAAAAAAATATAGCCTATAGCACCTTCGGGATCAGTAGCAATTCAACGACACCTTTTCTGTCAAAATGGGTTCAGCCGTTTAGCCTCTAGCGTGACACAAACATACATATTTACTTACATACAACAATGGAAAAACATTACCCTTCCTTTCGCCGTGCTGCAGTTGGGTAAAAACGCGACAGATGTGTGGTCAAGCAGTATAATAGCGCCCCGGTCAAAACATTATCGCTCGTGTGAAATTAGTAACTTTTTTCTCTTGCTATGTAATGTACTATTTCGCACTACATTTCTGCACGCTTTCAAACCCTTGAAGTCCAGTCAACGAGAGGGTTGTAGAGTGCATAGAGGGGGAGAATTTTTCTCTCTGGGGATAGCTTTAGGGTAGTTAGGACATTATCATATCAAAAGTCCCCACCTCTAGCCCCCCTCGCTTCAGTGGCAGAGGGGGGTAAGAAGGTGCAATTTTTCGGTTTTTTGCCTATAACTCGATTATGGCTCGGTGTACAAAAAAATGTTATATTAAAAATTAAAGAGCATTAAATTCCCTACAACATTTGTATGCTAACCAGAACTTTAACTGTAAAAGACTTTGAGATTGTGGCAACCAAAAACCGTTAATTTTTGCAAACACACATTTTTGCCTCATACTTTCTTCCTTCTTCTTTTAAAACTTTTGTTTTTAATTTCGAAAAAATCGTAAATAACGACAATATAGTGCATTTAATTTTGAACAATAAATTTATTTATCTTTAAATACGTATATTTCTGATTTTCTACAAAAAACTGTATAATTACTTTTACCAGCACCTTCCTAATCATCATCATCATCATGTGTCTTCGGTCAAGCTATCGACCTTAAGGGCACTAGGACCGGGGTAAATTAAAAGGAATTTAAAAGTATTATTTGAAAGGACACTAAGGAAAAACGTTCCCATTCCAGTTGGAATCACAATTGAAGTATTATTATTGTTTATAAGGGTTATAAATTTATTGAGCCAGCTAAAAGATTGGATACCTAGTCATTGATAGTTAAGTTTTTACACGTATAATAAGAACAATTTTTAGATTGATTTAGCCTTGACTATGCCCACAAATTTTAAATTCATATTGCATATGGAATAAAACGAAAACTTATACATCTGTAAATGCAGAAACTAATTCAATTCTGTACAAACGTAGTAATATTTGGATAGAGGTGGTGTGAAAATCTTTATAATTAATATCATTATAATTATTTTGTTTGTCTTCCTTTTTTGAATTTCTGGCTCGGCTCCTTCATCTTCATTATGATTGATTAAAACGGACAAACCCTTAAAAATTCTCTCTGACAATTGTGGCATAAATGAAACATGGACATCTTTTTGCAGCTACATTTGGTGCTGTTGTAGTCAGTTACGTATCTACAAAAAATCATCTTTAAAATTTTTCTTGATGCCACTGACAATTTGGTGAAGGCTGGAACTATACAGTTTGCTTTAAATTAAATATTATGTTTTAAGTTTATGTTGTTTTGTTGTTAACACACTTGGGAAATGTGATAATAAGTCGGAGTAATATTTGGATAAAGGCGCAGCCTTCGTAAACTAACGAGCCACGAACCAGAAGAAACGGCAACACAGCCTGGAGGCCCTTCATTTTCGTTCACGTGCGTCGCCCACCACGCTAGTTACTAGCCGTTTCTGCGCAGATAATGTTTTTTTTAAACTTTTAGAATATTTAAAATCGCGTTACCATATAAAAAAACTGTTCTGGTTTTAGTCAGATATGTGGTGAACTTAAAATTATATTACCTACCTAATAAAAGCTGTGTAAAAAAGACATTTTGTACACCGGTAATAAGTGAGGTTAGATGTTTGTTTTTGTTTGGAATTTTTGTATTGTTTTGTTTTTTCTTTTTAAATTTTAAAATGCCGCGAAAGTGTTGTGTACCCGGTTGCAAAAGTAACTATGCATCTGTGGTTAATGAAGAGGGCCACCAAACAACTTTTCGCTTCCCAAAAGAAAATGACTTAAAAAATGCTTGGCTTCGGGCCATTCACAGAGAAGATTATGTTGTGACTGCATGTTCAGTGGTTTGTTGGAAACATTTTGACAAAAGTGACGTTGTTAGAACCGAGATAATTAGGGATAAAGAGGGAGTACAAAAGGAGGTGCCACTAACATTTCCTAAGTTAAAGAATGGGGCAATACCTCGGCTATTTGAATCTCAACCTAAGTATATGTCAAACCCCAAACCTCCTGTAAGACAAAATCCTGACGACAGACGAAAAAAAATTGAGGAAAGGGAGGCTATGGAAATAGAAAATTTTCTTCAAAATGATTTAATTGGAAGATTTGAGGACCTGAAATCACCAGAAAAATATATTGACCTTAAAAAATGGAAGTATAAGAACCTTGACAAATCGATTTACTTTTATTTATTAAATTTTGACCATACAGAGGAAGTTGACGAGGTTGGTGTTCAAGTTGTGGCAAGTATGATGGTTACTGAAACACTTGAGGTTACAGTTTTTCTGGAAAAAAACAAGTTAGAGAAGAATGATTTAAACTGGATTTTAAGTAACAATGTTCTTTCACGATGGTCACAGTTAGAAAATATTTTGTCTCATTATTCTCTTAATTTTCATATGCAGAGCCTCAATAAAAATTCATTAATTGAAAAAGCTTGCAAATTACTAATGGAAGCCTTACAAACTGAAGATGATGATGATTCTTCAGATGGGTCTGCACTGGGTTTAATAGCAGATCAACTATGCTTACTGACACAAAAAAGAAAAAGGTATGATATATTAACAATTGTATTTGCTTTAAGTATATATAGCCGATCTCAATCAGTATACGAGCAATTAAGAGAATTTTTGTACCTTCCTTCTGTAAGATATTTACAAAAAATGTCCTCTTCATTTAATGTAATATATATAGTGAAGCAACAACATAAATCAAAATCCACGGAGGAACCAAACCAATATACATAAGAAGAGGCATTAGACAGGGTGACACAATATCCCCTAAATTATTTTACCACGCCTTAAAAGATGTTTTTAAAAGCTTAGATTGGGAAGAAATAGGCATTAAAGTAAACGGACAATTCTTGAACCACCTAAGATATGCTGATGATATCAATCAATCTAAGAGAAAATAGAACAAGTAGAGGAATATATATATACCTGGGACAAATTATTAAACTGAAAAAAGAAAACCAAGCAGCTGAAATCAAGAGACGAGTAAGATTGGCCTGGGCAGCATTCGGTAAATTAAGCTACATATTAAGAAATAAAAAATATCCTTAGTACCTCAGAACGAAAGTGTATAACCAATGTTTCCTTCCTGTACTTACCTATGGATCCCAGACCTAAACACTTACAAAATCAAACATGGATAAGGTAACAAAAGCCCAAAGATCAATGGAAAGACAAATGTTATATGTAAAGCTAACAGATAGAAAAAGGAGTGAATGGATAAGAAATAAAACAAAAGTAAGGGATGTCAGAGAAGTAGCAAAATTAAAATGGAAATTTGCCGGTCATAATATTAGATAGAAAGACAATCGATGGAACAAATTTATTGTTAACTAGCGGGAACTAGATGGATGAACACGGCGACAGACAGAGAAGAGTGGAAGATATTGGGGGAGGCCTATGTCCAAAGATGGATTGAAGAAGGCTAAATAGAATAGATATATAGAAAACAGGGTAAGTTCATTTAAAGTTTAAATTATCATGTTACCACTTAAACTAGATTCATAGTTCTGTAAAGTAAGCAGTAAGACATAAGAAACTATCCCATAAACATCCTGTTGTTTAAACTTGACAGTAATAACTTAGCAGTAAGAAAGGAACCATTTTTATTTCTTACTGCTCAGTTCATACTGCTTACTTCAGGGTACTATGAATCCCCAGCTTCAGTAAATTCTCTTCTATCTGTTTATTCTAGGTTTTGTTACATATTTTTTAACATGATTAATGGCCACTGATATTTATTTCCAAATGTTTTGTTTGTCTTTAAAAATTAAATGTAACACGCCTAAACACAGTTTCTTAGTTTTTACAAAAAAAATACAAAATCGCCAAACTACAATCAAAACAAATAGCAGATGTTTATATCTCCCATGTAAATATCGGCCTCCCAGCCGGCCAATTTGCGATGTTGCCTTTTCTGGTTCGTGGCTTGTTAGTTTACGAAGGCTGCGATAAAGGTGATGTGAAAATGCTTGCAACTAATGTAATTATAATTATTTTCTTTGTCTTGCATTCTTAGGTTTCTGCTGCACTTCACAATTTTTTTGTCAATAGTTCCATATTTGCCTCTGATTTTATAAATAAAGGACATCTGTCGGCATTAAGCAAGTTCTACTTCAGCATGCAAAGAGCGGGGATTATAAAACCAAAGCTGGTTTTTGGATTTTAGGGAATTTTTGGTAAAGTTTTTCTTCAAGTGATTTTATAAGACAATCTCTGCTTTTAGGATTGGAAAGAAATTCCTGACTTACACTAATTAGATTATCAAAAATTAAATAAACTAATTTTTTCACACAATAGCGTCTTTTTTTGCAGCCATTAAAAACAATCTAAGAGGATTGAATTTATTTAATTCAATGCTCTAAGAATTGAAGAATTTGACTTAGGTATTCATTACAAAGGTTGGTTGGTTGGGTCGGTTTATTAGGTTGGTTGGTAAGGTTGGTTTAATAATTGAGGATCTTTTTTGCCACCAAATCGTATGCAGTAAACAGACCACATCAGAGTTTGATTATTTTTTCCCAACACAAGATTTACAAAAATTGCTCTAATTTTGGATCCGCCACTGCCTTTAATTATATTTTTTGTATATTAAAATATGTTTATTCAGTTTATTTTATCAAATGTATCACTCTTGAATAATACAAAAACATAATAAAAAATAAATTGTATTTTTGAAAATTGAGAAATTTGGTTAAAAATTTTAATTTGCTGTATCTTTTGATATGTTATAGATAAGTTAGTAAGTGCTACATATTTTTAAAGCAAATTGATTACTTTACAGCTTTCATATTGAGAAATTTCTTCTAAAATTAAAAACAAAAGTGTTAGATGAACAAGTTTGTTAAAAAATAAGGGGCAAAAATGTGTTTTTCAAAAATTAACGGTGTTTGGTGGCCACTATCTCATTTTTTTTGTACAACGCGCCGTAATCGAGTTATAGGCTAAAATCCGAAAAACGGCACCTTTTCACCCCCCTCCGCCACTGAAGAGGGAGGGCTAGGGGTGGGAACTTTTGATATGTTAACGTCCTAACTACTCTTCACATATTCCTGGAGAGAAAAATTCTCCCCCCCCTCCATGCACTATACAACCCCTTAATGGCCATTCATTGACTGAACTATTAAGATTCTTGGCCTAACTATTTTTTTTCGGTGTCCTTCCCAATCCAAATTTCAAATAATTTTACAAATCCAAAAATGTCAAGGTTTTAATATTTTACTGCATTTCAACGATTTTACAAAGTAAAAAGTTTTAAGTTAAAAAGGGACGCTTCAGACGCATAAGTTGTTAGCGTCAGCAATAATTCACCAGAATGCATTCATCTAATTGTAGTTTAACCATTAAAATTATTATAATTTAACGATAGTTAAACAGTTATTTTTGACCCAACTGCAGCACGGCGAAAGGAAGGGTAATGTTTTTCGCTTTGGATATGTATGTTATATATGTATGTATGTAAATATGTATGTTTGTGTCGCGCTAAAGGCTAAACGGCTGAACCGATTTTGGCTAAAAACGTGTCGCTGTATTGCCACTGATCCCGAAGGTGCTTAAAAATTTTTTTAAACAGGAATGAACATCAGGCATACAAATTACCTAAATTTTAGGCGATTTTAATAAAATTCCTTCAATGATGATCACACATTGCAAATGTGTGTCCCATTTATAAAAGAACAAAATGCACCAAATACAAGCCAAATAAAAGAGTTTATGTGAAAATATGGCGGGTGTGATATCAAACGAAAGGTAATTGAGTCTGGAGTTAAACAAATTACATTTTAGTTTATTTAAAAAAAGGGTGGGGTAGATTTCAAAAACTAGAATTTAAGTCAAAACATGGCTTGTGTGGTATCAAACGAAAGGTAATTGAGTTTGGAGTTGAATAAAATATATTTCAGTTTTTAGTTATATTAGCCTACCCGTGCACTATAACTATTGTACAGGGTCATTGATTATATTTGCGTGGCCTTTATCAGGGGTTTAGGTAGGTCAGTATCATTCCTTATGTCAACTTTTAATAGCAACTTTCTTAAGTTAAAGGGAACACCCTGTATATTATTTGTCAGAGATAATCTGACACTTCTGACATAGTTCAAAAGATAACACAGAAAAAATTATAAAACTTTTATATTTAAACTTTTTTTCTATCACCTACCTAAACCCCTGATAAAGGCCACGCAAATATAATCAATGACCCTGTACCTAGTGTGAGCTTAGGTGCCTATATATTGGCAGAGTATTTTTTTATGCATCCGCACACTTGAAGAAAAAATAGAGTCTCTTACCCTTGCGTTCCTTTTTCGGTCTTAATTGCTGGCTGAACTGAACTTCTTGTGGAAAAGCAATCCTTTACGCTCTTATTAGAAATAATACTACAAAAATAAGGCACGATTAGGTAACCTGCGGTGATGAAATGGTTTTGACCCACTTATAACCATCACATTATACAGGTTGTTATTGAATAAGATGCCAGTGGACAATTTTATTTTAGCATTTGAGAAACAAGCATATATGTATAAAGTCTATTCGCCCTTCTTTTTCTTTTCAGTCTATTAACCTACTAAGTATGAGCATGAAGTTAGCGAAGCACCCATCGCAGATCGAATCGTGACTAGGTGGATAATTTGCCGTTAATTAGTCGTGAATTAGTTGTGGAAAAATTAATTTTGTCGCTCTTATTTTTGACCGTTTTAGAGGGTGCTTCGCTAGCTTCATATTTTGGCACCCATCGCAAATCGAATCGCTACTAGGTGGATAATTTGCCGATAATTAGTCGTGAATTAGTTGTGGAAAAATTAATTTTGTCGCTCTTATTTTTGACCGTTTTTGAGGGTGCTTCGCTAACTTCATACTAAAAAAATGGCTTTTATCAAAATCGAATATGGTGGATAATTTGCCGCTATTTAGTCGTGAATTAGTTGTGGAAAAATTAATTTTGTCGCTCTTATTTTTTGCCCTTTTTTTGGGTGCTTCGCTAACTTCATATGAAGTTAGCGAAGCACCCTCGTAAAAATGGCGTTTATCAAAATCGAATATGGTGGATAATTTGCCGCTAATTAGTCGTGAATTAGTTGTGGAAAAATTAATTTTGTCGCTCTTATTTTTGACCGTTTTTGAGGGTGCTTCGCTAACTTCATATGAAGTTAGCGAAGCACTCTCGTAAAAATAGCTTTTATCAAAATCGAATATGGTGGGTAATTTGCCGCTAATTAGTCGTGAATTAGTTATGAAAAAATTAAATTTGTCGCTCTTATTTTTGACCCTTTTTTTGGGTGCTTCGCTAACTTCATATTTTGGCACCCATCGCATATCGAATCGCTACTAGGTGGATAATTTGCCGTTAATTATTCGTGAATTAGTTGTGGAAAAATTAATTTTGTCGCTCTTATTTTTTACCGTTTTTAGGGTGCTTCGCTAACTTCATATGAAGTTAGCGAAGCACCCTTGTAAAAATGACTTTTATCAAAATCGAATATGGTAGATAATTTGCCGCTAATTAGTCGTGAATTAGTTGTGGAAAAATTAATTTTGTCGCTCTTATTTTTTACCCTTTTTTTGGGTGCTTCGCTAATTTAAAATAAAGTTAAAGTGGCACCCTCGTCAAAAATGGCCTTAGACATAACCTATCGAAATCGAATATGGTGAATAATTTGCCTCTAATTAGTCGTGAATTAGTTGTGGAAAAATTGATTTTGTCGCTCTTATTTTTGACCATTTTTTTGGGTGCTTCGCTAAATTAATATGAAGTTAAAGTGGGACCCTCGTAAAAATGGCTTTAGACATGACGTATCGAAAACGAGTATGGTGGATAATTTGCCATTAATTAGTCGTGAATTAGTTGTGCAAAAATTAATTTTGTCGCTCTTATTTTTGACCGTTTTTTTGGGTGCTTCGCTAACTTCATATGAAGTTAGCAGAGCACCTTCGTAAAAAGGGCATTAGACATGACGTATCGAAATCGAATATGGTAAATAATTTGCCGCTAATTAGTCGTTAATTAGTTGTGGAAAAATTAATTTTGTCGTGTTTAGTTTTGACTGTTTTTTGGGTGCCTCTCTAACTTTATATGAATTAAGCAAAGCACTCACAAAAAGGTTAAAAATAAGAGCGACAAAATTAATTTTTCCACAACTAATTAACGACTACGATATTCGATTTCGATACGTCATGTCTAAAGCCATTTTTGACAAGGGTGCCTCTCTAACTTCATATGAATTTAGCGCAGCACCCTCAAAACGGTCAAAAATAAGAGCGACAAAATTATTTTTTCCACAACTAATTCACGACTAATTAACGGCAAATTATCCACCTAGTAGCGATTCGATTTGCGATGGGTGTCAAAATATGAAGTTAGCGAAGCACCCAAAAAAACGGTCAAAAATGAGAGCGACGAAATTAAGTTTTCCACAACTAATTCACGACTAATTAGCGGCAAATTATCCACCATATTCGATTTTATTAAAAGCCATTTTTACGAGGGTGCTTCGCTAACTTCATATGAAGTTAGCGAAGCACCCTCAAAAACGGTCAAAAATAAGAGTGACAAAATTAATTTTTTTACAGCTAATTCACGACTAATTAGCGGCAAATTACCCACCATATTCGATTTTCATAAAAGCCATTTTTACGAGGGTGCTTCGCTAACTTCATATAAAGTTAGCGAAGCACCCTCAAAAACGGTCAAAAATAAGAGCGACAAAATTAATTTTTCCGGCAAATTATCCAACTAGTAGCGATTAGATTTGCGATGGGTGCCAAAATATGAAGTTAGCGAAGCACCTAAAAAAACGGTCAAAAATAAGAGCGACAAAATTTATTTTTCCACAACTAATTCACGACTAATTAGCGTCAAATTATCCACCATATTCGATTTTGATAAAAGCCATTTTTACGAGGGTGCTTCGCTAACTTCATATGAAGTTAACGAAGCACCCAAAAACAGAGTCAAACATAAGAGCGACAAAATTAATTTTTCCACAACTAATTCACGACTAATTAGCGGCAAATTATCCACCATATTCGATTTTGATAAAAGCCATTTTTTACGACCGTGCTTCGCTAACTTCATATGAAGTTAGCGAAGCACCCTCAAAAACGGTCAAAAATAAGAGCGAGAAAATTAATTTTTCCACAACTAATTCACGACTAATTAACGGCAAATTATCCACCTAGTTGCGATTCGATTTGCGATGGGTGCCAAAATATGAAGTTAGCGAAGCACCCAAAAAAAGGGTCAAAAATTAGAGCGACAAAATTAATTTTTCCACAACTAATTTACGACTAATTAGCGGCAAATTATCCACCATATTCGATTTTGATAAAGGCCATTTTTACGAGGGTGCTTCGCTAACTTCATATGAAGTTAGCGAAGCACCCTCAAAATCGGTCAAAAATAAGAGCGACAAAATTAATTTTTCCACAACTAATTCACGACTAATTAACGGCAAATTATCCAACCAGTCATGATTCGATCTGCGATGGGTGCTTCGCTAATTTCATGCTCATCTACTATGTATATATCTATTTTTTCCACTATTCAATTGGAAACTAATATCATTATCTTGCCTAGCATATAAAATTCTATATGGTTATTTAAATAAATACCACTTACTTTGTGTCTTTAACTCTTTAACTTTTCAGCAAAGTGCTACAGATCACATGTTCCTTTTGCCACCCACGCAGCCGCACAACCGGTTTTCAGCATCGTATAATTTATTATTACTAGCACTAAAATTTTGGTGAATTTTTAGGATTTTTAGGTCCGGTCTATGTGGCCCTAAAGATTTTATTTGTAATCGAAGTTCATATGTCAACGTATTTCCCTTCTTCTTCTTCGCCCAAATCAAAACAAACTTATACTCATACACTAAGAATAGAACCGGCATCTTGTAGAAGGGCAACGGATGTGTCCGCACGATGATGATGGCCGACTTCAACTAAAACACACATTGCTCCCGCCCCGCTCAAGAACATCCACCCATACCCCACTGAAAAACGGGTGAAATTGCAACCTTGCTCCGCGCGGCGCTGCCGGCTTGTAATTATTTACGCTAAAAAAGTTCACCCAATTAATCGCTTGATGTTAACCACATATAATAAAAAGAACTAGACAATCATGTCGTAAGGGAAGATCTAATTTTTTTTAAATAAATCAATTAAAAACACTTTCAGTTTCAGTTTCAGTTTCTTTATTGGTGTTAATTTTGCTTTCGCATTTACACAAGTGAAAAGTAAAGAAAAATGTGTTACAAAAAATATCTTAAGTACTATAATCTATATGTAAGTCAGAATAAAAATTTAAAATTTTAAACTGTAAATAATTAAAAAACCTGTTCTTTTTTAAATAATCACAAAGGACACGAACAGGGTGTCCCACCGCGGGCAACTAATTAAAATTACTTAAAATTAACAATCAAAATTTACAAATAAAAGTAGATAATGAAAAAACCTAAAAACGCCTTTTCTAAAAAATAATAAATTTGTATGTACCAGGAACACAATCCAAGTTCAACCAGGGCTCCACAGAAAACAAAAACAAACAAAAAATACAAACCAACATTACAAAGCTAAAAAAAAACAGAAAACATTATTAAAGGGCAAAATCCGCATTTAAAAACTGGTCTATACTATAGAACGCTTTTTGAATCAAAAATTTCTTTATGGTTCCTTTAAAGTTCCTGTAATCCAGTTCCCTTATTTTATTCGGCAAAACGTTATAAAATCTTATGCAATAATATGATGTACCATTTCTGGTCCTTGTCAAGCGCTGTGGTAGCACAATATTGTTTCTCCCTCTGGTATTAACAGTATGAAGATCTCGATGGAAAGTAAAAGTCGAAAGATTTTCCCTAAGATATAACAGGCATTGTAAGATATATTGACATGGAAGGGTAAGTACTTTTAGGGACCTGAAAGCTTCCACACAATCATTTCTATAAGAAAGGCCAGCCAAAATTCTAACCGCTCTTCTTTGTAGTCTAAAAGCCAACTCTGCGTGAGAAGAGTGACCCCATGCTATTAAAGCATATGATAAGAGGGAATTTATTAGCCCATAATAGCAGGTTATAAGAGTTTTTTGGCTTACGATACCAGAAAGAGATCTTAAGAGGTAGGTGTTTTTCGAAAGTCTGTTGACCAGTCTATTTGCATGACTCTCCCAGGTCAATTTTGGATCCAGATGTACACCCAGGAACTTATTTGCTTGTTTTGAATCAGAATCTATTTCTGTTCCTTTGGTTTTAAGAGTAAAAATCACCCTGTCAGTTTTGCTTGCATTCAGGCTTAACTTATTTGCCAAAAACCAGTCTTTTATTAAAGAAAAGGATTCTGCAGTGACTTTGTTAAGTTCTATGACACACGGAAGAGATTTGATCTCCGTAGTGTCATTACAGTATTGGAGCAATTCAGATGAAGGTGAGGCGTGTTTGAGATCATTAACAAAAACCAAAAAGAGTACTGGACCCAAGAGCTCCCTGAGGAACACCATATTTATTTGGCAGTTTCTGAGATTCAACACCTTCAACTGAAACATACTGCAGTCTCTCGCCCAAATAGGATCCCAACTATTGAGTATTGTCCATGTTGAAACCATAATAAGAGAGCTTCTTTAGCAATATATCATGAGAAATGCAGTCGAAAGCTTTTGTTAAATCTAACACCTGAGCAGATACATATTCACTATTTTCAAAACCTTGATTTATTAGATTAACTAATTTGTTTATAGCTTTAGTTGTCGACATGTTCGCCCTAAAACCAAATTGACTAGAACTAAAAAGTTGGTTATCCTCAAGATATTGACATATCTGTTTTTTTAAGACTTTTTCATAAATTTTACCAAAGATTGGGATTATTGAAATTGGTCTGTAATTACTTGGATTGTTAGTATCATCCTTTTTATGTAGAGGCAAGACTTTTGTTATTTTTAGGGAATCTGGAAAGGTTTTTTTCCTTATGGACTCATTAATAAGCTTTGTCAGAGGACTTATGATGAGGTCTGTAATGGCTGTAAGTATTTTTTTATTCATGCCATATGTGTCTCTGCATTTACTATTTTTTAAGCTTTTTATAACATCACGAACAATGAAAGTTACTTCTCTAAAACTAAATTTACTATTATTATTATTAATCAAATTTATATTTACAAATTTTTTAAAATCTGTATTTGTAGATTCCATCTCATTAATTATTTTTGTTGCGGTATTAGTAAAGTATCTGTTAAAATCATTTGGTGCTATAGGGTTAACGGTTCTACCTTTATTATTTTTGTTCTTATTAATTATTTGCCACATTGCTCTCTGTGAATTACCCGAATCCGAGATAAATTTGTCATGTGCCGCTTTTTTTGTTAAAGATAATTCCTTTCTGTATCTACTCTTACATGATTTTATAGTGTTGCCTAGATTTTCTGAAGGAAACCTTTTTTGTAGTTCATTTAAGAAATTTAATATATCTCTCTGACGACGAAGGTTATCATTAAACCAGTTTAACTTTATTACCCTATTCGAATTATTATTGATTATTATCTTAGATTTTTCCGGAAAACAACTCTCCACTGTTTGTTGTCTGGTTTTGGGAGGGCACTGCACCGTTGCCCTCTGTGCAGCAGCCGCCACTGTAAGATGCCAATACTAACGATGATACTTCTTGGATCGCTTTTCAGAAAAACGTTTACCTTTTGAGATACATAAACTATACAAAAATTGAAGCCAATCTTCTCTTTAGATATTTTTGATACATACTTTATACTGTTTATTCATCATGAATGAGGCACTTTTTGACGTATAACATTTTTATTTTATTTTGACCAGTGACGTTCGTACGGGAATTGATTTAAAAAAGTTGTTTTGTCTCTTGAATGGTCTAACGAGGTGCAAATGAAAGAATTTAATTCTTCTTATACAAAAAATATGTCAAACGAAAAAAAAACAGGAGGAAAGTTTTATTCTTAAAATAAACCCAATAATTACCCTATTTAAAGAGATAAAAAAGTAAGACAAAATCAAAAATTAAAGTGTGCCCTTTTTTGCTTTATCCTTTGTAATGGGATATAGCAAAAGCGGCTTTCAAAAACTCTGCAAGAAAAACTCGCTTTGACAAAACAAAAGGCTTTAAATGGCGACAAAAAGTTAATTAGTTTTTTCCCTGTTGTCGATAAGCGTACTTTGTAGAGCTTTAGGTTTTCGATGACTAGCATTTTTTTAGGAACAGCTAAAAAATTCCATTTGTTCTTAGTTTAGGCAACTTACCAAAATAATACTTTTAATTGTTATTGTCATTGTCAATTGCGTGCTCACCCTGATTCAAAAACCGCGTCAGTTGCCGCTGCATTTAAAACACGTGAAAATTCATGTCCCGCCACATGATGTGATTTTTTAATCAGGGTGGGCATAGGTGGAAACTAGGCTTTATAAAATTTTGGGATTTTTTGATTTTTTCCAAGGGTTCGGTCATAATTTCTACCAGCCAAATATCAGCTTCGTAACATGTCTGGAAGTACAGTAGAATTCTGATGATCTATACTTGAGTGCATAAGTGAGTGGAAATTTCGTCGTTTTTTGAAATTTTGTAACTACTTTACTACTTTATGGAAGTCCATAAAGAGGGGTTGTTAACTCTATGAAGATCTACGACTGTGCAAAGTTTTAGTTTCGTAGCTCATTACAAAGTAGAGTTTTAGATAGGTCAAATATTGGCTAAAGTGTTTCATGAAAAGATGGTACAGCAGTTTACGCGAACTTGGCGGAGCCCTGCCGTACCACCAGATTAGGTACTAAAACTAAATTTTTTATAAATTAGTTTTGACAAATGTTATTACACCTTTTTTAACGCACTATGGAGGGTTTTTAAAGTTATCACCAAATAATAAATCTTGATAATGTTTTAAAAGGGGTAGAGAAGGACCATGACACCTAAGAGAATATCTCCCTGTAGATTATAGACATTTTAATAATTGGCATGTTAATGACGCATGTCCTGTAGCGTAATTTAGGTTTTAAATGTAATAGTCGGGAGTTTTTTCAAACCTATGGGAACCTATTTTGGTGATTCTGATTTAACTTGGTACAGATATAACTCCGAGGATCACCAAATAAATATGAATTTTTTCAGCGAGAGCGTCGTTTAGGCGTCGCGACGCTCTTGTATACAATGAAAACACGTTCTTTTCTTGAATAAATTGTTTTACCTTAAAACATTTTGTTTTGAAATAAAATATTTCTTTTTAGTTTAACGCAGCGTCTAATCTTGAAATGAGACTTTATTTTTCTTTTTTAATTATCTTGTTTCAGTATACTCCATTTTGTAACAAAGCAAATTGTCTTCATATAAGTAATTTTTTGCTTCCAGAGAAAACGGCGCCTTAGATTCATTCAGTTCCAATTTATAATACAGTGAAACCTCCCATAAGCGGACACTCACGGTTCCGTCGATTTTGTCCGCTTATTGGAGGTGTCCGCTTAAGAGAGGGAACTGCGAAATTTAAATATATATTTATTAACAATTTCCGCTGCTTGAGATTTTCCGATATTAAATTTTTCGCCGATCTTTCGTGCTGATAGAGGTTCCTTCTCCGAATCGTTAACAACTTCCATTTTTCCACAAAAAATAAGAAGTTTTTTACTAGGCGCCATTTCAAAGAGATCTATTATTACCCAACTGAACAAAAACACAGCAGTCCCGCCGAATCAAATAATGTTGTAAATACGACAGATGTATTTCGTCTCCGCATTAAAGCGGAAAGAGGTAATTCCCCGGCTGCAGAGTGCATTGTTGCCCATGTCGTGCAGCGTTCCGTCCCGTTTTCAGAGGTTCGCGTCCGGTTAAGAGAGGTTTCAGAATTTTTTAACCAAAAAAAATTGTAAGAAAATATTCTCTTGGTGAATAATAAAGCACAAAATATTTTACTTCAAAGCAATTTGCTTTGATCTCAGACAATTTTTTGTACCGTGTATTCTAAAATTCTTGATACACTACTTAAAACGGTATGAAAGGTATTTTCATAAGGTGTATTAAATATTTTATTTTTACATCGGATTGTAAAAAAAATACTCTGCCAATCTATGGGCACCTAAGCTCACACTAGGTACTATAGTTATAGTGTACGTGTGAGCTAATATAACTAAAAACTGAAATATATTTTATTGCACTCCAGACTCAATTACCTTTCGTTTCATATCACACACGCCATATTTCCACATAAACACTAATTTTTTAAATTTACCCCCACCCTTTTTTTTAAGTAAAATGTATTTTATTTAACTCCAGACGCAATTACCGTTCGTTTGATATCACACACGCCATATATTTACGTAAACTCTAATTTTTTAAATATACCCCCACCCTTTTATTTGGCTTGTGTTTGGTGGATTTTGTTCATTTTTAAATGGGACCATCTCGACCCAAAACCCAGCGTTGGTACAAATTTCATTAAAATCGGGCAAACGGTTTTTGAGTTATGCGCGTTGGTCCTTACAGACAGACAGACAGACAGACAGACAGACAGACAGACAGACAGACAGACAGACAGACAGACAGACAGACAGACAGACAGACAGACAGACAGACAGACAGACAGACAGACAGACAGACAGACAGACAGACAGACAGACAGACAGACAGACAGACAGACAGACAGACAGACAGACAGACAGACAGACAGACAGACAGACAGACAGACAGACAGACAGACAGACAGACAGACAGACAGACAGACAGACAGACAGACAGACAGACAGACAGACAGACAGACAGACAGACAGACAGACAGACAGACAGACAGACAGACAGACAGACAGACAGACAGACAGACAGACAGACAGACAGACAGACAGACAGACAGACAGACAGACAGACAGACAGACAGACAGACAGACAGACAGACAGACAGACAGACAGACAGACAGACAGACAGACAGACAGACAGACAGACAGACAGACAGACAGACAGACAGACAGACAGACAGACAGACAGACAGACAGACAGACAGACAGACAGACAGACAGACAGACAGACAGACAGACAGACAGACAGACAGACAGACAGACAGACAGACAGACAGACAGACAGACAGACAGACAGACAGACAGACAGACAGACAGACAGACAGACAGACAGACAGACAGACAGACAGACAGACAGACGAGAGTGACAGACGTCGCCGGCGCCGAAGCTAACCAGAGCGAGAGGACCTGTCGAAATAGCTGGCTTCCTACCTTACGGTCTACGCCCTTTAGCCGATGTTAATTTTTTTTCTGCCTTCATTCACACGTCACGTTTACTTCCATTTCAGACGATCCCAAAATCCTGCCCCTTTATTATTAGTTTCCTTATTTGTGTACTATTTCTATATCTTTAGTTTGCATTTCTTTTCTATCCCATGACCCTCTGCCCATTTCTTATTGTGAAGTTTTGTTGTTGTTTGTCTCTTTTTGTTTTTGTGTTAAAGAATCTCCTTTGTGGTATTGCCCAAGAATTATTTTGTTACAAATTTAAATTTACAAAATTAACCTACTTATTACCTTAAATCTAATTTGCATCGTATTTTCCTAAAATCTACTATGGCTCGTTTTGCTTAAGACCTTGTTAGCTCTCACGTTTTATTAACCTGTAGTAATTTTTTTTTTTAGCTACTTTTTTTTTTGCCAACATAATTTTTTGTTCTTTTTTCTTTCTTTTTGGTTTTTTTTTTGTATTCTTTTTTTTTGCTATTTCTAAGTTCCAAAAAATACTTTAATCAATAAATGTAAATATCAATAAATCTCTAAAATTAATTACTTATGGTTATCCTAAACGATTCAGTGTAATATAAATTTTATTATATTATATTTACAGATGAACATCTGTGTTAGCTATTGCTTCCTCCGCCCAACTGTTAATTTTTGAACAATGGCTAGTTAAAATTTTGCCTTCGTTCCGCAGTCTGATCTCTAGATTTCCATAATTGTTTTCAATTTCTTGTCGTATCCTTATTCGATATTCTAGGATACATGTCTCTTTTACATGTTGCACGCTCTCATTTTCCCCCTGTCCGCATTCGCAAAATGGCAGGTTGTCGTTGAGTCTAAATCTGTTAGTATATGTTCGTAAATTGCCATGTCCCGTAGTTAGTTGGGTCGCTTTAAATGAGAGAGGTATTCTGTCAAAGCCCACCTCCACGCAGTGCTGATAGAATGTCCTGCCCTTATCTACATGGTCCCAATAATCTTGCCACATATTTTTAAGCCATTCGATTCTTTCTTTTTGTCTTTGATTTTTTGACTTAAATATGTAATTGTCGAAATTTTCGTCTATATTATTTGCTGTCCTTGCTTGGTTAGCGGCTTGTTGTGCCCTTAACTGTCCTTGGTCGTATTCGTTGGTGAAATTTATATTTGTTTTCCAGCCTCTTAAGTTCCTATCCTCTACTAATTTTAATATATGCCCTGTTATTTTGTATTTTATTTTATACTCTTTAATGGTTTTGAGCGCTTCTAAACAATTTGTTCTTATATCTATGTTTGTTCTTCCTTGTTCTGTTGCTACTCTAATTCCCACTAAAATAGCAATCATTTGTGCAGTTTGAGTGTCTGTATCTTTAACTCTAGTTTGGATATTGTCTTGATTCCATAAATGTATTCCAATCCCAGTTTTCTTGTCCTGCCCAACTGCAGCATTTGTATGGATGATATCCACATTTTCATCTGGATTATTCTGGTCCAATATTTGTCGTGTAGTTGGATGTGGTTTGTCGATTGTCTTAAGTCTTGCATTTTCTATATCTGTTAGTTGTCTGGTCCATTCATAGTGTCTTCTTTGGGCTTCAAGCCACCATGGGGCAATTCCCGCCATAACTTGCAACGCTGCGTTTGGAGTAGTATTGTAGGCTCTATTAATCAGTAACAAAAGTGGTCTTAAAGCTGCATCCATTTGTCGTTTCATATGTACATTGCTTGCTTTTACGCCCCAAATCTCACTGCCATAGAGAGCTGCAGGTCTAAACACGTTCTCGACAATTTTCTTGAAGGTAGCTTTATTGTGGCCATATTTTCTTGATATTTGTCCTATTAGTTTTGTCGCGTTTTGTCCTATTTTGTCTCTTACGTAGTGTACGTGTGGCAGGTATGTTAAATTTTTGTCAATGATGACTCCCAGATACTTAATTTTGTCAGAAACTTTTATAATTGTTTGTGCGTCGGTACGTATAGTTGGTGCTCTTGTTAATGTCCCTTTGGGTATAAATAGTATTTCAGTTTTCTGCTGGTTATACTTTACTGCGCTTTGCTTCTCCCATTTTTGGCACGCGCTCCATACTATTGTCCATTTTCTTTCTATCTCTGTTCGTGATTTTCCTGTTACAGTGCATATTTGATCATCTGCTGAAGCTTGTATTTTTGTCAATGTATCTGTATGGGTTTCTGCGTAAATTTCATTCGCCTCGTCCATTGTTTGAAACCACCCCTGCATTACTAGGAGCCATAGTGTTGGGCCAAGACTGGAGCCTTGAGGGCATCCTCTGTGAATATCTTTGCACGATTTACTTGTTGCTACTTTTCTATCTGTGAGGAAACTGTAGCAAATTTGTCGTAGAACTCGTCCCACTCCTGCTTTTTCAAGCTGCAAGTCGACGTAAGGAGGCCATGCGCTATTGAAGGCATTCTTTAAATCTAAAGCTGCCACTATTTGATGTTTACCCTGGTACTTGTGTTGTTGTATTTGTTCTGTCAGTCGACTTAGTGCATTTATGGTTCCCATACCTGCCCTGAATCCAAATTGTCGGATATCTATTTTTTCTGTTCTTTCGAGGACTAATTGTAACCTGTTGTTAATAAGTTTGTCCAAAACCTTTCCAATTGCGGGAAGGAGACTTATTGGTCTTACTGTTTCGTCTTTTTTGGGTATGAAAATGACTTTTGCTGTTTTCCATACTTTTGGGAACACTCCAAATGTTAGGCATTTACTAAATATATACAATATAATGTTATGTGTTTCTTCCAATATATGAATCAGTGCCTCATTTGGTATTTTGTCCTGTCCCGTTGCTTTTTTCTTTTTTAGAGAGGTCACTATGTCTTGTAGCTCAAGCATATTTATTTCTGGCTCATTAGTTTGTTGAAAAGTTTTTTGCCGTTGTCTGATGTAGTTCATTTCTGGTGTGTCTTCTTCTTGGTTGTCATCTGGAAAATATTTGTTAAGTAAGTATTCGTCTCTTTCTTTCTCATTTTTTGTAAATGTTCCGTCTTCTTTCTGTATGTTTTGTGCTGGTTTTAGTTGTTTTGGTAAATTAAGAACTCTCCACACCTGGTCCCATGGTTGGTCCTCGCTTAATGAAACTAGTTTTTCTTGAATATACTTTTCTTTTGCAGATTTTATGTCTTTTTTATAGCGCTCTTTTTCCAGCCCATAGATTCCAAATTTTCTTCTTCTTTCATTTTTATTTTGTTCTCGTTGTGCCTCCCTTCTTAGTCTATTGCAGATTCGTTTTTGCTCATTAAGTTGTTCATTCCACCACTGTGTTGCATTATTTTCAGTTTCGTTTTCGAATTTAATATTTATTTTCTTTTTACATGTTTTGCTGCAAATTGTGTTAAATTTTTCTGCTGCCAATTCCAGCTGGTAGATGTCTTCAATTAACCAGTTAGAGGCCACGTTACGTTTCAGGTAGTTTCTAAATGCGGTCCAGTTCGTAGTCTCAAAGTCATATATTTTCCTTCTTGTCTTGCGCTTGTGGTCTTGCGTCTTAATTGTGTATTGTATGTATTTGTGTTGACTCAAGCTTTCTTCCTCAGAAACTGTCCACTTCTCTATAATTAGTGTTTTGCTAAGGGTCATATCTATGTAACTATTGCCCATTGGTCCTACATAAGTTGGTGGTTGAAGGCGATCATTGATAATGTCATATTCATTAGCTATGGCCCAATCCACAAGCTCTCTTCCTCTATTATCTGTTGTACTTCCTCCCCAGGCCGTGTTGTGTGCATTTATGTCCCCTGCTAGTAAGTGCTTAACGTTCTGTTTTTGAAACTTTTGTGAAAACTCTTGTAAGCGTCTGTTGTGTAATCCTCCAGGTTCGTCATATATTGTGGTTATAAGAATAATGGTTGTTTTTAATTCTATCTGTATTGTGGTGCTGTTGTTGTCTGTTAGGTCCTGTCTAGTTGTTACGTTAGGTATATTCTTTTTTACCCAAAGCTGCGTTTTTGAGTTCGTACCGCCTGTATGTATCTCGTACTGTGGGATATCTATATGTCTATGGTAGGGTTCGTTGACAATACCGATATCTATCTCTTCATCTATAAGTTTTTTTATAAATAGTTCCGCCGCTTGTTTTCCCCTATCTACGTTTATTTGTAGAACCTTTAACATATTATGTAGTTTTTGTAGTCTTTTTGCTTTCTTTTTTGTGTTTTAGTCTGCTTTTCCGTAGTCTATGGTCTGTTGTGCTTGTCTTTGCTTTTTCTTGTAGACAGGACAGTTCCAGTCTCGTGCAGTGTGTCGCCTTTCCTCCATTTTTACGCCAATACTTGCGCAATTGGGACAGTCGGCAACGTCTTTTATACAATCTCTACCCTCATGCGGCCCTCCACATACATAACACCTTGCTTTGTCTGTGCAGTATTTTGAAACGTGTCCAAATCTGTGACATTTAAAGCATAGTGTCACATTAATTTCCTCTTCAATATATGCAGTTGTCATGTCTATGTAAATTTTTTGTTTTTTTACAAAATATTTAAAAGTGTCCGTGTCATTTGCTTCCAAGATAATATTTTCTTTGTATGGATTTCTGCAAGTTCTCCTTGCAATTATTCTAATTTTATTTTCTAAATTTTCTCCATATGTGATTTTAATATCCTCGTTTTCTTCTGATATGGTGTCTAGTATTTCTTTGTCAGTGTAACCTTTTGTTACTCCGCTTATTCTAAATTTTGGTGCTTTTTTTTCACCAACTAATTTAATTATGTTGTTATCCTGTGCTGTTTTTAATGCTTTTGTTACCGTCTCTTTTTGTTTTTCGTCCTTATATTGTATAATAACTTTCCCGCCTCTTAAAGGAATTATATTTTTTAAGCCACCTTGTTCTTGTATCTCGTTTTGTGCAACTGTTTTTATGGTTTCCATTACCTTTTTTGGTTCTATGGTATTGTTGCCCTCATTTGGCAGAGTAAGTATTGTCTGTAATTTTTCAGGGTATTTTTCTGGCGTTTTCCATACTAGATTTTTGCCGTTTTCAGTTTCTTCTCCCGTTTTATCCATCAGTGCTTCTGCGAATGTTTTTTCATTTCTTCTTCGTCTACGTCTCTGATGAATAAAATTGTCTTCGTTTTGGCTGTCATTGTCTGTATTTGTAACTGTGTTAGCGATGTGAGTATGAGCCCGTGCAACCTGCTCTAAAACATGTTGTGAAGTTAAGGAACTATTTCTCATGGAATTATGATCGGAGGTCGCACTAGCTAACATGAGTTTTCTTTGATTTTCTTCTTTAACAGTATCTAACAACTTAATTATAATCCCCTCTAATCTATTTGTTTCAGTTTTTAAATTTTTTATTTCATTTTTACATTCCTCTACTTTTAATGATAAACTTTCGTCTATTTCCCTGTTTAACAATTGAATTAGAGTTTTTGTCATCACTTCGATATTGTCCCTAACTATTAAACTGTCTTCCAAATTAAATGATAATTTTCCCGAAGCACCCCTTTTGTTTGTCACATTTAAAATTTTGCTTTTTGAATTTTCAATCATATCGACCGTCTGCCTTATATGAGCTTTTTTGAGGTTGTCTCTTGCTTGGCGTTCTTTATTTTGCAACTCTCCGATTAGGTTGTCCTCTATGTTGATTTGATTTGCCATGTCCTCCATTTCATCTTCTCCCAATTCGTCATCCGCGTCTCCTCCGTTTTGTCCAATATGTCCATTAGTTCCTTTTTTCCCTTTTTTTCTGGTTTCAATTTCCAATGGACTTTCGAGGCCCCTTTTTTTACCTTGATCCGAATCAAACGCGTCACTGTTTGGATTCGAATTAAAGAAATGTTGGTCCTTGCTGCTTAGTTCATTTTTATTTCCAGGCGGTGTTCTAGCAATCGATGCCCTTCTCAAAAATTTACCAGTTTTATCAACCAGTTCATTTCCTTCTTTCTCCATGGTACTACTTCTTAAGAGTTGTAACTGTTATTTTAACTCTACTGTGCCTACGCAAGTAGGTACCGCGACCTGTTGATAACAGCGACCACGGCACCGTGTGGGTACCCCACCTTCGCTGATACAGCACAAAGCAATGCGTTCAATGAATTTCGATACACTATTATAATATGAATAATTTATATTGTTTACAAATAAATAATTAAGATTGCACTATGCACACTATACTTATCCCTTATAAACTATTAGGTTCACTATGGGCCTTTATTAAACAACTATTTTGCACTATTTTTAACTATTAATCGACCGAATTAATACACTTGTACTAATTTTCAGCACAGCGCTTGATAAACACGTCTGCTCGCTTCAAGCGCTACGCCCAGACAGCCAGACAGACAGACAGACAGACAGACAGACAGACAGACAGACAGACAGACAGACAGACAGACAGACAGACAGACAGACAGACAGACAGACAGACAGACAGACAGACAGACAGACAGACAGACAGACAGACAGACAGACAGACAGACAGACAGACAGACAGACAGACAGACAGACAGACAGACAGACAGACAGACAGACAGACAGACAGACAGACAGACAGACAGACAGACAGACAGACAGACAGACAGACAGACAGACAGACAGACAGACAGACAGACAGACAGACAGACAGACAGACAGACAGACAGACAGACAGACAGACAGACAGACAGACAGACAGACAGACAGACAGACAGACAGACAGACAGACAGACAGACAGACAGACAGACAGACAGACAGACAGACAGACAGACAGACAGACAGACAGACAGACAGACAGACAGACAGACAGACAGACAGACAGACAGACAGACAGACAGACAGACAGACAGACAGACAGACAGACAGACAGACAGACAGACAGACAGACAGACAGACAGACAGACAGACAGACAGACAGACAGACAGACAGACAGACAGACAGACAGACAGACAGACAGACCGACGGACGGGCGGGCGGGCGGGCGGGCGGGCGGGCGGGCGGGCGGGCGGGCGGGCGGGCGGGCGGGCGGGCGGGCGGGCGGACGGACGGACGGACGGACGGACGGACGGACGGACGGACGGACGGACGGACGGACGGACGGACGGACGGACGGACGGACGGACGGACGGACGGACGGACGGACGGATGGACGGACGGACGGACAGACAGACAGACAGACAGACAGACAGACAGACAGACAGACAGACAGACAGACAGACAGACAGACAGACAGACAGACAGACAGACAGACAGACAGACAGACAGACAGACAGACAGACAGACAGACAGACAGACAGACAGACAGACAGACAGACAGACAGACAGACAGACAGACAGACAGACAGACAGACAGACAGACAGACAGACAGACAGACAGACAGACAGACAGACAGACAGACAGACAGACAGACAGACAGACAGACAGACAGACAGACAGACAGACAGACAGACAGACAGACAGACAGACAGACAGACAGACAGACAGACAGACAGACAGACAGACAGACAGACAGACAGACAGACAGACAGACAGACAGGCAGGCAGGCAGGCAGGCAGGCAGGCAGGCAGGCAGGCAGACAACAGACAGACAGACAGACAGACAGACAGACAGATAGTAGGAACCTACCTCAATAGCTTTCTATAAAGTTCCATTTTCTTTATTATTATTATTTCAAAGAAAATGGATCAACTATACTCAAAAGCTTGGATAGTCCTATGTGTAGTAAAACTAAAAATAAGGAAAAAATTAAGTAGAAAATTTACTTATTTAACTTAAAAAGCAAAAAAACCTAATGCCTATCTAAAAAATACTAAAGAGATGTTATTTCGATTTGAAGCAACCACTGAGTTATTTTTTTGTAAAAGTTTTTAAAATATCTTTTGTTTTTAAGTTCTTGTGGTATGTTATTATAAATTTTTTGTCCAATATAAACAAAGAAATGTTTCGTTTTTGTTTTTTGTGTTCTTGAAATTAGGGTGTGTTGTTGACCAGTAATTCGTGTGTTGTGCTCATGATTTTGTCGTATTAATTTATTTATTTTTATTACGTATGTAACTGCATTTTTATAATATAACTTATGTAGTTGAAGAACATTAGCATATTTGTATAAGTCTGTTGTATTATAACGTTTTGGCAGATGACATAAAATTTTCAAAATTCTATTTTGAAGCGTTTTAATGGGACGGATAGTGTTTTCGTAGGCTCCCCCCCATGCTATAATTCCATAGTTTAGTAAAGACTGTACTAAAGAAAAATATATCGTTTTTCTTGTTTCGAAATCTACAACAATTTTTGTGGTTTTTTTAAATAGGTATATTAGTGATCTTAATTTTTTTGTTAGATTTTGAACTTGGATATCCCATTTTAAATGAGAATCTATTGTTATTCCCAAGTAGTTTGTATTATTTACCCTGTTTATTGTGATATTGTTTTGTCTTCTTTGTAGTGAGATTGTTATTATTTTTGTTAGAGGTAAACCACATGAGTAACAAGAAAAAGTAATACAGACAGTTTTTTCTGTATTTATAGACAGGAGGTTCATGTCAAACGAGTGTATTATTTTTTGAAGGGACTTTTAGGTATTATTTTCCACTTTCTTCAATGTCTCACCTTCAGTTTTAAATATTGAATCATCCGCATATGACGCCATTTCCCCATCTAGTTCTATTTTAAGAAGATCATTTATGTAATTAATAAAGAGAAGTGGCGCCATAACTGTGCCTTGAGGAACTCCGATTTCTACTATTTTACTGTCGCTAGTTTTGTCACCTATTTTTACTATTTGTGATCTATCTGTTAAATAGCTTTGTATAAGTTTTAAGACATTTCCCCTCATTCCTATGGCTTCGAGTTTTTCTAAGAGCCTTTGATGACAAACGGTGTCAAATGCTTTAGCCAAGTCAATGAAAACTGCCGCACATTTTTTAGATTTATCTAAGGATGAGGTTAGTTTTTCTGTAAGTTCAGCAATTGCGTCATTTGTTGATAAATTAGGACGAAAACCAAATTGTTTTGTGGATAACAGCTCCAACTGATTTAGATAATCTACCACTCGTGCTTTTAGAGCCTTCTCAAATATTTTGGTAAGATTTGAGACCAGGCTTATCGGTCTGTAGTTTCCTACCAGTTTTCTGTCTCCTTTTTTATAAATTGGTTTAACTATGGCAATTTTAAATAGTCTAGGACAGTACCCAAGACGAAAAATCAAATTAATGATATGTTTAAGTAATCCCGTTAGACAGTTTGATGATTCCTTTAGTAGTTTTGTTGTTATGTTATCAGGACCTGGCAAAGCATCATTTTTTAACGATTGTATTAGTTCTTTTATCTCTTGTTCAGTTGTTGGCTTTAGGTACATGGAGTTTAATGAATTTACTGTTGTTTTGAATTCTTTTGGTGACGAGCTTGTTTCTATTATTTTTTGTGCCATAGTTTTTCCTACTGAATTGTAGTGGTCACTAAATAAATTTGCAATGTCCTTAGGGTCGTTTATTGATATTCCATCCTTACCACTAATTTCTTTAGGGGTTTTGTTATCTTTTTGTTTGTATTTATTATTATAATTATTTATTGTTTCCCACATTTTTTTATTATTGTTTTTATTGTTATTTATTAGGTTTCTATAATACTGTTGTTTTGCTTCTGTAATTAGTTTAGTTATTTTGTTTCTATTTAGTTTATATTTGTGATACGTGTGTTGGTTTTGGTTTTGTATGTATTTATGGTAAATTTTATCTCTTTTTTTCATGGATTCAATAATCCCTGCCGTTATCCACGGTTTCTTTTTATTTATTCGTTTTATTTCTTTTGTATATGTCGATTTTTTGGTTGCATTGTCTATCCATAATGTTAGCTGTTCTGTGCAGAAGTCTATATCTTGTGAATTTAAAATTGTTTCAAAGTTATTTTGCTAAAATATATTATTAAATTTTTTATAGTCTATATAAGGGCAATTTATTAAGGTTGGATAATGATCGGATATTTTTGATTTAAGTATAATAGGTTTAATTTTGGATTGGTCAATATTGTAACTTTTAATAAATATGTGGTCTATACAAGATTTCGAATCGGGGGTAACTCGTGTGATATTGTTGATAAATGATTTATGGCCATTTTCATATAGGACATTAAGATAGTTATCACTTTCGTCTGAATGATCTAAAATATTTATATTTATATCTTCTAATAATATCTCAACTTCGTTTTTTGCGTTTTGTTTTATGTAGTCTTCCAGCTCTCTTATAAAAATATCTTTGCTTGTAGCGTGTAACCGATATATAGCTATGATACCAACTGTGTTTTGTTGTATTTTTGTTTCGACTCTTAGACAATTTATACCTGCTATTTTTATTATATTGGATTTATATTCGTATTCATTTTTTATGTATGAGTTTATTATATCTACCAGTGGTGCATCCAGAAATATGTCTTGGGGGGCGGATTCTTCTTGGGTGGCAGAGGCTTCTTGGTGGCGGGGGGGGCAAAGCTTAATAATGTCGTATTGTTTGCTATTTTATCTTTTTATTCATGAAAGATGTGGAAAATATCGAAAAAAATCTAAGGTTTAGGGGCCCTCCCGGGGTGCACCCATATTATTACATTATAAAGATACAATTTTGTACATCTTTGTTAACATAAATTAAACCTAAAAAAAATTTTTACTAATTTTTACTAAATTGAAAAAACATATTGAGAAATTTTGCACAAATTTTTATTTAAAAAAATTACATATCAGGGAACGTCCTTAAATTACGTAACGCAAAAATTCAGGATTTTTGAACCCCCCTCCCCCCCCTCGTAACGCATTTTCAAGAAAAAACACATTAAAAAAACATTGAATGTAACGCAAGGCCAAACCCCCCCACCCCCCTAGAGCGTTACGTAATTTAAGGACAGGCCCTTATCTGCCTAATTTTATTACACAATCGGCTTTTCCACAACGCTGTTGAGATTAATTATACTGTTGTATAACATTTTTACACAAAATAAATTACACAATCCAATTGGTAAAATTAAAACAGATGTATTAATTTTTTTTTAAACCATTGTTATATATTTTTTCACAATTCCAGTTACACACCGTATTAAAAATTTTTGCATAGAGATTTTTCTCTGTGTATATATTATTATTTTTTTAACATTTTTATAAACTCATAAATTTATAAAAATATTTAATTAATAATTATTATATTTAAAAAAATTGGTAGAAACCTGTAAGATAAATATTTTCTTAAAGGTCAAATCAGTAACCAGTTTAATATAAAATTAATTTAATCACTAGACACACACGCCATACATCCCTGGGATCTATATCCTTAGGATTTGATTTTAGGTCAACATAAACTCCTAATTTAGTAAGTATAGTATGTAATTGATGTGGCAATGTAATAAATTATCAAGCAGTCTTATTCGCCACCGTGGTACCAAACTTATTTGTCGACGACAAACATTAGCTTACTGGCTGACTTAACTTCGAAGCAGTGACTCTATTTTAAACCTTTTTCATTAAACTTAAAATAAAAGAGGGAAATGCTGTTAACTACTTCGACTGCGGAATCATTTTTACATTTCGTTTGCTTGTTTGAATCTCATTTAATCACCGGATCCAATTTAATTTCCTCTAATGGCACCAAAACGGTTCAAGGAGTTTCTCTTTGGAGAAGTACAATTTCGCTGTCTGTTTTTTAGTAAAGAGGGCACAAAAAGTTTTTATGTTTTGTTCGTGTTTTATTTTTTATTAGGAAGGAACATTTTAGGAAATTTTGAAATAAATAGCTTTACTGAAAACCCGTGTAGAGTTCTCTCAGATCAAAGTTTTAACAATAAAAATATTTAAACAATACAATCCATATTTCAGTACGGAAAAAGATACTATACCGCACGCGTTGGCGTTGGCCCAAATGATGCGTCAGCGGATTTCGGGCAAGCTGTAATTGCGATAAAGATACTTACCGCACGAGTTAGATAGAACAGCTTTCCTACGAACGTGTGGAAAAAATACCCTATTTTTATTTAACGAAACTTGAAAGTGTGAAAAAAATTGGTCTATTTTAATTTATTATAATAATTATAAGTAACATTATCATTGAACGTGCCACTGCATATGTTGTTTAATGCCATTGTCGACTTTAAGTCTTCCTATATATGAACGGGTGAGGAGTACTCCAACAAAATTTCGGACTTCCATTGTCTTTATTTATTTTAAACACGACATTAGGCTACCAATTATACTACTTGGCGTGCATTCAGGTGTGACGGCACGCCCCTTTTTTTAATCCTAAAACGCCTGGTTTCCTTCCTTGCTGAAAACTTCTTTATTCTGCTTATAAATGCAGCTTCAATAAACTTTCGTTTTTGCCAACGCCTTATGCAAAACTTTAGCTTCTGACCACTGAATCCTGTGATCATTTGACCATGCATGATCCGCTAAACCGGATTTTTCAATATGGCCTGAATGGGTTCTTTTTAGATGACGAACTCGAAGAGGGCGATTCGTCGCACCTACATATGATTTACCACACTCACACGGGATTTGGTAAATAGATTCCTTATTATTTGAGGAAGTTTCTGGTTTTCTTTTAGTTACAAAACTCCTTGTCGTATTTCCCGATGGAAATACTGTTTTTATATTATAGTGTTTGGCTATTCGTCTTTTGTTTTCTGAAATCCCTTGAACATATGGAATGTTAATAACACCAAACGGATTATTATTTTGAGAATTTGCTACAATTGGTTTGTTTTTAATTTTACAGATCGTTGAGCTTATTAATTTCTCGGAATAACCATTCTTTTGTAAGTTCTTTTTAATGTTTATTCATTTCTGTGGTTAATTTTTCATTATTACTAAAAATATTTATCACTCTTAAATACAAACCTTTTATAACTCCTTGTTTTGTAGCAACAGAATGATTAGACTTAAAATTTAGATCCTATCCCGTGTGAGTAGGTTTCCTATATACAGTGGTTTAAATGTTTCTTCCAATCGTTTGACAAGAACATCCAAAAAAGGTAAGACCGAATTTGATATTCATTGAATACCGTTCAGATCTGTAGAAAGTTCTATAGTTTGTCATTATTTTCCGGCTTATAATAAATGTGTCATCCATGTATCGTAGCCAAAGTTTTGGTTTGACTCTTGCTGTTTTGATCGCATGTTCCCTGGAACCACTCCATGTAGATGTTTGCTATCACTGGCGAAAGAGACGAATCTATCACCCTCTCCACTGATAGCTCTCGTGAATTGGATATTCAGTTTGTGATCTGTCTATCTGACTCGTTTATTGGCACGTTGGTTTAAATACTTTCTACATCAAGGAATCTATAATCCTTAATATAAATCTGTTAATTAAACATTTAATATGAATATATTAACCCCTAATAGAAATCTATTAACCCTTAATATAAAATCTATTCGCCCTCAATATCAATCGGTTAACACTTATTAGGAATTTATTAACCCGCAATACAAAATCGTATGCATCAAAATGGCGCTGCCTCAAAATAGCGCTGCTACAAAATAGCGCTGCTACAAAATAGTACTACTATGTCGGTTTAGAACGTTTTTCTACGTTGTCCGACGCCTATTCTCCAACTCCTTCGATCCTGACAATCATCCTCAGTCAGATTTTTTTGACTCATTGATCTTTGGATTGACTGTTGCCATTCTAGTTTAGGACGCCCTCTTTTTCTGCGCCCTATTGGTTGCCATTCTAGGACCTGCTTTGGTAATCTTTCGTCGTTCATCCGTTGTACATGGCCGTACCATATCAGTTGCCTTCTAGTGATGTCATCCGTTATGCTTCCCTCGATTCCCATTCTTTCTTTTATGATTTCATTTCTTATGTGATCTATTCTAGATATTCTCATTGATCTTCTTATTGCATCCATTTCGACACTTTCCATTTTTGTTTTGTACTTTTCTGTTACGCGACAAGTCTCTATTCCTTACAACAGCGTGCTTTTGACCATTGTTTCATATATGTTAAATTTTACATTATTTTCTATCTCTCTGCTCTATAAAATACTGTTAAGACATCCAATAACCTTTTTTGCTTTTACTATTCTTTTTTTCAATTCTTTACAGTCTGTTCCTGTCTTATCAAATGTGACATCCAAGTATACATACTCATTGCATGGAGATATTGTTTGTCCATTTTCTAGTACTATAGTATTCGTTTCCAATACATAAGTACTGTGTCTTGTCCACGTTCACTGTTAATCCCCACTTTTGGTATTCTTCTGTTAACTTTCTCATCATATACTCCATGTCTTCTTTATCATTAGCCACAATTTCTTGGTCGTCAGCAAACTGTAGTGTGTATATGGTAAATCGATCGTTAAGTTGTATTCCCATGCCGTGCACTTTACGTTTCCAGTTTTTTAGAGCTACTGCGATATATATTTTAAAAAGAGTTGGAGAGATACAACATCCCTGTCTTAAGCCTTTTGTTACCAGGAATTCTTTTGAAAGTCGATTTCCAAATTTAATTTTAGATTTTGACCCTTTGTATAGTTCTTTTATCGCTTTTATGTATGTATGATTGATATTAGTTTGCTCTAACACTGTCCATAATTTTTCTACTGGAACGGTATCATATGCTTTTTGTAGGTCTACAAAGGTAACATGAGTCTCTATATTTCTGGCGCTTCTTTTCTTAATTACTTGTTTAAGACAAAAAACATTATCACTACAAGATCTGCCTGCGCGAAACCCACTTTGCTCTTCTTCTTCTTGTTCATGAAAATCATTCTCTATTAGATCTCTAAGAATCCTACCGTACAATCTACTTAGAGTACTGGTTACTGAAATTCCTCTGTAATTGTTGCAATCCAGCTTGGTTCCTTTTTTATGTATTGAGGATATGAATGCAAGTTTCCAATCATTAGTTACTGGATGTCCGTTTATGCATTGGTTAATAATATATGTGAGATTTTCGACTAGTTTCTCTGATCCATATTTGAGCATTTCAGCATATATTCCCCCAGGTCCGCTAGCTTTTCCGGATTTAAGCTTTTTAATATTATTCTTTATCATTTCTTTTTCGATGATTACTTCCTCTCCATCTACTTCTATGTCTCTTCTCGGAGAGGCTGCCAGATATTCGGGTCTCGTCTCCTGCAGCAGTCCCTTGTAGTGTTCTGTCCATTGTTCTGGTTTGATTATCTGGATGTTTACTTTTTCTTTTGTTGGGTTTTTTACTGTAGAAATGAATTTCCGTACTTCAGAACTCTTGCCTACCTCCTACGTGTGTATTTATGTCGTGGCACTTGCGCTCGAACATTTCATTTTTTCTGTGCGTATCAAATTTTTTAGCTGTCTTCTGGTTTCCCTGTAGATTTCTGGGTCTCTTTGCTCCTTAGTACTGAGCCATTTCAAGTATGTACGTTTTTCTCTTTGACCATTTCCTGTATTTTGTCCGTCCACCACATCTTCCTGTTATTTCTATAATCTTGGTACCCAACAGCTTCGTTTGTTGCTTCCTTCAAGCTTTTTATTATGTTTGTATATATCTCTTCAAATAAATGATTTGTGTTTATTAATTTTTGATCTAATCGGTTCTGATACAATCTTTGAGTTTACACTTGATAATGGTTAGAGATACTTACTAACCGAAACGTCGTGTTTTAAAATAAATAAAGACAATGGAAGTCCGAAATTTTATTTCTAATCTTTGAGTACTTTCGATTTCTATACTTCTAAAGTTGTATTTTTGATTGTCTTCGATGCTTTCTAGGTTTTCATTTTCTCTAATACTTTCGTCCTTATTTGTTTTTCTTATAGGGAATAATATTTTTGCTCTTGCCAGATGGTGGTCAGATCCACAGGTAACACCACGAAGTGCTCGCACATCATACCACATTAATTGCGAGTGTTGTCCACCTATAGCATAATCAATGATTGATTTAAGATTTCTTGTTGGCTGAATCCAGGAATATCGATGAATATCCTTATGTTTAAAAAAACCATTGTTTATTTTTCGGTTGTGGGTTTCACAAAATAGTGCGCATTAAAATAGCGCCTTTCAAAATAGCGCTGCTACAAAATAGCGCGGATCAAAATGGCGCTGCTTCAAAAAAGCGTTGCTACAAAATATCGTCTTATTACTTGCCACTCCCGGTAACCGCTTTATAACACATATTTTCAAAAACAAAACTTCCCTGACTTTTTCCCGGGATCCTAGAGGGTGTGAAACCAAACCGAACCGAACCGAACCGAACGGAACCGGCATTCTAGAGGTTGTGAAACCAAACCTAACTAAAACGATACTTCGGTTCAGTTCGGTTCGGTTCAGTTTTGTTTCATACCCGCTAGGATCCCGCGAAAGAAGTCAGGGTTTTTTAAATATGTTAGAAAGAGACCCCTTAGTCAAACAGTTGCTGTTTTTAATGATGCTCTTTTTAATATTGCTGTTTTTATTAGATGTCGCTATTTTGCCCCAGCGCGTTTTTGATACGTGCTATTTTGTGATTGCGCTATTGTGTAGCAGCGCTATTTTGATGTGCGCTATTTTTGTAGCAGCGCTATTTTGTAGCAGCGCTATTTTTTATCAGAGCTATTTTGTAGCAGTGCTATTTTGTAAGGCGCTATTCTGTAGCAGCGCTATTTTGTAAGGCGCTATTTTGTAGCACGCTATTTTGTAAGCGCCATTTTGTAGCTTTATAACACATATTTTCAAAAACAAAACTTCCTTGACTTTTTCCCGGGATCCTAGAGGGTGTGAAACCAAACCGAACCGAACCGAACCGAACCGAACGGAACGGAACCGGCATTCTAGAGGTTGTGAAACCAAACCTAACTAAACCGATACTTCGATTCGGTTCAGTTCGGTTCGGTTCAGTTTTGTTTCACACCCGCTAGGATCCCGCGAAAGAAGTCAGGGTTTTAATGATGCTCTTTTTAATATTGCTGTTTTTATTAGATGTCGCTATTTTGCCCCAGCGCGTTTTTGATACGTGCTATTTTGTGATTGCGCTATTGTGTAGCAGCGCTATTTTGTTGTGCGCTATTTTGTAGCAGCGCTATTTTGTAAGGCGCTATTTTGATGCGCGCTATTTTGTAGCAGCGCTATTTTTTATCAGAGCCATTTTGTAGCAGCGCTATTTTGTAAGGCGCTATTCTGTAGCAGCGCTATTTTGTAAGGCGCTTTTTTGTAGCACGCTATTTTGTAAGCGCCATTTTGTAGCAGCGCTATTTTGTAGCAGCGCTATTTTTTGGCAGCGCTATTTTGCAGCAACGCTATTTTGTACGGCGCTATTTTGTAGCAGAGCCAATATTAGGTCAATAAACATCGACGAAAAATTTATTGAACTAGAGGAAGAGCTGTCAAGATTAAAATGGGACATTATAGGATTGTCAGAAATTCATCAAAAATCCGAAAACCGGATTAAACTGAACTCCGGTAATCTGCTATAGCATAAAGGTAACGATGATAACACCCACTTCAGAGTAAGATTTATAATAAATAAAGCTATAAGTAAACACGTTCAAACTATTAAAGGAATCTCAGATCGCGTTGCCGATTTTACACTAAAAAATAAAAAGAACATCACTTATAAAGATCCAAGTATACGATCACAAGCAAATCGAAGCATTCTATGAAGCCATCTCAATGCCAAATTAGGTAAGAAAGTGAACATAGAAGAAACTAACTGGATGCGGTGAAAGTAATGACTTAATAAATTATCTAGAGGAAAAAATCCTTTATGCAATGAATTTGTTCTATAGAAAGAAACCACAACGAAAGTGGACATGGCTCAGCCCTAATGGAATAACGAAACACTAAATCGATTACATACTGACTACTAAGAAAAACATCATTAAAGATGTAACTTATGATTTAACAACAGGCAGTGATCATAGGATGGTCAGAACAAAATCCTCATTGATTAAGCAATTTCAAAATGAAAAGAAAAATTATTAATAACAATGAACAACTTAACATGAATAAACTTACACAAAATAAAGCTATATAAAAATATAAAAAGAAAGGCTAAAATAACAGAAAACCCAAAACGTAAGGTGCGAAAATGAAAATATAGATGAGAGAAATGATACATACGCTAACAAGAGCTATGACCAAAGTAGGAAAAGACATCGCAAAAATTGATAACAAGACAGAAAATTGTATATCAGAAGAAATAAAGAAACTTATGGAAAAAAGTGGAACCTGGAGAAAAAAGAATAAAAAACATCGATAGAATACACAGAAATAAATAAAACTATAGTAAAAATTATCAAAGAAAATAAAAGAAAGAGCCAAGAAATAACAGTTGAAGGTGTTATAGAAAATAATAGAAATATGAAATATCTAAGGCCGACTCTAGGTAGATATGAAATAATTAAAATATGAATGAAAAAGGATATGAACGGCATAGAAACTAACGTTAAAGAGGATATTATAAATATCACACAACTATTCTATACAGAAATACATTAAACAAAAAGAGTACCATCGCGAGAAACCATGAAGAAAGTCCACACGAAAAACATAAGCTACAACCTGAAGTATGCCAACCTGAAATAAGCAAAGCAAAAATAAAAAGAGCATTAAAGAAAACAAAAAATAACAAATCACCTGAAAAAGACGGAGTAGCAGCAGAAATGCTCAAGTACGATGATAAAATCATAGTTAATACTCTCCATATCCTACTGAATAAAATACTAAAAGAAAAAATAATCTCAAACAAGGAAAGAGTCATTAACCATTATTCTACACAAGAAAGGTGATAGAGCAGACCTAAAAAACTATTGACTTATAACCCTCATCAATGTAATTTTTAAGCTTTTGACGAAAATATTGACAGATATACTAACAACAAAATTTTAAGAATATCTTTTAAAAGAACAACCAGGCTTCAGAAAAGGTTTTAGTACAGCTGACCACCTATTAACAGATATACTAACAACAAAATTTTAAGAATATCTTTTAAAAGAACAACCAGGCTTCAGAAAAGGTTTTAGTACAGCTGACCACCTATTAACCATGAAAATCCTAATACGACGAGCCAACGAATACAACATTTTACTATATATTGCGTTTATAGATTTTAAAAAAGCTTTCGAAAGCATTGAGCACTGAGTAGTAAAAGAAACTTTAATTAATAGCTGAATATATTACAGATACACAGATTTAATAGCCTATATATATATAGCGAGGCAAAAACATCAATCAAAATCCACGAAGGAATCAAGTCAATCTACATAAGAAAAGGTGTCAGAAAAGGTGACACAATATCCTCTAAACTACTTAACCAGGCCCCAGAAGATGTTTTTAAAAACTTAGATTGGGAAGAAATGGACATCAAAGTAAATGGACAAAACTTGAACCACCTAAGATATGCTGAGGATATCGCCTTAATAACAGTTAAGAAAGAAGAATTGATAAAAATGCTGGAAGAGCTAAATACAGCAGCTAAAAATATAGGCTTGACTATGAACTACACTAAAACTAAAATCATAACAAGCACAGATGAAGATATCAGGATCAGAATAAACCAGGAGAAAATAGAACAAGTAGATGAATATATATATATATATATATATATATATATATATATATATATATATATATATATATATATATATATATATACCTGGGATAAATTATTAAACTAAAAAAAAGAAAACCAAACAGCTAAAATCAAGAAACAAGTAAGATTGGCCTGAGCAGCATTCGGTAAATTAAGCTACATATTAAAAAATAAAAAATATCCTCAGGACCTCAAAACGAAAGTGTATAATCAAAGTATCCTTCCTGTACTAACTTACCTATGGTAAGTAGGATAAGGTAACAAAAGCCCAAAGATTAATGGAAAGACAAATGTTACATTACAACAGATAAAAAAAGGAATGAATATTGTTACTGCAATTTTCTTTAGCTTTATTTTATTTATAATTTATCTATTTCGCCTCAAAAATAATCAGCCATACAAATTCAAAATGTGGCACCTTGCGCCGTCGAAACAACGCGGGTGCGAAGGACATGCGCAAACGGCGCACGAAAGGAGACATTCTGTCAAGCGATAAAACACGTGAACTCGTGAAAAATCATTCTCTTCTTTCGAAGACTAATTTTCTTTCGAAAATTAACTATTAAACATAAAAACCTTAGTTATTAAGTGCTACCATCCTCAATCCAAAGACTGAACGTGAGACTACTTCAAGAGCGGGCCCGCAAGGAGAAAAATAGCCATCAAAAGGTAGGTGCCATTTTTTATCTTGCTTTTGTATGGTTGCGCGATCAAGAAATATTAAATAAGAAAATTACACCTAAAGAAAGTTACAGTCCGCTATCAATTAAAGAAGAAAATCTATTCAACAAATCCATTACATTTTATGGACCTCCGAGCCGCATCTAGGCTATGAAAAAGCGTTTTTAAAAATATTCTAATTTTTCTTGAACGCCATATTCATTCTTATCAAACGGAGCACAGTTTAGTTGTAGGTAATCGAGTTTCCTTGATACCTACGTATGTGTGCGTGTGTGTGTGGCCTTCTAAATTTAAAATAAAAACTTCACGGTCAGTCTTGTTTACTACCTACTATCGATAGATAAATTTAATGCATTTATTTATTCCGGAATTTTGTGTTTTCAAAATTTGATTTAATGCAAAAATAAAATACAAATCTTATATCAAATATCGCCTTTCGGTTTCGCGTTTCCGCGATTTTAAACATATTTAGTGCGCTAAAGTGCAAAAAAATAAAAGTGTTTAAATAAATCAAAATCCAAGTAACCAATTACAAAAAATCAAAAACTCAAAAACTGTTTTAAAATAGATACCTTTTTTTTCAATAATATAAAACCAAGTCAATACAAAAAAAATACTTACCAATCAAAATGGGGGATGCAGAACTAAAAACATTTACTAGAAAAAGAAAAATCGCTTTGACTAGAATCACTGAAATCTATACTTTGGCGGTAAAAGCCAAGGATGATGAAGCCGAGCGCCCTATCTTTCAAATTGCTTTTGAAACTTTGGAAGATCAATATTTTGAGTTTAAACATCTCCATAACGAATTGATGGGGTTGCTGACCGACGATAAAAATTTCGATGCGGAAGATGCAATTAGAAAAAATTGTGACACTTTTTATTTTCAAGCAAAAGCAATATTTTGTAAGTTATTTCCAATTCCAGGCACTTCTAGGCCGCAGTCCTCTGCGCCTACTCCCACCAGTCATAGTTTTGAAAGTTTTAAACCTTCAATTCCGGTTTTTACGGGCTCAATGCTAAAATGGCCGACTTTTCTAGATCTTTTTTCAAGTATAATAGACAAAAATCCTGCACTATCGAATGCCTCAAAATTTCGGTATTTAATTACTTTATTGCAGGGTGAACCATTAAATTTGGTAAAGTCGTTACCAGTTACGGATAGTAACTATTTAATTGCCTTTTCAAATCTACAAAAAAGGTACAACAATAAGCGCCTTTTAGCTACGTCATATTGGAATTCCATTGTGCATGTTTTCTCCATGAAATCAAATCAGAGCTCTAAAGATCTTAGAAATATTTTGGACACGTTTACTGAAAATCTAGAGGCCCTGAATGCCTTAGAATTTAATACAAAAGATTGGCAGTTTCCGTTGTTTAATTTATTGCTGGGAAAAATAGATACTCCCACTAGATCAGCCTTTGAGGTTTGCCATACTGAAAAGGAAATTCCTAGTTACACCGATCTATATGAGTTTTTAGAAAAACAGTGCCAAGCACTAGAATCGGTTCAGTATTTTCAGCCTTCAGTATCAAATATGGAAAAAAAATCTAAAAGTTTTGGATCTGGTAACTACAATAGTTCAAAACCAAATTCATATAATAACAATAATTTCAAAAACTCCTTTATGACAGGCATACCACAAAAACAACAAATTTTACCAAACTTTAATAATCATAATCAAAGCAACTTTCAAACAAAAATATCAAAACAATGCAAGTTATGTAACCTTTCGGTACATCCTTTTTCTCAATGCCAAGTTTTTTTACAAAAAACTCCAGCTGATCGTCTCGCTTTCGTGAGACAAAATAATATATGTGGCAACTGTTTAAGATCAAATCATTTTCTTTTAAAAGATTGCTTATCGCCTTTTAATTGCAAATCCTGCGGGTTACGTCACCATAGTTTATTATGTGACGTCACAACTCGATTTAACCCAGCCCAACCTAACATGCAAACTTCTTCATTTATTTCAAGTATTCACTCACCAACGCAAAATCAACAATCAAATTATAGTTTATATCCTAATAATATCGATTCAAATCAAATACCTTTCTATGATAAAAATATTCAGCAGAATATTAACCCAACCTTAACTAGCATGCAGCATTCTAATCAATCTAATTTTAAGTCACAAATGCAACCAATTCAAGATCAATCTCAACAACAAATCAATCAAAGTCAATATCCTTCTACTTCGCAACAAAATCAACAATTAACGCAAAATACATCTCGACAACAACCTAACCAAACCAACTGTTATACCTCATTCACCCCAAACTGTCAAAGCACAGTACTATTGTCTACCACTATTGTAGAAATCCTCGATGCACGCGGGAACTATCAAGTAGTGAGAGCCGTCCTAGACAACGCCAGCGAAGCCTCTTTTATCAGCGAAAACTGCTTAAATAGGTTAGGTTTATCTAGGAAAAAATTATCTGTTCCTATTCTAGGAATAAATCAATCTTCTTCTTCAACAAAAGGTATGACGCAATGCACTATTCGTCCAGTTGGAAAAACTGATCCCACATTTTCCTTTAACGGTTTAGTCGTTCAAAGATTATGCTCTTCTTTACCTAGTGTCCAAATTAATCCAAGAAATTGGAATTATCTTTCAAACATTAAACTAGGCGACCCCTTCTTCTACAAACCAGCCCCTGTTGATCTACTTCTAGGCGCCGAGATTTATTCCCAAATTATTAAATCAGGTCGTATTTCTGGGTGTCAAGGTCAACCAGTCGCCCTAGAGACGGAGCTGGGATGGGTGTTGTTAGGCAGGGTCGAACAAAACATATCTTATCAATCCAATCCCTTAAAAATCGAAAACTACTTTACCGCTTTCGATAACTCTCTAGACTTGACTCTTAGGAAGTTCTGGGAGCTTGAATCGATTCCTCAAAAAAGCTATTTATCCCCAGATGAGAAAAAAGCTGAGGAAATTTATCAAAATACGGTATCACGTGATAGCACGGGACGATTCATGGTAGCTTTACCTTTTAGGCACTCTGAACCCGACTTAGGTGACACGTTTTCTAGAGCTTACCGTTGTTTCATTTCATTAGAATCTAGACTTCTTAAAAATCCTGAAATGTATTCCATGTATTCAGATTTTATGCTAGAATATTTAAAAAACGGACACATGAGCCTTATTTCAAATAATGAACCGAAATCAATGAATGTTTCATATTTACCACATCACGGGGTACTAAAACCCGATAGTACAAGCACGCGTTTGAGAATTGTATTTAATGGATCTTCAATTGGAAGTAAGAATTATAGCTTAAATGAGACCCTTTTACCAGGCCCTAAACTTCATGCAGATATTACAACTATTTTATTAAGGTTTCGTTTTCATTCTATAGCGATTCTTAGTGATGTTCAAAAAATGTTTTTGCAAATCAATTTAGTACCCGAACATAGAGATTATCAGCGTTTATTGTGGCGTTTCCACCCCAATGAACCCCTAAAAGAATATCGTTTAAATACTGTTGTTTTCGGACTCACTTCAAGCCCTTTCTTAGCAATCAGAACCTTACGAGAGTTAGCCTTTCAAGAGAAAAATAAGTATCCAAATGCTGCAAAAGTAGTTCTTCAAGACGTTTTCATGGACGATGTCTGTACGGGCAGTTCTGATTTGTCTTCTGCGCAAGCGCTACAAAAAGAGCTGATTGGCTTGCTAAAATCCGGTGGGTTTGAACTACGTAAGTGGGCAAGCAATGACCCAAGATTGCTATCATCATTGTCTCCTTCAGATTGTCAAGTTCCAATATCTTTCGATAAGGAACAACCTTCTAGTATTAAGGTCTTAGGGCTGCAGTGGAACCCTTCGTCAGACACATTTTCATATAAATGCAATCAAGATAATAGTCCGTTAACAAAACGTAAAATCCTCTCTGTAATTGCTAAAATATACGATCCTTGCGGATACATATCGCCAGTAACTCTTCTCGCAAAATCAATAATGCAAGAACTCTGGAAGCAAAAAATCAATTGGGATGATCAACCCCCACCCCACATCTGCGAAACTTGGTTACAATTTAATTCACAGTTTTCTAGTTTATCGGAGATTTCTCTCCCTAGATACATTTTTTCATCTAACATACAACGTTGCCAAATTTTAGCATTTTGCGACGCTTCAGAGCGCGGCTACGCATGCGCTATATATCTACGTATCGAATTATTAAACGAAATCAAATCTTCCCTTGTTATTGCAAAAAGCAAGGTAGCCCCACTCAAAACAGTTTCGATTCCTCGACTGGAGCTATTGGGAGCTACGCTCCTTGCTGATTTACTTCGATTTGTCCTAGACATTTATTCGTCAATGATAACAATCGATGAGATCTTAGCATTTTCTGACTCAGAGGTAGTCCTGGCTTGGATTTCTAACTCTCCGCATAGGTGGAAAACTTTTGTGGCTAATAGAGTCAGTCACATCCAGGAAACCATTCCAGATATTCCCTGGTATCATATCCGAACTCTGGAGAACCCAGCCGACTGCGCCAGTCGCGGCCTAACTCCAGATAATTTACTTAATCATTGTTTATGGTTTACCGGTCCCCCCTGGATATGTTCTCCTCGCTCTGAATGGAATTTAGCTTCCCTGTCAGAATCGAATATTACTAGTTCTGTTTTAGAGGAAGAGAAAATACAGGTTTTGGCCACAATTCTGAATAATGATATTTTAAACGAACTTTTACATAATTATTCATCTATTTTACAAATTCAACGTATTATTGCTATTTGGCACAGATACTTTTTCAACATTAAGCATCAGGACACTAAACGCACTGGTTTTATTACGCTTTCTGAATTACAAGAATCTTTGCTTGTACTTGTCAAGTACGTGCAAAATAAATATTTTTCTGATATTTTCTTAAAAATTCAAAATAATGAACTTTTACCAAAACCATATCGCAAATTAGCGCCTTTTCTCGACCCCCAAAATCGTATTAGAGTTGGCGGGCGGATTAGAAATTCAATCACATTATCATATGATGTAAAACACCCCCTACTATTACCAAGTGATAGCACACTTACCAAGCTGATCATTCAAAATATTCATTCAACCTACTTGCACCCAGGATTTAATACAACTATGTATTTACTTAGACAACAGTTTTGGGTACTTTCAGCACGTAGAGTTATTCAAAAGGTTTTATCATCTTGCGTTAAGTGCTATCGCACTCAACCCAAAGCTCTTACCCCCTACATGGGTGACCTTCCAAGCTTCAGAATATCACAGCTGAAATGTTTTTCAAATGTTTGCATTGACTACGCTGGACCTATAAAATTAGCTCAAGGGCGTAAATTAGTCATTCATAAGGCTTACATTTTAGTGATTGTGTGCACCGCGTCTAGAGCTATTCATCTCGAACTAGTTTCTAACCTAACTTCAGAGGCTTTCATTGCTGCTTTTCGGAGATTTGTCAATCGAAGAGGAGTTTGCACCAATATTTATTCTGACTGCGCAACTACATACAAGGGAGCTTACAAGGAGCTTACCGAGCTTTCAAAGCACGCCGCAGATCATTTAAAAATTTCTTGGTTTTTCAATGTACCTGCTGCCCCACATTTCAATGGGCTTGCGGAAGCTGGTGTAAAATCCGTTAAAAGCCATTTACTTCGTGTTATCGGTGATCAAATCTTAAACTTTGAGGAGTACTATACTCTTTTAACCGATGTTGAAGCATTGCTAAACAGTAGACCCTTATGGGCGCAAAGCTCTGACCCGAACGACTTAGCTCCTTTGACTGCAGGGCATTTTCTTACGTTATCTGCACTAAATTCAGTTCCTGATCCAGATCTTTCTCATTTAAAACTAAGTTCCTTATCTCGTTGGCAACTTATACAAAGGTTGAACACAGATTTCTGGAAGAGATGGAAATCAGAATATTTGAACACCCTGCAACAAAGGTCCAAATGGCACGAGCCAAACCCCAACATTGAATTGAATACATTGGTACTCATTAAAAATGAAAATGAGCCACCAATTCATTGGTTACTTGGACGCATAGTCGAGTTACACCCCGGCCGAGATGGGCATGTAAGGGTTGTTACGGTGAAAACTAAAACCGGGTTATTTAAGCGACCTATAGTTAAACTGTGCCCTTTGCCTATGGCTTCAGATTAAAATTAAAATATTAAATTTTAATTTCTTTAGTTTAATTGTAAATATAAATTTCTTTTCAAAATAGGAAAAAAATTATTATTCTTTTCTGTTCAAACAATGTTTGGAATTATCTTTTTGTTAAAATGCATAAACGCTTTTTTTTTTTTCTACTAAATTACTATAATTGAAAACATTCGTTTTCGGTGGCGGGAAATGTTACTGCAATTTTCTTTAGCTTTATTTTATTTATAATTTATCTATTTCGCCTCAAAAATAATCAGCCATACAAATTCAAAATGTGGCACCTTGCGCCGTCGAAACAACGCGGGTGCGAAGGACATGCGCAAACGGCGCACGAAAGGAGACATTCTGTCAAGCGATAAAACACGTGAACTCGTGAAAAATCATTCTCTTCTTTCGAAGACTAATTTTCTTTCGAAAATTAACTATTAAACATAAAAACCTTAGTTATTAAGTGCTACCATCCTCAATCCAAAGACTGAACGTGAGACTACTTCAAGAGCGGGCCCGCAAGGAGAAAAATAGCCATCAAAAGGTAGGTGCCATTTTTTATCTTGCTTTTGTATGGTTGCGCGATCAAGAAATATTAAATAAGAAAATTACACCTAAAGAAAGTTACAGTCCCCTATTAATTAAAGAAGAAAATCTATTCAACAAATCCATTACAAATATATAAGAAATAAACAAGAAGAAGCGATGTCAGAGGAAAAGTAGCAAAATTAAAATAGAAATTTGCCGGTCATAATATCAGACAGAAAGACGATCGATGGAACTAATGCATTGTAAACTGGAGACCTTGGAAAAATAAAAGAAGTAGGGGAAGACCCCAAATGAGATGGGCGGATGATTTGAAAAAACATGCGGGAACTAGATGGATGAACACGGTGACAGACAGGGAAGAGTGCAAGATATTGGAGGAGGGCTATGTTCAAAGATGGATCGAAGAAGGCTAAATAGATAGAGAGATAGATATATAATAACCTTTAAAAGAAATCTATTAACCTTTAAAATAAATCTACTAACCTTTAATATAAATCTATTAACCCTTAACAGGAATCTATTAATTCTTAATAGAAATCTATTAACCCTTAATATGCATCTATTAACCCACAATAGAAATATATTAACATTTAATATACATCTATTGACCTTTCATATGAATTTTTTAACAGTTAATGTGAGTCTATTAACCTTTAGCATGAATTTATTAACCTTTGATATAAATATATTAACATTTAATATTAATCTAATTGGTGGTTTAGTTAGCGTTAATAAATAGTTAACTTGCTGTAAATAAAGGATAATTTACAGTAGGTAAAAAGATATTAGTGCTGAAGAAGAAAATATTTAGTGGTGAATAGATAAATCGTTTAAGATAAGCAGAAAATGCATTAATACTAAATTAGATTTCTATTTATAATATCGATACCCTAATTCTGACACTTCGTAACCCACAAAAAAATTAAAATTCATATTTTTGCGTCAAAGGTTAGTAATTATGTATTAACCAAAAAAATAAAATAAAATGATCATTCCCGCGATTTCTAATATTCGCATATAGCTTACCCCTGTAAAATTTTGTTGAGTTGGGTTACGACATGTCAGAATTAGGGTGACGATAAATAGTTTTTTATTTACTATAAAAAGTTTTTCATTAGCCTTCAATAGATCGATCCTTTTACCCTAAATAGACAGATCTTTTATCTTATATTTAAGTGAAGTATCTATTTAGGATAATTTGATTCTTATAAATGGTTAGTGGGAATTTTTCTCAGTAGGGAAATTAGGAATTTAATAAATAATATTCAACATTTAGGGGTAGGTAAATGCCCCTCCGCCCCTCTGTGCGTACGCCCATGAGCCGAAGGAATACTGGAGCTGTAATATGAGGGCAGCCTAGTACCTTAAAGATGTCCAATACCCTAGACAAATCACAGAAAACTTAAAACCATTATAACATTTTCTACGAAAAAAAATTGTGTTTAAACTAGAGAAGTCGACTTCCGTAAACCAAGGATTTTATAAATAAGAAATTTCTATTCTGAAGAAGAAAAAAGGTAAATTATAAACTAAAAAACGCTATCACAATTTATCAAAATGTCAAAAAAATGCTTTGATAAACTTAGTAATATTGGTTCGAGAAAGTAATAGTAAAAACAAATAACTGATTTTAATTTGAGGCAAAATTATTGCAGGAGCTGTCCTTTACCATAATAAACAAGATAAACGCAAGATAGCAACATCCAAGCGCGGATCTTTTTTTTTTTTTTTTTTGTCAAACACTGTGTTTTTTTTATTACAATCTAGTCAGTAAGACTAATTAGCAATTTTGTTTTAACTTAATTTACTAGAAAAGTCAGATTTAAACTTAGGGTTCACTCAACAGTTCTTCCCGCTTTGTTTAGTCTGTAACTCACAATTGTGTTGTGTTTATAGCATTATTTTGTTTTATGTGTAATTCACTTAGTTTACTAGCTCAAACGGCTTCACTCTTTTTAGTCGTCGAACTAGCATAGTATTGTCTAGAAGCTGAATTGCTTCCACATTCACATGCCGATGGAGTCTATCTTCATGGCTTTTTGCGTACTTTTTTATAGTCTCTGCTACAGTTTCGATTTTTAGATCTCGATGAAGGTCACTATTTCGAACGTACCAAGGTGCATTCACAATGTTTCTTAATACTTTATTTTGAAATCTCTGTACAACTAGAATGTTACTCTCTTTAGCACAACCCCATAGTTGAATACCATATGTCCATACTGGTTTCAGTATTTGTCTATAAAGCAGTAACTTATTATGAATTGTTCAATTGGACTTCCTTCCAATTAGCCAGTTCATTTTTCTATACCTTATCTCAAGTTCTTCTTTTTTTTTCTTAACATGTGCTTTCCAGCGCAATTTGGTATCAAGTGTCATACCTAGATATTTTGCCTGATTCGAATATGGTACTGGAATGTTGTTAATTGTTATTTGTATGTGATTTATATTTTTGTTTGTAAAATCAACATGAATTGATTTGGTTTCATTTAATTTTATTCGCCACTTTGTGGTCCAACTGTGAATTTGGGTGACTGCATCCTGAAGTTTCTATACTATACTATGCATTTTTCAATAGATTTTTCTACCGTCAATAAACCAGTATCATCGGCAAATGTTGCTAAGTGACAATTTTCTGGCTTTGGGATATCACAAGTGAATAATAAGTATAGATAAGGGCCTAGTACGCTACCCTGGGGCACGCCTGCTTGAATTTCTCTTAAATTTGAGTATGAGTCTTCCTGTTTTACTCTAAAATGTCTATCAGATATGTATGATTCCAAAATATCCGAATACTGTTTTGGCAGAAACCTTTTTAGTTTAAAATTAAGGCCTTCATGCCACACTTTGTCAAATGCTTGTGCTACATCTAGAAAAACTGCAGAACAAACTTTTCCCTCTTCTAGTGCTTTTTCTATTATATTAGTAATTCTGTGTACTTGATCTATCGTGGAATGCTTGTCTCGAAAACCAAATTGATGGGATGGAATAATTTCTTGTCTTTCTATGATGGGTTTTATTCTTTTAAGCAATAATTTTTCATAGAGCTTGGATATAATTGGCAGCAAAGATATTGGCCTGTTAGATGACACGTCATGGAGTGGTTTTCCCGGTTTTGGAATCATGATAACTTCTGCAACTTTCCACAGTTTAGGTACGTACCTAAGCCTAAAAGACGCATTAATTAGGTTGCATAGTTTTACGATAGCTTTTCTGGGGAGTTGTTTTATGACTACCCCGTTAATAAGATCATACCCTGGGGCTTTTTTCGAATTAATATTTTTGATTTCTGTTAATATTTCTTTTGGTGATGTAAGCTTAATATGGTCCTCGATTTGATGGGGTTCATTTAAATGAAAGTGTTCATCTGGTGCTTCGTGGGGCTGAAATGTTTTTTCTAAATGACTTGCAAAAATATCTGCTTTTTCTTCGTTACTCCTTGCCCACTGGTTGTTAGATTTTCGTATGGGTGGAATTTGGATAATTGGTCTTTTAAAATCTTTGGTTCGGTTAATATTAAAGCGCGGATCTGAGTCAAATTCTAGGAAGGGGGGGGAATAGGCGACGAAAAAATTATTTGTATTATATTTTTTTTTCTAGAGGGGGTAATTCTCCTGTTTTCCCTTTAATTATTAACAAAAAGTGCATATTTCCTTTTCTAGGGGGGGGGTAATTACCATGTGACCCCCCTCAAATCCGCGCTTGGCAACAATTCTCAAAGTCAGCTGAAGTACTCACCTTACCTTAGTGAAATTTATACACTTTATGGCCTAAAAAAGAAGCACTAGAGAAAAACTATAAAAATTAAAAACAAAACTGAACGTAAGAAAGAAAACATAATAGTAATAAAAATTTTTTTTATAAGAAAAACACCCTAGCAGTTCGGTGTTACTTGTACCTACTAGTCGCAGTTGAGTGCAAAATTGATAGGTATACCTATAATGTACGACATGCTTTAACTTTTAGTTTTGATGCCCAAAGCGCACGAAATTATACAGTTTTGTATTTCCATCAATCAGGTTATTGGGTAATTTTGTACCCAACTGCAACTAGTAGTTACAAGTAAATTTAGCAGTTGGGTGTTTTTTTTATTTAAAAACTTTTTTATTTCCAACTTTTAGGTTTAATTCTTATTCAGCGTTATAAAAAGCACTATACATTTACAATTCATTCAGCTTTACCCAAAAAGTACGTGTAGATTTTCTACGGAAGCGAACAGTGTTACCTTCCATTAAGTGAAGGTGGTGGAGGAGAGAGGGAGGAGGGAACTAGTAAAATGGTGTCCAAAAAGTCTTAAAGCGTGTGCAGAAAGAATTTTTGAAATCGCTCTATATATGTGAAACGTATAGCTACAAATATTACTAATACGGAATGTGGGGAGAAGAGAGGGAGAGGGAGAGGGAGGGGGAAACTAGTAAAATCTAGTAAAATGATGTTGGAAAAAAGTCTGAAAGCGTGTGCAGAAAGAATTTTTGAAATCGCTCTATGTGTGAAAGGTATAGCTACAACTATTACAAATAAGGTGGGTGGAGAGAACAGGGGGAGGAGGAAACTAGTAAAATGATGTTGGAAAAAAAAGTCTTAAAGTTTGTGCAGAAAGAACTTTTGAAATCGCTTTATATTTGTGAAACTTATAGCTATCCCTATTACTAATAAGGAGGGCGGGCAGGAAAGAGGGAGAGACGGGGGAAATGTCTGTTTGTAAAATAAAATATTTTTGCCTTCCAGTTTGCTGCTTTTGCATAGCAACAAGAAAAACTGTTCATAATAATTTGCGAGCGCAGCAACTCGACACAGAAATGAAAAAGTTTACCCAATTAATTCAAATATCTAAAAAGCGTCAGTTTCTTAGCCAGAAACCGCTATTTTTAAACTATGCAGCGAGACAGCAGGAAAAAAACAATAAAATTTGTTATGTCTAAGAGTCACGAAGCATAAAATGCCCTTAAAGCAGATTATACCAGGAGTATATACAGCGTGAGTAAGACTGAAGCTTGCATGAGGGACGGCCCTGTGTTCAAGTATAGACCAAAATGAGAATAAAATTTTTTTTAATAAAAAAATACCCAACTGTTAAATCTACTTGTACCTATAAGTCGCATTTGGGTACAAAATTGATAGATATACCTATAATATACCATATGCTTCAACTTTTAGCCGAACCGAACCGAACCAAGGCACACTTACGAAATTATACAGTTTTGTATTTTCATCAATCAGGATATTGGGTAATTTTGAACTCAACTGGGACCAGACAAGTAGACTTAGCAGTTAAGTGCTTTTTTATTATTTTTTTTTATTTCCAACTTTTAGATTTAATTCTTATTCAGTCTTATAGAAAGCACTATGCATTTACCATTCATTTAGCTCCTGTGCTGCTCTTGCTTAGTTTAATGAATTTGATGATAAAATGCAGCAGATTCATAAAATGAAAAACACTGCACATGTCATGTACCAAATTCACACTTGAAAAGTCCTCCACAGCATGTTCTAAAACGCCACTAGATTAAGACTTCTAAAACCTACTAACTTTCTGTGTCTTTTTTTGGTCACGTTTATTTAATAACATTTTTTTAACTTAAAAGAGACGCGAATGGAATTTATAAAAGTTCACTAGTTTAAGACTACAACACTTCAAGGCAATTTTAAAGATGACCCTCAAGGCAAGACAAAATATCTATATATCTATCTATATACATTATCTTTTTCTTAAAAGCTAAACAAGATTTTTTAACAGTAAACACTTTCACAGAATATTAATATGTCTTTATCAGGATAATAACAGATGCGTCGTGATTGTGAAGCATCATGGATCAGTTCCTTAAAAGGTTTTTGGAGTTTACAGGTCAAAGCACAGCCTGATAGATTTCGTCAAAGTGAAAAATGCCGATAATAGGTGGCGCTGCTGCTAGTAAAATCTTAAAGATATTCGGTGAAAAGCCATGCAAGTCGCGTTTTAAAATTTGTGTAGAAAAGGCGTGAATCTAATGCGATTTTAACTTTGATAAAAATCACTTGAAACTAACGTAAAAGGATTGCTGTTTTAATTTGATAATGGCGTTATTACAACGCAGTTTTTCGCAACGTTATTTTTTATAACGTTAATGAATGACCTATTAAACTTGTTTTCATATATGAAATAAACGTTTTTTTTCCAGCAACTTTTAAAATCAATTTTTTTTTCTCACGCCTTTTTTAGGTGTTAAACACGTGATTGTGCTATGTGGGTTTAGTTTAGTGATTTAAACCTATATCGTCCGAATATTAAGTTGTCAGTAAATTTGACATGTAAATCAATAAATAATGTACAAAACGACTGTGCTAACAACTGAACAAAAAATTTGCATTGAGTATTGTTTCAGACATTTTGTTTTATATTTTTAGTTATTCGGAATTTATAAAATTTAAATATGGGACTCAAAAATAAAAAATTTTATTAGCCTGTCTGAACATTTACTTGTTAGGGCTATTTGACAGTTCTTTATACTCGCCTTTTTAAACACAAAAATCGGTGATATCAGATCTCTGGAATGTATGGTATATCTGAAGGTAAATACTAGAAAAAGCTTAGGCATGGTATAAAAAATCTATAAATTTAATTTTTCTTTTTACAGTGCCTTGTTCTGGTTTTGCACTTCAAAATAAGAAATTGGAATCACTGGTGTCTTAAATGGCTTGTGCGATACATGCAAAAAAAATTAAAGACACTTGTCCATCACTTGACGAAGCCGCTTTTATATAGGTGTTTTAATTCCATGTGGTCAAGCACCCTGTATACAACATAAGGAATGGTTTGCCTTTACAAGGTCTAAATAGGCGCTTGTTCTGCGGGCTTCGTTTTGCAACCCTTTGTTGAAATAAAAATGAAAAACTGTCTTGATCAGTCATCTAAAAGATTTTAAGTATAGCTGTCGCCAGGCCCGCTGCGCTATGCGTTCCATAATGTAACCAATCTGACTTGAAGGCCCGAGATTAAGTTCTGACTAAAACAAAATAATGATAAAACGACAAAATCAAGTTTAGAATGATCACGTTTTAAAATTAAAGAGCAGAATCCATGACACTTCTAGAGATAAAAATTCGAAGGCAGAAATACAGAAATGTATGAAATTTTTTTATTTCTGGCTTAATTTATTACAACTGTGATATACAGGATGGTAAAAAGGAAAAGTTTCTACAAAATATGAGACACGAAAGATATAAAATTATTAAAAAAGGTGCAATTAGAAATATGTCAAATAAAATATTTGGTTTTTAGACAATAAATCCTTGCTTATTAATTTTAATTAAGGGTATGAATTGAATTGTTATGAAAGACTGTATGATTATATATGTAAAATATTGTAATAATTTGATTTGAAAATAAACAGAATTGAAAAAATATATATATTAAAATATGTCTTACAAATAGAATCTCTATATTATGTACCTATGTACACTTAAGGACAGTTATCGTAAAGTTGCTCTACGATAAGTGTCTTTAAACACTTCAAAACACATAAAATGGACACGCCGATTTTATATTCAATATGTCCTTTACGTTTTAGCAATCTTTACTGTCGCAAAGTCCTTTACTATCGCAAAGTAAAGTCCACTTAATGTCATTTTTCATAGTCATATCCAAGGTCTTTATACTTTTCTATAGGTTGCCTACAGAACTTGACCAGTCAATTGAACTTAACTGGAAGACTGTAGCTGCGTCATTGGGTTTCAATAAAACAAATGGTTGTAGGCAACCAGGTGACATAGATTTTTGTAGATAACTTGTGTAGAGGTATAACCACCTTGAATCATACCACCACGACCTGTATATAAAGCGTATGAACTTCAGAAGTAAAATTCAATATGGCGTCTCCTTAGGGCAATCGATTGTTTGTTTACATTTGATGGCGTTGATATTTTTCAAGCGAAAAAAGTGTTTCAGATTGGATTTTTTATTCATTTTTTAAAGGAAATATGTACCCAAGAGCTTGCGTCATTGATTAAAAGCATTTTCAGGTAATGGTGATTACTTACCTTGTCGGTTTTTGTGATTTTTCAGTGCTTAGTCATAGGGGTTGTAAATGGACTATGTGATCACTTTTACGGTGCATTTATAGTGAATCTTGGGATTCTTGGGGTATTGTCGGGTAATCACAGTGATACGATAGCCAGGAGAACAGTGGGTTTAGGTTCGGTTCGTTTCCGACCTTAAGTGAATTCTGGGTTATCCAGTGGTTCTATTTTTTTTTAAAATTCGTTTCAAATACCTTGTAATTGAGGTTATTTTATATAAGTGCCGGTGAATTTATGGCTCAGAAAATTGTGTTCCTATTTTTTTATAGATGCCAGGTCGCTGCGCCGTTCCAAATTGCAAAACCAATTAGAGTAATCAAGGAAAAAGATACTCAATTTTTAAATTTTCTAAAGATGGAGAGAACTTGTCAAGAAATGGAAACATGCTATCAAGCGGGAAGATTTTTTCCCAACCAAGTGGTCAATGGTATAAATATATTAGATTGTGTTTTTTACCTTCCTAGCCTGAGCAGCAACGACTAGAGAAGGTATTATTTTTTTTGAGATAACGCGGTAAATATTTTATTTGGGTGTATTAAGTGGCGGATCCACGGGTGGGAGAGCAGAGGGGCTCGGGCACCCCCCCCCCACCCCCAGACAAAGATTATTTTTTAGTGCATTTGGACCACCTTTTGACGCTAAATTTCACAGCTCTGACCTACGAGAAACTACAAAAATAAATACATTGGTATTTGCTGCCACTTTGGCCCCTTTCCCCAGAAAATCCTGGATCCGCCACTGGGTGTATATTTTGATCTATCTTAGCAATATTGTCGTGATGTCTGTCTGTGTGTGTGTATACGTCTGTCCGTAAAACGATAGCCCCGAAACCGCTTAACCGATTTTCATAAAACTTTTAAGTAAAATAGTGTTATCCATTGATGCTAACAGTTTTTGGGCAATTAACATTCTAACTTTTTAACGGAGCGGTTTTCGGAATGTAGTAGACTATTTCTCTCAATAATTTGAGATATTAACAAAAAAGTATTTTCAATGCTGATATATCATGGAGTTCACTTGAAGTGTGCTAATCTAAAAGCTATCTAGGAATGTATCAGATCCGTCATGGATCCATTTATTTTTAATATACTCGTAATGATGTTTTTTCCAAAATTGTTAGGTGTATGAATGGCACTTTAAAAGTGAGGAAGTTGAGCGTTCCATAAAATATCTCACAAACACAGGAGAAGTATTAGATGTGCCACTAAATAAACTTAAAAAAGGTAAGTCAAAGAGCCGATCCGAGCTGACCCAAATAATGTACAGGGTTGGTCAAAGTGGCGAAATTCCATTCCTATCAGAGGTTTATGTTTTTATATTTTTAGCTGCTATTCCTACCAAATTTCCTGACTGTCCAAAATATATGAACAAAGAAGAACATTTCAGGGAAAGTCCAAAATCTAAGACAAAGCGTTTGGAATATGATTTAATACGCCAAGCTGTTGAAGAAAGCCTGAAGACTTCAGCTGCTTATTTGCAAGAGCAAGAACACATATTTTGATGACATAACTTTAAAATTCAAACCAAAGAAAAACCTTCCAATCTGGACGTTTCTCCAAATCACGAACTCTATAACCTTTATGACAATTACTTATAGCATATATATTATATTCATTGTTTTCTTAAGCTTAAAAAACTATAATAACCCTCGCCCTTAATTCCGAACCGAACTCTCACTTTTAATCCCACCTCCCTCTTTTTTTCCCTTCTCCTGGTTTTAAGAGAAAAATGTCTGTGTCCATTTATAAATAGTATTATTTATGAATAGCTACATATATTGATAAAGTAATTACCAAAAATCCATAAAATTTCAATCGTTTAAATATTCTTGCCATTGTAAAATACATTATTTGTATTTAATTGCAGTTTAAATCGTATAAATTCATCAATTTCAACCAATTATACCTAACCGAACGTGTGGCGGAATTGCCCTCATCGGCGGCCATCTTGGATTCGATACCAGGCCTCTGTCCAGAAGGGTAGTGATCATACCTATCAACCTAAAAACTAAAAAAATAATATATTTTTATTAAAAATGCCACGGAATCGGAATTCGATAAGGTCAAAATTTGCCGATCGCCGGGTCCAGTGACCTACGACAGTACTTTTGCCTTTTAGGTCTGATCAACGCTGATTAGCGTTTTTACCCACCTTCAGACGTGAGCGTCAATCAGCGGATTTTTTAAACCTTAATTTTAGTACCCGTCAATTTAAAAATTAAACCTGTTTTCGTGGCTAATCGGGTAAAAAGAAGTTTTTGTTTCTCTCCGTGGCTTAACCTTGAAGGTGTTTTTAACCGAGAGTATTCTGCGCTTACTCTCGCCTTTTATTTTCAAATGCACCTCAGGCTACGAACTGCTTGTCGACGTCGCATACATATAGATTTATTGTCATTTTCTTTTCATGTTTACTTACTTTCAGTGTATTCTTGATAATAAGAGTTGTGATTTAATAATTGTATAGTCAAACCAACTTGATATAATACTAAAAAATGTTTTGTATTTGCAGAAATATTCAGTTTGATGTAAGGAAAATAGCAAAAATATGTTCCTCTTTTTAGGGACAAGTAGCGTAGAAATAATATTTTATTAGCTAAATTAGTAGAATTAATAATATAAATGTTTCAATATATTTTATAAAGCCAAGAAATACCTTATAATTCAATGAGGAAAACCACTATAGACCTAGGTACTATACAAATAATCTGTGGTGACACTAAATCTAAATAAAATAAAATAAATTTTGAAAATCTCGGTTTATACAGCAAAAATATAGTTGCATGATTAATTTTTGATCTGGCCAGAAATTCCCAATACAGATTTTGTTATTGTCTTTGCAGTTTTTGCTATAATTTAGCTTTTTGCTTATGGGACTCCTCAGAACACTGCTGGTCGATGTGACAAATCTTGCGAAGTTAATCAGACGGTTTTGTCTCTAATTAAATGTAATTAGTGAGCGAACTATAGCAAGAGGACGAAACGGTTAACTGTCAACACTTATTAGGTGTCCATTAGATCTTGGACCCCCGTGAGGTTTAGCTTTCAGGCTACCCACGGAAAAATATAAGGGAAACAAAAAAAAACTCCTTTTTGCCCGATTAGCGACGAAACTTGTTTGATTTTTAAATTCACGGGTACGAAATTCCACGTTTGTTAGTATTATTTGGCTTAAAAATTCCGTTGATTGACGCTCACTGTCTTGAAGACGGGTAAAAATGCAATCTGTGTTGATCCGGCCTGAAAGACAAAGAGCTGTCGTAGGTCACGGACTATAGTTGTTTTCTTTTATTTGCATTCGATCTTTTCATTGATCGATATTGTATAGCAGTGTTTTCTTTCGCCTGCTTTTGGTTTTTTTGTTTCTCTCGTATCTCGGTAGATGGCGCCTCTTGCTATAGTTCGCTCACTAATTACATTTAATTAGAGACAAAACCGTCTGATTAACTTCGCAAGATTTGTCACATCGACCAGCAGTGTTCTGAGGAGTCCCATAAGGACGAAACGGTTAACTGTCAACACTTATTAGGTGTCCATTAGATCTTGGACCCCCGTGAGGTTTAGCTTTCAGGCTACCCACGGAAAAATATAAGGGAAACAAAAAAAAACTCCTTTTTGCCCGATTAGCCACGAAACTTGTTTGATTTTTAAATTCACGGGTACGAAATTCCACGTTTGTTAGTATTATTTGGCTTAAAAATTCCGTTGATTGACGCTCACTGTCTTGAAGACGGGTAAAAATGCAATCTGTGTTGATCCGGCCTGAAAGACAAAGAGCTGTCGTAGGTCACGGACTATAGTTGTTTTCTTTTATTTGCATTCGATCTTTTTATTGATCGATATTGTATAGCAGGGTTTTCTTTCGCCTGCTTTTGGTTTTTCTGTTTCTCTCGTATCTCGGTAGATGGCGCCTCTTGCTATAGTTCGCTCACTAATTACATTTAATTAGAGACAAAACCGTCTGATTAACTTCGCAAGATTTGTCACATCAACCAAGCGGTGTTCTGAGGAGTCCCATAAGGACGAAACGGTTAACTGTCAACACTTAATAGGTGTCCATTAGATCTTGGACCCCCGTGAGGTTTAGCTTTCAGGCTACCCACGGAAAAATATAAGGGAAACAAAAAAAACTCCTTTTTGCCCGATTAGCCACGAAACTTTTTTGATTTTTAAATTCACGGGTACGAAATTCCACGTTTGTTAATATCAACAACATTATTATATTTTATTCTGTTTTTTTTTCGAACTTTTATTTACGAGTTCCAAAGAATATATTAACAAGAAACGAGATAAATTGCATGACAAGTATAAACAAAAATATTTTATCTGGGTATTTTTGATTAATCTGCCCTTTTTGTTACAAAAGTTTTGAAAAATAATTTCAGAAAAATGATTTAAACACCGTGCCTCAGTTTCACCCACATAAATATATTACAATCGGATATTTTATTTTCTTTTTCATTTCCTTTTTCCAAATAAAATATTATATTGCTTTTTGACACGGCGACAATACGAGCATATAAATCGGTGCAAAAAATTCAACATAGTCGTAAAGAGTAGTAATTTTATTTAATGATTTTGTTTGACATATTATTATGTAGGTTTTTAAATTTCCAGTTTACTTTTCTGTTACCACTAATCTCAGAAGAAGAAGAATAAAATACGTGTTCTATTTTGTCTGGTGATAGCAATTTTTTTACGCCAGAATGCCTGCAATTCTTTTGCTTATTTGTAGGGTATTTTTATTTTTAACGTTTGACATTATTGTGCTAAAAATTGTAATTTATCAAAATAAATTGGTAAAATTTTTTTTTAAGTCACAAGCTTTTATAAAATGCACTAAAAATTAAAAAATAAGTTTCTAATATTATCATAATAATAAAAGCGATGGCCGACTGATGGAAATTGTGACGATGTTAGTACGATAAGATATCCGTATCAATTAAATATCACTATTTGCAAGAATCAATCTAGCAGAAAAATGCAGAGGTACCAAACCCACCCAACTCGACCCAAGAATGGCATTATATTGCGGCACATCAAACATATCTTTGATGACCTGCTATGTTGAATATTCTTTAAGTGTTTAGATCACAAATTTAGATTAACTTATGCTTTGATTTGCGGTCATTGCTTTTATTATTATGATAATATTAGAATGTTAGAAAATTATTTTTTAATTTTTAGTGCATTTTATAAAAGCTTGTGACTTAAATTTTTTTTTACCAATTTATGTTCTACTTTTTAGTCTCAGCTATCTACTCTAGTAAATAAAAATATTTGTTCAATAACAGAACAGAAGAGTTTATTCTAGATTATAATGAAATCGCTGATCGTGAGTTGTTTGGAAACTCATTTTTCTATTGGGGGAAGGAGAGGGTGGCAGTAGAGGTAGAAATATATATTTTTTGGGCTGTATTGCCATCGGACCTTTATGCATACCAAATTTTATAAAAGTCATTTGAAGTGAAGTGTGTCAAAAACGCATTTTTTATGAAAGGGGTAGGGGGGTAGGGGTGGCAGGACATTTTTTCATTATAGTTGTGTTGTCATAGGACCACTATATATATACCAAATTTCATCCAAATCGGATAATGGGAAGTGTGTCAAAAACGCATTTTTCTATAGATGGGGGTGGGGGTTGGAGGGGTAGGATTTTTTTTTCAATGTTGTATTGTCATCATATATGTACCAAATTTCATCCAAATCGGATAATGGGAAGTGTGTCAAAAACTCTATTTTCTATTAAAGGGGGTGGGGGTAGGGGTGGAAGGATATTTTTCTCTTAATATTGTATTGTCATGAGATCACTATATATATATATACCAAATTTCATCCAAATCGGATAACGGGATGTGTGTCAAAAACAAATTTTTCTATGGAAGGGGGTCGGGGTAGGGGAGGATATTTTTTTTTATTGTTGTATTATCATCGGACCACTATTTGTATACCAAATTTTATCCAAATCGGATAACGGGAAGTGTGTCAAAAATACATTTTTCTATAGAAGGGGTGGAGGTAGGGGTGGGAGGATATTTTTTTCTTAATGTTGTATTGTCATGAAACCACTATGTGTGTACCAAATTTCATCCAAATCGGATAATGGGAAGTGGGTAAATAATGCTTCATAAGATTTGATAGATAGTTAGACAGAACAACTGAAGCTAAATAAAAGCTTGTAAAAACAGAAAAGAATATGCAGTGTCTAATATTTTAAAACTTGAATGCTCCGTTTTCATGAATCTCAATAAACAAAATAGTATTTTTATACCAAGAGCGTGAATATTACCATTTTTGCCCGAGGCCGCCAGTTCATGCACAAACTTGCGAGAACATGTTTTTCACATCAGTGCGCAATGGTTCGAACAAAATTTTTTATACGAACAGAAAATAAGTAGGTGCTAAACAAAAAGTAAATTGTAATAAATATTATTATATTAAAAAATAAAATATAAATTTTTCTTTTGTTTTCTTTTGATCATTTGACTATGTCCTCGCAATATCCCTTTCAATATTTTTTTATAACTCTGAGAGAGATATTTGCTGAGACTGATTATATCTGTCTTAGTAGTGACGTCAAATTTTGCCTCAAACCCGAGGGTACTACTGCAATTCGGTAGTTGGTCTGTTTTCAGTAAATGTCCTCATTTTATGGCGAAATTCGCCAGCTTCTGGTTGAGGTAGACTAACGGTCTCTATTGTCGCAATAATGTCCAGTGTCGGTGTCTATGTTGGTGCAATGGCAAACTTAAGTCCTTTACTGAGTACCAATTCTTCGTTGGTGCTCAGATCCCTTTTTGAGATGTTCACTTAGTGTTCTTGAGTTTAATCTATCTTGAGTACGTGTCTGTAGTTTCTTCAGTTTTTCTCGGTGAGTTGATTACACCTTCTGTTGATGTCTGTTGCACGTACTGTCAATTTTACTTGTTATTGGTTCCCAGTTTTTCTCCCAAGTGTGCTCTCTAATTTCTTCAAAACGCTCCTCTATGTCGGTGATGAAGTTCTGGCTGGTCCTCTCTAAGATCTTCTTCGCACTCGGAATGTTGGCTTTTAGGTGGAAACCAACCGGAATGACACCATTGTCGCGTGCATCGCACAAGATTGAAATGTATTCTTCTTTCTTCATCACTTTAATTTTGGTCTTTTCATTTTGATTCCGGGTCCATCCGTTTGTTTGTTTGAAACCCGTAGACAATAATTGAGTAGAAACACAATTTCGGACTTCAATTGTCTTTATTTATATTTTTTTTAAACCCGGTTATTAAGTAACCTAACCATTTTCAAATGTAAACTAAACAAACCAGTCTTGAGAATTCCTACTCCCACAATACCTAAGGAAATTAGAAGTTTTATGGGTACTTCTGGATGATTTCTACGATTTATACTACATATAATTTCTCGGAATTGATTGCGCCTCTCACTGAGTTGATTAGCAAAAAAGTAAAATTTTGTTGAACTGATCGTCAAGAAGCAGGCTTGTATCCTGCGCCTGTCCTTGCTTGTCCTGATTTTTATTTGCCGTTTGCTATTCATACGGATGCTAATTTGACAGGTCTGGGTACTACTTTAACTTACGTTCATCTGGATGGTAAAAAGGTAGTATTTTATTTGACTCAGGTTTCGTTGACTCATTCTCTGACTAAAACTGAGATAAACTTTACCATTAGTGAGAATGTTTGGCTATTTTATGGGCTGTAACAAAGTTCAGGGATTATGTGAAATTAACTAAGTTTACGGTTAACCCCATTGGGCTCTGAAGTGGGTGGCGAACTTAAAAGAACCTTCTGGTAGACTTGTTATATGGGCGCTTAAGTTACAGTATTATGATTTTAAAAGTCCATGTTATGTCTGTGATGTTAAGTCGTTCTATATCAGTTGTAGATTGTGACAGACAAGAAGCAAATGATGTAGTTAGTATTACTTCCGATAAGTGGTTTTGCACACCTTTCTAAAAATCCTTTAAAATTTCCGATTCGGAGAGTTCGTACCCGTGAATTTAAAAATCAAACAAGTTTCGTGGCTAATGGGGCAAAAAATTCCTAAATTCCACGTTTGTTAGTATTATTTGGCTTAAAAATTCTGTTGATTGACGCTCACGTGTCTTGAAGACGGGTAAAAATGCAATATGCGTTGATCCGGCCTGAAAGACAAAGAGCTGTCGTAGGTCACGGACTATAGTTTGTTTTCTTTTATTTGTATTCGATCTTTATATTGATCGATATGTTATAGCAGTTTTTCGCCTGCCTTTGTTTTTTGTTTCTCTCGTATCTCGGTAGATGACACCTCTTGCGATAATTTTCTGACTATTTACTTATGATTAAAGACAAAACCGTCTAATTAACTTCGCAAGAATTGTCACATTGACTAGCAGTGTGAAAATGGCATACGGACAAGAGCTCCATCTGCTTTACGTAGATTTGAAGAAGGCATATGATAGTATACCACTAAATCTACTTTGGAAAGCGTTGGAAAAGACAAACATAAGCGTACAACTAATTAAGGCCATCAAAGAGTTATACCGCAATAGTAAGGCAAAAGTTAAAATAAAAGCAAAACTAACCAAAGGCTTTCAAGTAAATAAAGGTCTTAAACAAGGTTGCTGTATTTCGCCTACGCTCTTCAAGATATACTTGGAACAAGTCCTTAAAGTCTGGAAGAGAAAATGCCAAAACATGGGAATTCCGTTGAATGAAACCACCTTGTATACTTTATGTTTCGCCGATGATCAGATAGTGGTGGCTCAGGATTATGACGACCTCGAATATATGACACGAAAACTAATAGAAGAGTACAATAAGTGGGGACTAGAGGTTAATATCAATAAGACAGAGTAAATGTGTATTGGTGGAACGAAACAGGATCTAATCTTAAATACTGGGCAGCGAATTCAGTCCTGTGATGAGTATAAATACTTGGGTCTAAAAATTACAGCTGACGGAACACTAGACAAAGCTATAAAAGATAGAAACGTACAAGGAAGAAAAGCAATAACTTTATTAAATGGAATAATTTGGGACCAAAGTATATCAAAACATAACAAAAAGCTTATATATAACACCATTGTAAAAAGTATTATTACATACGGCTCAGAAGTATGGCCAATCACAGATAGAACAGAAAAAATGCTTTCCGCTACGGAGATGGACTATTGGAGAAGAGCAGCAGGGAAATCAAAAAGAGAAAGAGTTACCAATCAAAGAATAAGAGAAATTATGACAGTGGGTGAACGTACTCTAGTGGATGATATAAGAACAAAACAACTGGTGTGGTACGGACATGTACAAAGAATGGATGATGGAAGACTACCTAAACAAATATTACAATGGAAACCAACTGGCCGAAGAAAACGAGGAAGACCAAGGAGAAGCTGGAGAGAAGAAATAGATAGTGGAATAAGAATAAGAGGCCTCGATGATGAATTATGGGCAAACAGAAACGAGTGGAGATTGGGTATCGGAAGACGTAGAACGTTGTGAAACCGATAAATATATATATACTAGCAGTGTTCTGAGGAGTGCCATAAGGACGAAACAGTTAACTGTCAACACTTATTAGATCTTGGACCCTAGTGAGGTTAAGCTTTCTGGCTACCCACGGAAAAATATGAGAGAAACAAAAACTTCTTTTTTGCCCGATTAGCCATGAAACTTGTTTGATTTTTAAATTCACGGGTACGAAAATCCACGTTTGTTTAATATTTGTGGTATATTGTAGCAATTTTCTAAATAAAAATGACGCATTGAAACATTTTATTGCAAAATTAGTACTTAATTTTATATAGCATGTTGTATATAAAAAATATCTTGGGTTTATTCTCCTAAATAAATGGTCATATTTGAGGTGATTGGCATGTTAAGGATCTCAAGCCATGTCATGGTGATGATGAGGATCTATCTTAGTGTCTTTTGGCAAATGATTTGTATATAGTAGCTATTTTTCTCATTAGGTGAGAAATGAATCTTATTTTTGATTTATTTAATTTTAAATATTATTTATGCTATAAACTTGAGTTTTTTCTGTTTTTGGATTTTAAGCCCACAGATTTATACATTTGATAATAGTGACGTCTAGGGAGTGTATTGTTTACCCACGGAACTGTAACATAAACGTTACAGTTCCGTGTGTTTACCTTCGAATTAGTTTAACCAAGCACCACTGGGTAGTACAGAACCCCTATTCCTTGTTCCTGGAAAAAAGGGCGTGGATGCTACACAATTTCTATGGGTAAAATTTTTCTTTGAGCTTTATTAAGCAATACACTTTATAAATTACAATTCACAGTCAAAGGAAATACTTAAATAAACACATTCTTACAGTAGATCTTAATTTTTTGGGTCTGAGACTCCAGTAGATATCTGTACCTGTAACTTCCTTTGGGATGGTCGCTAAATCTGGAAGAGAGAAAGCTCATTAGCGACTGACCCTGGAGCTGCATTGGAGATAATAATATTATGTCTTTGGTTTTTCTTAGAAAAGCGATTTTCAAGCTGCTATGTGCTTCTGTATTGCCATGTTATTTTCGCATCGCTACGTTTCCTATTGTAATGGTGTAACAACAACAATAAGATATGAAGCTAATAATTTCCCTACCTTATTTGTACCTGATCGGGCCTATTTTGCTTGGAAAAATCTAGTCGAAAGCGGCCCATTTAGCCCATGTTTTTTTTCTGATGACATTTGACAGACGGATAAGAGGGCCAGTTTCTAAAGTAATCTAATTTTGCTCACCGACTACATTGGTTTTTTGACATATAACGTATGACGTTCATCTGATATTTCTGTTCGGTGAGCCCGATGAATATCAAAAAATAAAAAAGAATGCGATAAAATCAGATTTCTTAGCCACGCTTTTTCAATTTTTATTTTTTTCTAAAGGAGTCATGGTAGAAGCACATGAAAAATATTTTCAACGTAACCTTCAATCCTGGCATGCCGCGGTCTGGTGATACCAAAATTAACTCCAGATCTTCATCATCCAAGTTTTGAGTCAATATCTATATCTCAAAATGTCCATAGCAACTTTGTTTACTACACCGTGGATTTTACGAACTCGCCCAAAGTTGACTATCGCATTTATTGTTAGTAGTTTTGAACTCCTGTTCTATTTAATAAGCTCCAAATTTGAATATAGGTATAATTAGAATTAGTATAATACGAAGGCCATTCGTAACTATGCTAAAAATTAAGCAGGCGGTGGGTTCTCCTCCCTTTATGTCTAAAAGTCATTGTCAACGGGTGATGAGTGCTTTTTTGTTGTAAGACTGTTCCTTTTAAAACGGGATTTTAAAGGGAAGCACGCTACTGTAGTGTCTCTAATATTTGAAGTAAAATTGGTTAGGTAAAATTGGTTGGAGAACCACTTCCGATTCTTTAGTTTTTTGAGCCCTTGATGGAAAGTCTAACATATCTTTTTTTAACAGATTTTTAGGTTGAACGTTTAGAGGCGCGGGATTTTTAGCTAACAACTTATTGGGACTTGGGGGGGTTAGTGTTTAAACCTTTAAAAATATATATGTATGTAAGCTAAATGTAATTATGCGTTACGGTGGCCTAGTTTAGTCGGCTTTGTTAAAACATGAATTAATGCCATTATGAAAATGTTACAGAACACAAAAGTTCAAGCCCTCGGTTAGTAGGAAAGTGCATTTTTGTTTACAATTATTAGCATAAGACGAATTACCTACAATACTCACACAAAGTAGGCATTACACGATTGGTTAAATTATTGAACTCAACCTATGCGCATGTTCGTTGCGTTTCTGATAGCGTAATGCCGCGTTTTGTAACAGCGAGCACGACTAAAAGCAAGTACAGTACATTCAAACTTAAAAAAAATTGTATTAGTGTTAAAAAAATTTTGACAGTTTTGGTAAAGAAATTCCCTTCATTGTTAAGCAAACATCTTTGGCTAAAATTGGCGCCTTATAAGAAACAAATTTTTTGAGATGTTGGTCATACATGCATTTGCAAGGCACAAGGAGGCGAATTAGTTTGGTCGTGCCTGCTGTATTAAACACGCGCTATAATTTTCTTTAGATCTACACATAAATACAAAGGATAATATACATAACAATTTCTTAAATAAAACAAACACCCAACTGCTAAGTCTAATTGTACCTACTAGTCGCGCAGTTGGGTATAAAATTATACAGTTTTGTATTTTCATGAATCAGGTTATTTTTGCGACTAGTAGGTATGTATAAGAAGATTTAGCAGATGGGTATCGTGTCTATTAAAAAAAAATATTTCCAACTTTTAGGTTTATTTCTTAATCAGCCATTCATTCAACTAAATCAAGGTACCTACCTAATTATTACCTAATTCATGCATTTGTGTCAAACGTTGAACTATGCGCAAAGAGTAGATAGGTGCGTTTTTAGAAACATTGAGTGAAAATGGGGGAGGAAAGAGAAAGGGGGAACTAGTAAAATGGTGTTGAAGAAAATCTTAAAGCGTGTGCAGATATAATTTTTGAAATCGCTCTTTATTTGTGAAAGTTATACGTACAACTATTACTAATAAGAGGGGCAGGGAGAATAGAGGAAAAAGGAGGGGAAACTAGTAAAATAGTGTAGGAAAAGAATTCCTAAAGTGTGTGCTAAGAATTATTAAAATCGCCCTATATTTGATAAAATTATGCGAATATGGTTTTTGAAGAGGTGAGAGCAGGGAGGATTACAAGGGAATTACAGCAAACTAGAGGATATTTGCAATGGGTGATCAAAGGAATTTCATTAAAATCGCCTGAAATTTAGGTAATTTGTATGCCTTAAAGCCTGTGATGACAAAATGGCGTTTGAAGACCGTCATGTTGATTCCTGTTTGAATAAAGCCTGTAGCACCTTTGGGATCAGCAGCAATTCAACAACACTTTTATTGTCAAAATCGGTTTAACCTCCAGCGCAACACAAACATACATATTTACATATTACATATCCCAAGCGAAAAACATTACCCTTCCTTTCGACGTGCTGCAGTTGGGTAAAAATAGGTACCTATCTCTCAAGTGTTAAGCGCCTCCGAGACGAACAATTAAATTGATAATTGATGGGTCTTCAATGAATACCTCAATATTTTATCAATCGTCAGTTTAGTGAATTTCTCGAGTCGTTTATTGTTTTTGAACGGTATGGTCTCCAATGTCGATTTGGGCTTTTTGGCCTTAACTTTGGCGGTATACAGCCAAAAAGAAGCCAAGGCAAAAGAAAAGAGGAGGTGACGCTGGTCGAAAGAGTGGTATAAACTGAGAGGCCGCTTGACCCATGAACATTGACTAAAAGTTCTGCGAGATACTGAACCAGATTATACAAAAATTTTCTTCGAATGGATCATAACAGTTCTGATACATTCGAAAACATTCTCGTGGCTGTCAAGCAACTGGCCGAACGATTATCAATCGCTCGATTAGACGATCAATTGCGAGCGTCAAGCAAACCCCTCAATGTGCTTCAATCAAAAATCCTTCAATCGTCGTCAATCGATTGATCAATCGCATCAATTGTTTCCGACACGATCAATCAATGCATCAATGAGACCGATTGTCAATCGCGATCGGCAATTTAATTGATCGTCTCGGGGGCACTTTACAAACGGAGACCAAGACCCGGTCTCCGTCCCCTTTTATTCGCCGCAAAAATGACTTACTGTCATATCAGCGCTGACAAAATATATACAGTGTAGCGCCTATCCAAGCGTGTATATTTTCAATCTCACTCTCGGCACGAACGTGTGTTAGCAGCCCCTATAAGGCAAGGTTAGCGCCGGTAATTCACTTTGGCTACGCGAAATTTCTCAATTTACAATTAGAAGAGATAACTTAAGAAAAACTTATCACATAACCAATTTTTTTAAAAGCGCAAATTTTGACAATTTTCATGTGTAAAACGTTTTGGTAGCGCACATATTAAGATATTTAAAGGAAAGTGACACCCTGTACATACATGTTCATTAAAAATAGACAAAAATATCAAAAATTAGATTTTCCACTTCGCGTAGACTGGTAAAAAGATAATTAATTTGATGTTTCTTTAGGGGTATATTATGAGAGCCAAATCCTTCGGATAGTTTTAAAAATATACCTATTCCAATATAGTATAGCAATTTTTCGGCGTGGACATCAAGACGAATACTTCTGTACACACAAGAGAAATAAGTCATGCCAGTAAGGTATAAAAAAATACTCTGCCAATATATGGGCCCCTAAGCTCACACTAGGTACTATAGTTATAGTGTACGTGTGAGCTAATATAACTAAAAACTGAAATATATTTTATTTAACTCCAGACTAAATTACCTTTTGTTTGATACCACACAAGCCATGTTTTGACTTAAACTCAAATTTTTGAAATCTACCCCCACCCTTAAAAAAAACAAAAAACTAAAATGTATTTTATTAAACTCCGGACTCAATTACCTTTCGTTTGATATCACACACGCCATATTTTCACTTAAACTCTAATTTTTAAAATATACCCCCACCCTTTTTTTTTTAAATAAGTTAAAATGTATTTTGTTTAACTGCAGACTCAATTACCTTTCGTTTGATATCACACACGCCATATTTTCACATAAACTCTAATTTTTGAAATCTACCCCCACCCTTTTATTTGGTTTCTGTTCGGTGGATTTTGTTCATTTTTAAATGGGACCATCTCGACCCAAGACCCAGCCTAGGTACCAAATTTCATTAAAATCGGCCAAGCGGTTTTTGAGTTATGCGCGTTGGTCGTTACAGACATACAGACAGACAGACAGACAGACAGACAGACAGACAGACAGACATACAGACAGACAGACAGACAGACAGACAGACGGCGCAACAAAAAAGTTTCAAAATCATCTGAAACGCAAAGATATATAAAAATTTTTGAAATCGGAGCAACTTTTTTTTTCTCGAAAAAATTAGGATCACCATAGCTCACACTACTATAGTATAGTATATGTGTGAGCTAAAACCCGAAATAAACTGTTGAAAGTATAGCAAAAATTTATTCTTATTAAATTAAAAGAGAAACAAAATTTTAATAAAATATTTTTCATTATAATTTAAATTTTGACATTTTTTAATTTTAAAATAATTTTCCTGACCGCTAAAATTGTAAATTATTTTAGATCCTGGGAGTCGGTCAATAAAAATCTTTTTTATTTATTTGTGACGTTTCAGTTTATTCAGGCATCATCAGAAATATTCTAAAATTGAAAGTTCTACACTTAAAATTTATATATATAATATATAATAATATAATATAATTTTAGACAAAATAGTATCAATTTTTGACAAAAAATTAACAATACAAGTACATAGTTCAGAAACTCCAATTTTTTAAAATTAAACTGTAATATAAAATAGCAAAGCGGAAACATATAATGGATTTCAAATTTTTGCAGTATGATAAAAGAATTTTAAATGTTCCATTTTTACCAATTTAAAATATAGGTATTCCCCTTATTTTTTTGTTTACCATTTTAGTATATTTTCATCAAAACTATATTTACATTATTTATTGGCAATCGATGTGGTACTTTCTATCTGTCTGTTTTAGATTTAAATGGATAGGTAATATTTTCGATTTTTTTTTTAAATCTACGGATCCCTTTTTGATTCGACCATTTTATACTGGTTTGGTTAGAAATTTATAGATTGTTTAATTATTTTTTAATATATAGGTATAATTTTTTTTTATTATTTGTTTTTTTTTAATCTTTATTTGTGGCCTTAAAAAAAGTTAAAAAAATGTGGGCGCCAATTTGTGGCCTATTAAAATGCGTTGTGTGACATTTGTGGCAGCTTGAAGACGTTGCCGCCATTTTGTGACACAACAAAACCATTGAATAATTAAACAAATATCTGGAAGCAGAACTGTATTTTCCAGCTAGGTAAAACATTGATATGCCCGGTAACTTTTATACAGTGGAGAAGGGGGGGGTTCAGAAATAAGAAATTTTAAGTGCGCCACATTATTTAATATCAATGTTTTACAAAGAAGATCTTAAATAAAATACAGTTCAACCCAAACGTTGTAGCCAAACAATGAAATTCTATACTTCCGAGGCTTCCAGAATATTTGTGTAATTAAAAAGCCAAAAAAAAAAATAAACAGAATAAAACTCTAAAAGATTGAATTCAGATGACAAAACAGAAATACCTTACAGGTAGATGGACTCCTTTAACAGGTCATAGTGTACCTACATCTGAGTCAGTAGCGTAGGACTCAATTATATGAATGATTGTTAAAAAAAATATATACTTCCAAAATCGTTCCATCATAGGGGAGATCTAGACCAAATATCTGCTGTCATCATTCTACTTTGGGTAGAATGAGACAGACAGCAACCCAGTCCGAGATCCACCCCATGAGGTAAAAATGTGTAATGAAACCGCTAAAAAAAAAATATAATCTCATCTCTCTTTTGTCCCCGCAAAGTTGGTCATCGGGTTGTACAAATAACACAAGAAAAATTAGTTCATCTTGTTTATTTTAAAAGGTAAAACTGGAGTATTACCAAAAACATGAAATAGGAAAAAAATTAATGAAATGTAGTGGAACAAGTCAGGGCTAAGTAGCAAGACAATCCAAATTTCACAAGAGAAATTGTCTTAAATAAATGAAATGAAGGATAACTTAGTAAATACACCGCAAAACCAGGGTTATGACGTCATACCTTATCTTGCGTTTACAAGAAATGTTGAAATTATGCTGTGAAAACTTATATATGAAAGATTACGTCTAAGTTATATTAAAAATTTATATATGAGGAAAAAAAATTATAGTTAAGGCTTGCTCCTACCTTGGTCCTTGAATTATATTGTAAAAATAAAAAAAATGTGTTTTGTCTAGTAAACCTGGAGTTGTCACTGCTCTCGCTGCTCCTGGCTTGCCCGCGCCTCCCCTAATGCCCGCTTAGCACATCACACTAGGGCAGCACATGGTGGTCAAAATGTTGGTTCTTGCCCGAGTGTAGAAAGTTGTGGGATGCTTGCCCGAGCGTAGAACCCTGTGGAAAATGAAATGTTTCAGTTTCCTGGAATTCGTCAATTTTGCACGAAGTTCCCCTACACAGTAACTTAAATCGAGAACCCCATGTCGACTCAATAAAACAAAGTAGATTTAAACAGATGAACTAAAATAAACTAACGTACCTTTCTCAGGGTTATAACTGGCCCGTCCGGCTTCCCACCAGCGTCCAGCCCAACTGTCCTGTCGCTGGAATTGACAGGGCTGTAGACAAAGGAGAAAAACAATATAGTTTTTATCCAACACGTGGTTAAAAAAAAAATATAAAAACGCCAACAATTCCCCACGTCCTTTGTCAAAAAAAGTACATTTCCCACGAAAAAATAATTACAATTTGGGAGGCAAATATTATCTTGAAGAGTACTCAAATAATAAAAAAAATAAAAAAAAAATAAAATCGAACTTACCGCTGCTCTTTCCCCGTACAAAATGGCGTGGCCGACTTAAATTCCCCTCAAAACAGGGTGCGAGCGTCACTCCAGATTGCCTAGACACGACGGACTCACTTCCACAGTTTCTGGGATATCTCCTACAATCGCTGTAGTGCCAATCACCAAAAACAAAGGCGATCCCAGAAACTGTTGTCGACCCAACCAAATTTGTTAGCAAAGAGAGACAAAGCACTTAGTCGAGAATACCAGAATAATGCAGTGGCCGGAAACCGTTTTGTAAATTTGGTGGGGAGTGGGGACGGTAAAACGCAATAGTACCAACCTAATCTTCCCGGTGAAATTCAAATAACCTATTTATAAAAAACTTTTCCGCCAAAAATAAATCTCTACATTCAGTGGCAAGCCTGGAAGAAAAACCCGGGGTTTTCAAAGCAACCAATGAGGAGATACCGCATAGTTCCATACAGGTATATAGGGGGCAGCACCGACCAAGGGGATAGGAAGTACGTAAAACAAACCTTGAGGTGTTGTCGGATCTATTTCCACGGTTGAAATTTTTATAACAAGGACGTCGAGACACCCTCCATACACATTATTAATATTCGAACACTCAACCAATTCCCATATGAGTAAAGCTATACTGAGCGCAGAATTTAGTTGCACTCCAGTTACAGTCTTCGTCAAAAGTTTCCTTCGCTCTTTATAAATGTTTTCTCTAATATTCATATGGTTTAACGCCATTTTTGTAAAACGTTTCTACAGTAATAAAGTTGTTTCTGAACCTGAACCCAAAAATACACACTGAACTATTGCTTAAAGGCACAAGAGTGTTCAGATGTTAACTCACACGATTTCGTTTATTCTTTTAGTCTTGGTTTTTATCCCTCGTTTATCTCCCCTTTACCAAAGTGCATAACTCGTATTTATTTTATCCTTTCCCTATCAAATTAATAAAGATATCAAAGTGGCGGAGCCTCGGTTGTTCCTGGTCGACCCAAATATGTTTTTGCACTATCAAAACTAGTTAATCCGTGAAGGATATGAGGTTCGGATTGTCCCAATATCCTCGAAATAAACGTAAGGGAATGAAATGTTCATCTAAATGTTTCCTTCCTGTTACTGAAACCATTTGTGATGCGGCAACGCCGCCATTCCCCAGCATAACAGCTGTTTAACTTTATGAACGTCAAGTGAATCACAAAATTCCACAGATAAAAACAAAACAATCAAAATTTTTATGTGATTTTTCCCGAAGCCTGTGATCTTAAATTCCAATTACGATGTCCAGATAATGCGATGTGCGTAGTGTCCACAGTAATTCGATGGAATGCCTCCTTTTAAGGTAACTTCCTAGACCCTATATAACCTCCAAACCTAGCTCTTACAGAAAGACGAATCAAAGAGCCTTGATTATTTACCTAAATAAACAAATATGTAACGTTGTCTTAAACGTAAAAATGACACGTTACATAATCCCCCCCCAACTTCAAGACGATTAACCTAAAAAGGTTAATCGGAGAGGTCCGCTGCCGACTTAAGGTCTTTGGCATGCCAACTCCCTGGTAGTACTTTACCCGATGGTTCCTGAAGCTCAAATATCCATGGGGAAATTTTATTCCTAATCACATAAGGACCAACGAATTTCGGTGCTAACTTCTTCGAGAAAAACTTCGCAGCATCTGACAAAACATAATTTTTCTTCCAAACACGCTGACCCACAACAAAGTTGGGTACCCTTGTACGCAAATTATACTGAACTACGTTTTTCTCTCCAGCCACCTCTAACCTTCTCTTAACATCAGCATAGAGCTTCCGGAAACCTTCGTTCTTACTTTCAGCTGCGGATTGTACACCATTCTCTTCAGATAACAAAACTGGGTTGGAGTAATCTTTTCCTGACAGACACATATTTCTACCAAAATTAACAAAGAAAGGAGACATCCTGGTTGTCTCATGGGTTGCAGTACGAATCGCGCAGGCAAGTTTATGTATTTGTTCGTCCCACTTCCTGTGGTTGTCTTTCACATAGCAACATAACATGGTTTTTAACGTGCGATTCGTCCTTTCTGTTGGATTTGCTCTGGGGTGATAATACGGATTATACTGAATTTTAACCTGATAACTCTCAGCAAAACGCTTAAACTCATTACTTTTGTACTGAGGGCCATTATCACAAAGTATCAAACGGGGTACTCCGAAGACCATAAATACTTGCTCCTCAAGATGCTTAACAACAGCTTGAGTAGGGGCTGTTCGCATTGGAAAAACTAAGGAAAACTTACTCAAATAGTCCGTAACGACGAGAATCCAGCAATTACCCTTTGTTGAACGAGGTAGAGGTCCACATAAATCAGTCGAAATAATTTCCCAAGGACGAGTTGGTTTTGGGTGAGATATCATCTGATCAGATACACCTTGTGTATCACCTTTATGAGCTGCACAGACAAAGCATTTCTTTACAAAAGTTGCCACGTCCTGGCGCATTTTTGGCCAATAATATTTTTCTGCCAGTCTGTGGAAGGTTTTATACACACCCATATGTCCTGCGGTAGGAGGATCGTGAGCTTCTCCAATAATTCTACGCCTATGATCTTTGGGGACTACCTCTTTCCAATATTCGTTAGATGGTGAAAGTTGAGGGTATTCTTGTTTGACATATTTATACAACTTATTATCAGTGTATCTCCAGTTCATAAATTTTAACGGTGATTCTACGACCCTCTTTACCATCTTTTGGTACCATCGATCTTTAATTGCTGTTGAAACATCTCTGGGCTGCGAAATTGTATCAATCATAGGTACTGCACGAGACAACATGTCCGGGACAACTAAATCTTTCCCTTTCCGATGGATTACTTCAAAATCATATTGCTGCAGTTTTACAGACCAACGAGCAAGTCTTCCACTGGGCTCTTTCAAGCTATGAAGCCATTTTAAGCTAAAATGATCTGTAATGACCTTAAATGAGATCCCCTCAATATATGGCCGGAGCTTCTCTATCGCCCAAACCAATGCCAAACATTCTCGCTCGGTGGTCGTGTAAACACGTTCTTGCTTAGTCAAAGATCGACTCAAATAGCATATGACTTTGTCTCCTTCAGGATAAGGCTGCGTTAAACATGCTCCTATTCCATATCCCGAGGCGTCTGTTTGAATGACAAATTCCTTGGTATAATCTGGACATGTAAGAATCGGTGCAGTCACTAAAAGTTCCTTAATCTTAATAAATGCTCTTTCGCAGTCTGGAGTCCAATCGAACTTTTGATTTTTCTTAGTTAGAGCTGTAATTGGAGCTATTATCGCTGAAAAATTCTCTATGAAACGTCTATACCAGGATATTGTACCTACAACTCTACGAACTTCTCTGACAGTTCTTGGCCTCTGGAGCTCTAACATGGCTCTAATTTTATTAGGGTCAACTCGAATGCCTCGACGGTCCACTACGAAACCTAAATAAGTCATTTCTGGCCTACACAGTTGGCATTTCTCCCAACTTACCGTTATCTTTGCATTCTGCAATCTTCGTAGGACTTCCTCAAGAATTCTAAGATGTTCAGAAAAGCTCTGTGTGACAATTACGAGGTCATCGAGATATACGTACACGTAAGGGTCTAAATCGTTTCCTATGATGCTATCTATGAGTCTCTGCCAAGTTGCAGGTGCATTATGAAGACCAAATGGTAACCGCTTAAATTGGAAGAGACCTCGTCGACAGATGAATGCTGTTAGTGGCTTCGATGATTCTTCCATTGGTACTTGCCAATAAGCACTTTTGATATCTAAAGTTGACAAGTATTTAGCATCTTTCAACTTGTCAAGAGTCTCGGATACGAGTGGTAAAGGATAACTATCACGCGCCGTCACTGAGTTCAATTTGCGGTAGTCTACACAGAAACGATATTTCTTTGTGTTTTTCTTTTGAACCATTACCACTGGTGAAGCCCATGAACTACTACTACGTTCTATCACATCCATTTTCAGCATTTCGTCGATTTCGTCATCAATAAGTTTCTGAATGACCGGTGAGACCTTATATGAACGTTGTCTTATCGGTGCTGCATCTGTTGTAATCTTATGCTCTACCCTATCTGTACATCCCAGTGAGTCACCCATCATATTCTTATATTTAACGACCAATTCCTCTAGTCGTTCTGATTCATAAGGTGTAAGAGTTGTTTGTTGGTCTGATGTTTCTAAAGAACAAATCACATCTTTATTATCGGCAAAATGCCACTCATTAGTACTTAAGTTCGGTACTATACCCATCGAAATCCAAAAATCCAATCCCAAAATCAAAGTGTGCGGCAACTCAGGAACGACGACGACCTCTATTAACCTAAATTTGTCCTGAACTCGCATAGGAAGCTGCACTGTGCCAATACTACTCGTGCTTTGACCATTTGCCACAATACAACTCGTCTTCTTCGTCGTATCAAGTGAAAAACCAAACTTCTCGATGATTGACCAACCATGATTCCCTAAAAAGGTACGTGAAGCCCCGGAATCCAACAAACCTAATAACTTATTTCCGAGCACATCCACTTCTAAATAAGGTCTCTCATCTTTACGAGCATGACTTATCACATAATCTAAAACGTACGTTAGCCTATCGGTCGATGCTTGTTCAGGCTGACTCGAAGGTCGACCACCTACGAGCGCCTGGGTCCGTTTCCCTGACGATTACAATTTCGACATTCTCTTACTGTTACCCCTACCTGACCACACGAATAGCACTGTTTGCCTCTAGGTAATGCGCACCCGATTGCCATGTGCCCTGTCTGGTTGCATCTATAACATACCACGTCCCTATTCGCCCTACCAGGTCTAGCACCTTGTGGTGGTTGTCCATCTCTGTCATTTACACTAGACTGACCACTAGCTGGTTGTTGTCTATCTCTATCAGCCCTAACATCAAAATTGCTTGCTGGCTGCTGCCTATTTCTGTCGAATCTATTAGCAGGATGATTTAAATTCTGTTGGTTTGATGTCCCAGCACCTGATATTTGAATTGCATCAACCCCTGTTGAAAAATCGTCACTGTCGCTCTCTACGTCAACGTAGGCCAAGTCAGGTTCAATAGATTGGTTTTTCCTAGGTGTAAAATTTTCCTCTTCTAAACCATATCTCTGGTCTATTCTACGACACAGATCTTTTAAATGTGATAGGCTATTGACCTCAGTAGCAATTAACCCATTTTTATAGATGTCCGCGATATTTCTGAAGACGATAGCTAATTTCGCCTCTTCGGAAACAGGACAGCCAAGTCTTTGGAAATACGTGTTCATGACAGCAATATAGGTCCCTATAGACTCTCCAGGGCCTTGTTTACGTTTTTGAATCTCCTTCAATAGCTTCTCGCCATATGAAGAAGGAAGATATTCTGCCATGAACCTCTGTTCCAGCTGTTCCCATGTATGGACTTCTCTACGTACATCTTTGTAAAAAGTATAAGCTGACTTTTCAAAAAGATCAATGCCCGAATTCAGTAAAACCTTTTTGCTGACTCCTCTAGCCTGACTCAACTCGTCCACTCTCTCGAAAAATGCGGTGACGGAGATTGTACCCCTCTCGCCTGTAAACTTAAGGTTCCATTTATGCGGAGGTACAGGTGCAACGTGATATGAACTACCAGGATCACTTGACATTGGTACTGGCGACGAACATGAAAATGGTCGTGACTGAGCAATTGGTGCTATGCTACTTTGGAGGGCAGCTAAACTCAAAGGAACGGTAGACGGTTGTTGATACTGAAAAGCTGTTGTACCGTAATTCTCAATCGGCATAGGGAGTGGTGCTTGTACTGATGTTTGAGTTGGGTTTGTAAGTACTTGCATTTGCAATGGAGCAATGACCGATGGTTGATTTGTGGGCTGTTGAGCTGGTCTTTGTGTGCTCGAGTGCTGTGGTTGCGGGAGTTGAGACTGGCTGGGAATGTTGCCAACATTTGTCGAGTGATCTGAACTTCGACTCGTTGATTGGGTTTCAGATGCTTCATCATCATCTGAGTTCACGCCAACTCTTAATAAATCTGTTGCTTGGCTCTGCAACCTCCCAATCAAACTCAAGGTTTCCGCAACCAGTATGCCTTTGGTTTGACTTTCTTCAAAGTTAGACGGATTCATGTTATTTATCCTGGCTAACACATGTTCCAACCTTACAGCGATTTTCCTAAACTCTCCCCCTTTGCTCGTACCAGAGAACTTCTCTACCAGCGGTACCAGACTATCAAGCTTCTTCATGCAACTAAAAGCATCTTGGCCAAATTTAAAAGGATACGGAGGGTATCTCATACTTGCATCAGTCTTTTCTCTTTGTTTGATCAACATAAGCTGTTGTTTCATCTCTTCCACCGCTCCAATAGCTATGCCTCTCCATGTTAACTCATAGATTAATTCGTCCTTGACTAAGTACCTTACGTCAGACAACCGACTCAAAGAAATAGCCATAGTGCCTTTTATCTTCAAACTTTAAACTTTAATTAAAACTGTTAATTATACCTCCCAATTATAAAAACTAAACCACGCAATAACAAACACAAAGTTCACTTTAAATTCACTAGTGAAAACCACTATAAATTTTCTCACAACTGTAGAAAATATAAAACTTAAATACGGGCAGACGCGAACAAAACCGAAAAACACCGGAGCAGTAAGAAAATAAAATTTATTTGCATTTAAAAATGTAATCATAATTTATGTTAAGTATTTGTACAACCAACTATGACGTCCAACCCTGCAGAGAGAAATAACCACTTAAATCCTAAATTAGAATTAACAAGTAGCCATAAAAAAAAAGTTTTAAAAAAAAATAAAAGAGAGACAAGAGTTTTGGCAGTGTTTAGGTCTTATGTTCCACTCCTGCGTGAGTAAAACCAAAAAAAAATAATTGCGCTTATCCTAGCTGAACTGGATTAAAATTAAAGTTAAGTGGTGTTTGTTTACCTCAGCAACCGAATAGGTAAATTTATCCCTAAATGGAACGTACAACAGACTACCTATAACAAAAAATCCCAAAGCTGTTGTACACAGTTAAAGCTAGGGTATACTCCTGCTATTGCAGAACGGCTCCACTAATAAACTCCTCAAAAAAACCCAAATCGCCGTATACAATGATTTTTCTAAAAAGAATAAATCAAAACCCACTTTAACCTGCTTACCTACTCTGAGTTTACACGAAACATGCATTGCTTAAGGTCACATCATCCCTTAATATATAAGTGAACGCAATAAACATCGGAACAGATGTTCATGTTATAGAAATCGTAAAATATGCTCAATTAAAAAAAAACCGCTCGCTGAAATTGCGTCGAATTAGACTAGTAAGGATGTTGTGTGTAATGAAAAAAATTAAAAAAAAATTAAAAAAAAAAATTACCGATGGTAATAAAAAATTTACACAAATAACGTCTTGGTAGGACTGCAACTCTCTAATAATCGTTAAAATGAAATTCCCAATATTTTAACTAAATTGATGCAAACCATGGTCAAGAAGACCTTAGGATCGTACCGAAAAGTGTAAAAAAAAATAAAAAAAAAATTTTTTTTTTTTTTTTTTTGGTGTCGACCACAGTAGTCCAATAATAAGAAAAATGAATTGGCTCACTAAAATTTTCAAAAATTACTCCACTCTGATACGTGGTTTGGAGTAGGGAGAAGAAAAAATTTTTTTAAAACAAATGATGATAGGTTGTTAAAACGTGAGGTTTTGAAATGAAATTATATTTTAATTCACAAAAAAAAATTTAAATAAACTGGTAAAATCATTGTAGGGCCAGGTACTACTATGCACCAAAAAAAATTTTCAACAAGAAAATCAAGTTTCCTTCCTTAAAAAAAGTATTAAAAAGAAAAAATATTTAAAAAAATATTTTCAAAAAAAAAAATGCAAAATGTTTAAGTGGGGTGGCAGCTCCCATTAGTGAACCTTAAAAAAAAAAAAATAAAATCAACACCAGAAAAATCTTATTCGAGTTGTCATGCAACAGTTTTTGTTCTTTTCCTTTAAAAAAAAACAGTTGTAGATTTCCTTTCCTCTCCCAAAACTGTGTGAATGTGAAAAGCGAATGAGCTAGAAAAATTAATTTACTATACAAAAAAAAAATATTGAAAATTAAATTTACTTGAGAATACCACTGTACCACTATAATAATGTGAACCTAAGTTTTAAACTTTGCACTCAACCCCGTAAAGAATTATCTTGTGTGCCCTTTCACAAAAACAAATATGGAAACAATTTCAAGGTTCACCTATAAGAACGTTGTAAAACTAAATCTGCCTACTCAAGTGTCTTTACACACAACATCTAATCAAAAAAAAAATTTACTGCTTAATGCATTCTCAGATCCCTATTCCTGGTGTTCACGAGATATAAAATTAAGTTGGGCCCTTTCCGCAACTATTAGTCAAAGCAAAATTACCAAATGTCCAAGGGCTAATGAGATCCTATCACTTACAAATGATATTTTGAAATGAAACAGTTGGGAATAATCCTGCGTAAAAACCAGAGAACAAAATCAAGAACCAAAAACTATTACATTAATTTTAAAAGAGCACAATAAAACTCCCGGCCCCAATTAAACTTTTGTTATCTCAACAAAACTCGGCCTAAAACCAAAAAACTTTTTATTAGACATTTCCCCTATTCCCTAAGTATAATGTCAATAAAACCCAAAAACTTGTGATTTCCATTCCAATCCCATCTGTACCCTATATATTTTTCAAACGGTTAAACACCCACAGGCGAAACAATATCTTATTTCAAAGAAAGGGTGAAGATATTTTGAAGCACCCTGTAAAAATAGGACACTATTATGGAAAATTGTTCAGATCAGTGTTCTTACTACTTTTTAACCTAAATATATCTAGTTCCCTCATATGCATGTTACTATTATATTATATTAATTCCTATCATAACTAAACAGATCACAAAAATTGTCTTTCTCCGCAAATCTGCAAGGTCCTGGAAGATGTGAGATTCAGCCTGTAGGCCAAATTTGGATGTATTTTAATTTAGCGAAAACCGAAGTTGCGAAATCCTAAAAAGATTAGCAGGAAGTCCTCGTTCCTCGATTTCTACACTCCGAACCACACATTTCTTCCATTTCCACCCAGCTCGCGGGAGGAAAACCCCTAATTATTGCAATACAAAAGGTACTACTATCATATTATGCATAACAAAAATGCCCTCTTCATTGTTCAGTCGCATCAAAGAAAACCTATTGTTTTTCAATTTATTCTTAGGTTGAAATCTTTTTTTTTTTTAAATCAATCAACTTAAATTTATTGTTTAACCTGAACACTTTCCCATTTATTCCACAACAGTGTATTGTAATTTAAAAATTTGCTTCATTATTTGAGGTCACCAGTATGAAACTATTTTAAAATTAAAAAAAAATGAAATAAAAAAAATTATTTCCGAATTGTCCACAACTTCCAAGTTTTCATCCCTAAATACCTAGGTACTTTTTCAGTCTACCACCATCCATCGTTATCCAACATAACGCTTTAATTTCAGAAGCAACAAAACGAAGATTAAGTGAAAAGCTAAGCAAGTAGGTTGGAAGTTGCTTTACAATGGGCGCAGATGTAAGGCCCCTTTAAGTACACGCCACTGTCCTGAACTGCAAACTAACAAAAAAACTGAAGACTAGCATATCTGCCGTCAACCAACCTTTGGCATGAAATTAAAATAATTCCATATCATACCAGTATCCTCAAAACAAAACGTTTTTTTCCTATAAGACCCAAACACTTAACCAATAAATATTGTTATTTAAAATTATGATTCGGAAGTAAAAAGATTTATTTATTCCTGCCTGATCAACTAAGACAAAAAAAGTTCACCTTTTTTGTAACTCAAGAAGTTCCCGTTTGGTCCCCTAAAAAAAATATAACCTGTCTGGTCACCCTTTAAAACTACGACCCCTATACAAACCGTTTTGACCAAAACAAGAATTCGAGAAGTTATGCTTACAGAAAAAAAAAAATAATCTTTTTAAGATTAAATTATTTAAAAAGAAAGGTAAAATTTTGAAATATTTTTACCAATTACCACCGCCTAGCATTTATATTTAGTTGAAAGTCTCTCTTAAATTCACTGACCAATTTCACGGCCTCACAATGACATTACTTAAAAAAATTACTGAACTTTACAAATGAACTTTACAAATGAACTAAAAAAAAATCAAAAAAACTTATATCTATATCTGTCTCAGTTAAACATTTCTTTTGTGGTATTATATCTAGTTGGGCTTCAAATTCATTTTCTCTGTATTCAATCTGTAGCAGGCAAAACTTCTCAAGGCTCAAACATAAATGTTTGCTCTCCAATGGCCATGACCAAGCTATGACCTGAACGCAGAAAAAAATACAGAAAAAAAATAAATGTGTACCAGAAAACTTTAATTGATAGAAATACCCGTAGGTCATTTTTTTAAAAAATGCACTCCAAAGCCCAACGCTGTATTTTCTACCAAAAAAAAATTGACCAGTCACAAAAACACAACTAGACAACTAAACTGGCAACCAAAGACCTAAAAAAACTGCTCCAAAAAAAAAATACCTCAAAAAAAAAAATGTTAACTGGACCTCTGGCGTTGATCTTCAGCCAATATGTCGCTCTAGGGTTTTAGCCTTGTGTTTCCTAACCTCCGGAGCCGACACTAGTAGTGTAGTACCCTCCTCTGACCCGATGTAACTGAGTGACGTAAGATCTTAATTGTCATCCAACAGTTACCACCAAAAACAAGAAAAGAAAATGACAAAGCAAAATAAACTCATTTTCCTTTTCCTTTATTACTAATTAATACTTTCAACTAAACAAAGCTACCAGCTGTTAAGCTATATTTACCCTAAAACAACCTAGCCAAGAAAAATTTGTGTGAAACCCTGTAAAAATATTCCAAATACCAAGTGGTGATATCCCACAAAAAATTAAAATCGCCAAAAAAAAAAAATTAACTTGTTGACCTAAATAAATTGACTGCACTAAAAAATAATCGGTGAAACAATTTCTATCTTATCACAAGCAGGAAATAATAACATATAAATAAATGAACCTGCAAAAAAAATTGTTAGAAAAAACACACTACCTATGTCATATATTTAAAACATAAAAAGACCATGTCTGGAAATCCATCCACCTATAAATTAAATAAAATTGAAGTAAATTTACATTGTCGTATTTATTTTTCTTAAAAAAAAATTAAAACAAGTTTTTCCTACAAAAACTTTAAAGAATTAAGAACATGATTTGGACGCTGCTGAATAAAACTCCTATGTTTTTTTTTCCCACTTATTCTTCCTTAATAAATAAAAATGAATCTTTTATTTTCCAAGAAAAAACTTGTGAAGATAAGCTAATAAAAACTAAGAGGATTACTAAAACAACAAACCGAGTTCCAAATCAACGTTCAAATATTACTAAAAAAATATTTAAAAAAATGTTATTTCCAAAAACCAATGATCTTGTTTTCCATTAAAAAAAATTGATTGGGTATCAAAACCACCGACAGCCACTGAAAGCCTTTAACCTGGCTTTGGCTGTACCACAAAAAATTTTATGTTTTAGAAAATTTTCAGAAAATTCAAAAAAAAATAAAAAAAATTTTTCCAAATCAAAAAAGAACAATAAAAAATTACATCAGATGTTAAAAAACTAGCCAAAACCACGTAGGGCGCCAATTTGTGGCCTTAAAAAAAGTTAAAAAAATGTGGGCGCCAATTTGTGGCCTATTAAAATGCGTTGTGTGACATTTGTGGCAGCTTGAAGACGTTGCCGCCATTTTGTGACACAACAAAACCATTGAATAATTAAACAAATATCTGGAAGCAGAACTGTATTTTCCAGCTAGGTAAAACATTGATATGCCCGGTAACTTTTATACAGTGGAGAAGGGGGGGGTTCAGAAATAAGAAATTTTAAGTGCGCCACATTATTTAATATCAATGTTTTACAAAGAAGATCTTAAATAAAATACAGTTCAACCCAAACGTTGTAGCCAAACAATGAAATTCTATACTTCCGAGGCTTCCAGAATATTTGTGTAATTAAAAAGCCAAAAAAAAAATAAACAGAATAAAACTCTAAAAGATTGAATTCAGATGACAAAACAGAAATACCTTACAGGTAGATGGACTCCTTTAACAGGTCATAGTGTACCTACATCTGAGTCAGTAGCGTAGGACTCAATTATATGAATGATTGTTAAAAAAAATATATACTTCCAAAATCGTTCCATCATAGGGGAGATCTAGACCAAATATCTGCTGTCATCATTCTACTTTGGGTAGAATGAGACAGACAGCAACCCAGTCCGAGATCCACCCCATGAGGTAAAAATGTGTAATGAAACCGCTAAAAAAAAAATATAATCTCATCTCTCTTTTGTCCCCGCAAAGTTGGTCATCGGGTTGTACAAATAACACAAGAAAAATTAGTTCATCTTGTTTATTTTAAAAGGTAAAACTGGAGTATTACCAAAAACATGAAATAGGAAAAAAATTAATGAAATGTAGTGGAACAAGTCAGGGCTAAGTAGCAAGACAATCCAAATTTCACAAGAGAAATTGTCTTAAATAAATGAAATGAAGGATAACTTAGTAAATACACCGCAAAACCAGGGTTATGACGTCATACCTTATCTTGCGTTTACAAGAAATGTTGAAATTATGCTGTGAAAACTTATATATGAAAGATTACGTCTAAGTTATATTAAAAATTTATATATGAGGAAAAAAAATTATAGTTAAGGCTTGCTCCTACCTTGGTCCTTGAATTATATTGTAAAAATAAAAAAAATGTGTTTTGTCTAGTAAACCTGGAGTTGTCACTGCTCTCGCTGCTCCTGGCTTGCCCGCGCCTCCCCTAATGCCCGCTTAGCACATCACACTAGGGCAGCACATGGTGGTCAAAATGTTGGTTCTTGCCCGAGTGTAGAAAGTTGTGGGATGCTTGCCCGAGCGTAGAACCCTGTGGAAAATGAAATGTTTCAGTTTCCTGGAATTCGTCAATTTTGCACGAAGTTCCCCTACACAGTAACTTAAATCGAGAACCCCATGTCGACTCAATAAAACAAAGTAGATTTAAACAGATGAACTAAAATAAACTAACGTACCTTTCTCAGGGTTATAACTGGCCCGTCCGGCTTCCCACCAGCGTCCAGCCCAACTGTCCTGTCGCTGGAATTGACAGGGCTGTAGACAAAGGAGAAAAACAATATAGTTTTTATCCAACACGTGGTTAAAAAAAAAATATAAAAACGCCAACAATTCCCCACGTCCTTTGTCAAAAAAAGTACATTTCCCACGAAAAAATAATTACAATTTGGGAGGCAAATATTATCTTGAAGAGTACTCAAATAATAAAAAAAATGAAAAAAAAATAAAATCGAACTTACCGCTGCTCTTTCCCCGTACAAAATGGCGTGGCCGACTTAAATTCCCCTCAAAACAGGGTGCGAGCGTCACTCCAGATTGCCTAGACACGACGGACTCACTTCCACAGTTTCTGGGATATCTCCTACAATCGCTGTAGTGCCAATCACCAAAAACAAAGGCGATCCCAGAAACTGTTGTCGACCCAACCAAATTTGTTAGCAAAGAGAGACAAAGCACTTAGTCGAGAATACCATAATAATGCAGTGGCCGGAAACCGTTTTGTAAATTTGGTGGGGAGTGGGGACGGTAAAACGCAATAGTACCAACCTAATCTTCCCGGTGAAATTCAAATAACCTATTTATAAAAAACTTTTCCGCCAAAAATAAATCTCTACATTCAGTGGCAAGCCTGGAAGAAAAACCCGGGGTTTTCAAAGCAACCAATGAGGAGATACCGCATAGTTCCATACAGGTATATAGGGGGCAGCACCGACCAAGGGGATAGGAAGTACGTAAAACAAACCTTGAGGTGTTGTCGGATCTATTTCCACGGTTGAAATTTTTATAACAAGGACGTCGAGACACCCTCCATACACATTATTAATATTCGAACACTCAACCAATTCCCATATGAGTAAAGCTATACTGAGCGCAGAATTTAGTTGCACTCCAGTTACAGTCTTCGTCAAAAGTTTCCTTCGCTCTTTATAAATGTTTTCTCTAATATTCATATGGTTTAACGCCATTTTTGTAAAACGTTTCTACAGTAATAAAGTTGTTTCTGAACCTGAACCCAAAAATACACACTGAACTATTGCTTAAAGGCACAAGAGTGTTCAGATGTTAACTCACACGATTTCGTTTATTCTTTTAGTCTTGGTTTTTATCCCTCGTTTATCTCCCCTTTACCAAAGTGCATAACTCGTATTTATTTTATCCTTTCCCTATCAAATTAATAAAGATATCAAAGTGGCGGAGCCTCGGTTGTTCCTGGTCGACCCAAATATGTTTTTGCACTATCAAAACTAGTTAATCCGTGAAGGATATGAGGTTCGGATTGTCCCAATATCCTCGAAATAAACGTAAGGGAATGAAATGTTCATCTAAATGTTTCCTTCCTGTTACTGAAACCATTTGTGATGCGGCAACGCCGCCATTCCCCAGCATAACAGCTGTTTAACTTTATGAACGTCAAGTGAATCACAAAATTCCACAGATAAAAACAAAACAATCAAAATTTTTATGTGATTTTTCCCGAAGCCTGTGATCTTAAATTCCAATTACGATGTCCAGATAATGCGATGTGTGTAGTGTCCACAGTAATTCGATGGAATGCCTCCTTTTAAGGTAACTTCCTAGACCCTATATAACCTCCAAACCTAGCTCTTACAGAAAGACGAATCAAAGAGCCTTGATTATTTACCTAAATAAACAAATATGTAACGTTGTCTTAAACGTAAAAATGACACGTTACATATTTTGTATAATTAAGTTTTGATAAATATTACTTTACTTTTTCAGTGCCCGATCTATAAATTTATAATATACAGGGTGTTCTCAAAGTTGAGTCATTTATTTCAACAGGTTGTAGAACTCGTAAAAAAGGTAATTTAACCAAAAATCATTTACATAAAAGTTGCAGAATAAAGAAGTTATAAACAATTCAGAAAATGTAAAATTTAAAAACTTTCCGCGTACAAACGACATGCTGCGGTTTGCATTTTGTTGGCACTCCCTGTGAGTTAATATTATGTCCACTAGTTCATTGTTTTCACATACGTATGCAATTTTTATCACATAAAATGCCCAAAAAACAAAAATATCACGCACTTTAGCGAATTATTTACTACTGGTCAAATCGAAATTCTCACTGAAAACCGTACAATGAATGAATAAATGATGAGTAATTTGTATTCTACCAAAAAATGAGGCTTACCCAGTATCACCGGTAAACAAAACATTGATAAAAAGTCAGGTGTTACAGTTTTTAAATTTTACATTTTTAGAATTGTTAATAACTTCTTTATTCTGCAACTTTTATATAGATGATTTTTGGTACAATTACTTATTTTTACGAGTTGTACAACCTGTTAAAATAAATGACTCAACTTTGAGAACACCCTGTATCTCAGCCTTATGTTTTTATTCCTATTCAATCACCTGCTAGAGGTGTTAAAAAAGTAACTGTTCCTTACTCGAGTACTCGGTACTCGACAAACAACGGAGTAACGAATACCGATCCAAAAATTAAATAATTACTTTCGTTACTTTGATTACTTTGATTTCTTCGATTATTTTTGTATTTGTCTCTATTTTTATTTATTTTTAGATTTTAAGTATGTATTTCTTTGTATGTAAGGCTGCAGCAATTCTTTATCCTGGAGGGGATAAACAATTGCAAACATACAGCACGGCAGCTCTTTTAGTCGGGGCACTGGGGGTGGGGAAGGAGAAAAATATAACACTGATTTTTACATTGTTTTTGGACGCCACTAAATTTTTGAAATGCAATAATTAATTAGTTAAATTAATTAAGATCATAAAATGTTGAAATTTTTAATTAAGGATATTTAGAAACTTAATTAAGATAAACCTAGTTTTATTTTTGGAAAGGTTTCAATAATAAAAAACTGAGTTTCAAAAAAAAGGAATATTATATTCTACTTTCTCACGTGGTAAAAATATACAGAAAACATATGTACAAAAAGTACCGGTAAACATTTTTAGATTGGTTATCTAAAAATATGCGCAACAATGGGAAATCAAAAAGTAACAGGAAAATATCTATAAAAAATGGCAATGGCAAATTATTAATTATAAAAAATAATTAAACCAATTGAACCTAAAAACACCTGGGGAAAATTCTAGAATTTTTCTGGTGGTTTTTACAATAAATCGATTGTAAATAACCAAGTTAAGGGATAAAATACTAAATCAAAAATTTAGGGAAAAATATAAAAAATAAAGAGTAGCCTGTAAAAAAAACATCATATCGCAGTGTTCTTAACCTAATCAAACCTGATTTTGTATAAATGAATAATCATATTTTATGGCAAATTTCACAAAAAACTGGCGATCAAATAGGGATGTAGAAAACTGAAAAATCTGGGTTCATCAAGAGGTGGATGTTAAAATTGGATCAGCCCATAATATTTACATGCGGATTTGGAGTTGACAGACATCTGTCGTTTTGAGGATCTTCATTATTAAAAGAATGATATTCTCTAGCAGAGGAGTTTCTCTAGCAGAGGATTGGCAGGTGGGTGGATAGCAAGTAGGTGATTGGCTGGTGATTGGCTGGTGATTGGCGCTGTAACAAGGAGAGATTGTTTTTTAACAATCCGAGAAAAATGGGAAGTTATGACAAAACCCTTTAAGTACAAAAAAATATAGTTTTTGTCCAATAAAATGTAACTTACCCCTAATAGAAAAAGGGTGAAACTAGCAGCAAAACAGCACCATTGTACAGTTGACTTTCTCTGCAGAACAGTAAGAAAATGACGGAGCTGAAAAAATGGAAACCGCCATAAGAAAATAGAAAATGTCTGCATCGAAACACGTGTACAGCTTGGACAAAAAAAGGATAATAATTTTTATAGAAAAAATTAGTACTTACATGAGTTCATCACAGCAAAATAATGAAAAACACAGATGGGGAAAACACTACAAAAACTTTTCAGAAGAAATTTTGCAGAGACCCCTTTTCATCACTGTCGTGTGATTACTCGGTGGCTGCTTGAGAGAAAGTGAAAACCAGCTGAAGCAATGCGCCTTAGCGGGCGGTATTCGCAGTTTCCCACCTTATTAGGATTTATGAAAATTGCCAAAAATATGCATCGAAATTTCGATATTTGGTGAATGAGCTAGAACAAGTTATATTGGTCACTGTAAGAAATACCACTGCGATTTTATGCTTTGAACCAAAATAAAATTTAATCGAATTCTAATTCGAAAGAAATTGATTCTTTTTCAAATAAAAAGAAGAAGACCTGTAGCATTTTATTACGAGGAAAATAAAAATGCTAGAAGGCATTATATTTTTAAAATAAAGTTGTACACAAGACAGTTTCTACGTAATTCCTACCTTTATTATTTTAATATTTCTGAAAATTTTAATTGAATATTTCCATAATATCAACAACAAAAATATACCTACAAGTAAATGATCTTCGAATTAACGACAGTCCGAGAATTTTGCACTAATTGTCTGATTGAATTAAATAGAGGTACAGTAATCAAAGTAACGATAGTAACGAATATATAAAATGATTACTTAGTATTCGAGTAACCATTAGTAACGAGTATTCAAAAGTAATGAAAATCAATACCTCTATCACCTAGTTTTTAAAAACTAGTTTTTCTTTTTCTAAGCAGGCTACCCTGTGGTCAGTATAGCTTTTTTCCGTGTGGTATAACTACAACATTCCGCTAATTTAGAGACTCTTGCAAAAAAATATTTGTATATTTTCGTGGCTTCCCGGCATTTTGTCATTTGTTAAAATTGGTTGTGAAACTCAATTTATTTTGACAAAAATTTTAGTTTTTTGGGTTATTCACTGTTTTTTGAATTTTCTCAGACAAATGTAAATTTAATGTAATTTAATGGTATATTTTTACCTCAGATGATGTAAACTAGAAATGTGCACAATTTATATACATATGATTAACACAGACAAAGAAAAGAGAGAACAAGCATTTCTAATGCGCTTGTCTTCAATCCTTGTATTTCAGAGGAGTCCGAAACCAGAACGGAAAACTGAATGTCCGATAACAGTACAAAGTCGACCTGGAACGCAAAAAGGATTTTTCGTACCGTTTTATGAATGTCGCTCGCGATGATGGAACGAAGCTATTACCGTTAATCAGTGACAGTCGACCTGCGTTTTTGTTGCAGCTAAGACTATTTCGCTGCAAGCGGGTGTCCTCTACGCACACTGGTATATTTTGTGATCACAAGTGGATGACTCGATATCTTCTTTTAAAATATTTACTTGTGTGTCTTTGGCTACTAGAGCCTAAATTGGACCACAGCTCAACATGGACATCCGTGTTTGGACATTGCTTGGATCAAATATATTAGTTGGTTTTGTTCATTATTGGATACATTCATATAAATTGCTTTGTAGAAAAGTGAGAGAAAAGACAAGCACGTTTATACATATGTCGAAAAAATCGTACTGGGTGTTATAGTATTTGCAATAAGGCTAGTCCTTTTGTTTAATCACCCCGTAATTTTGATAACAAAATGAACGTGTATTCTCTATTCAGTTTAGAACTGCAGGTTAACCAAGGTAACTGACAATGGGTGCTGCGAAACGAATTATTAGTTACCTTAAGGTTAACATAATCGGTCAGCACCCCCTATAATTAGAGTGGTAGATCGGTGTGTAAACTGGCAATTGTTTTGTCATTTCTGACTTTGTAAGATTATCGCTTATTTTTATTTTTAAAATTCTTATTTAATTGCTATTTGGAATAGTTTTTTAAGAAAAGTTTCTATCTCAAACTGATTTTATATGGTGAAAAATTTATATACAGTAAATGTGCTTTACTGGTGTGCTTTTATCAATCAACTGGGGTGCTCTGCCTTCAAAGTTTCTACATTGGAAGATTCAATTCAATTCAATGTAACCGTAGAGCCACAAATCATAAACAAACCATATATCATTGATTTTATTATAAAAAAATTGTTATTTTTAACAATGTATTTCGAGCTGGAGTAAAGCGAAGCTTCTCAATTTGTTTTGGTAAAAATTAGGATTCAAATTGGATTAGGCCCTATTTCTATTATATTTTTTGTAAATTGAATTGTTAGATATTAATACCCAAGATAAAGACTTAATACAAATTAAATTAATTTTATCCGTAGTTTTCACAACAAACTTCAGCTCAATTTCTACTAATGTAGGTACTTACTTATTTATTTATTATAATTAGTAAGTTATATATAAGCATTTATATTTTTTTGTTTTGAGTAAAATAAAACAAATTATTTTATTATTTATAATTATTATAATATATTATACTAAAAAAGATGTTCATACGAAAAGCTCACACTTTATATGGTCGACACATAGATCTTTTAAAAATACTAAGAAGTTAACAACTGATTTAACTGCAATGCCATCGTCAGTTATGACGAGAGGAGCGACATCAGAAGCATTAACAGCTGTTTCATTTTCCCAGACTTCCAAAATTAGTTTGTCGCAATGCATTATGTAATTTTGCCAATGGGTTTTATGTTTTTAAACAATGGTTTTACAAAGTTTTTGAAGTATATTTCTAAAGGCGTTGTTTTGAACGGAATCAGAGAATCTTTATATTTTTTGTCAAAATTACTGTTTTTGTTGAAATTCGGCTCGGCATTTACTACAGCTGAGAACGGAGATCGAAAAAAGCTTGAGCTTTTCGCATGAACATTTTATCATTGTCGCAAACTTTCTTGACCAATTTTCTAAGAATATGTTGATACTTTTAAATAAATATCTACTGTACAAAATATTTTAACTGTTTTATCAGAATTGTTTGTTTACTTTCATTGTCAGTTTTAATTTTGATAGACAGACAGGGTTGCAACTGTCAACTGTAATCTGGGGCTAACAACAGGCCGACAATAATTCTCCATGCTATTTTCTGTCTTCTTGATAGCAGAAAAATAAAAAGTGATAGCAAAGAGACTTGGGGTATTGCAAAGACTATAGCACTCTTTACTATGGTACTGGTGACTTTAGTGACGGTCAACAGAAAAAGCAAAATGAAACCATAAAACAGGAAGGGTAATCATATTTTTAATTTTGACTTTCCTGTCCGCGCCTAGTAAATTTTCTTCAAAACTATAATGTAGGTAATGCGCTAATTAGTTTTTGAGTTATGTTATTTAAAATTGAGACTTTTGTCACAGTGTAGAGAACTTAATACACTGTGTTTTTGTAATTAAATTTTCAGTAAAAATAGTAATCGGACCTCTAATGAACTAAAAGTAGTTGTTTAAAAAGTCAACGTTGGTAGTTTTTTGACGTTATAAAATTAACGGATACGAAGCCGTCTAATGATATAAGGTTTTTAGAAAACATAACAAATGAGAGATATTGAGTCAGTTCAAAAAACTTTTTTTTCGATTTATGAAGCGCTACATGTAGGTAAATACCTAAAAATTTAGGTAGATGTCATATATTTATCGTAACATTTATTTATTATCTATCTTAGTTTTCTAAGGTATTCCGACTTAATCAAAAGGTTGCGTAATATATACCTTGTTCAGTCAGGGTTTTCCTTCAGGCTAAGCTGAAATTATTTACTAGAGAGGAAAATTGTTTACCTGTCTGCTAGACAGATAATTAGATTTCCTATTACTTATACTGATTCATCTTTCACACTTAAGATGCCGTCGATTCCGTGCATTAAGAAGAGTAAAAATACAGTATGTTATTTAAGTGCCAAGGATGATTTTTTGCATAGTGGAATTTAAAAAAAATCCGCTAGAAATAAAACCAAAATGCACCTGACAAGTAAGAAGAAGTGGCGTACCGTGTTAAAAGTTGAGACAACTTTCAAATTTTTTTCTCGTTCCTACCGCAAACCTATAAAACTTCAGAGAAGTGTTGCCCTTGACTAAATAAAACAAAGATAAACAAGCAACTGTAAAAAAGAAAAGATTGGATTTTCCTCACCAAGTGACAGTAAAGCAAGGCACTGAAGTCAAATAAGCTTTTTACTCAATGGAAACTAGAACTCTTATACTTCAATTCAATTCCAGGATATTCAAGAACAACTTTCTATATCTATGTTTGAAAGTAAGTTTTTTTATTATTAAAATTGTTAAATTTTTTACTTCTCATGGGCTCATTTTTAGAAAACTGTGCTAGCATTTCTCCAATTACTTAAGCAGATGATTTTAGAATCAACAATTTTTCATGGGTAAGCGGGCATAGAAAGATTTTGTTTCTCTTGTATTTTTTCCATGGGCAACTCGAAATCTATACATCCATGGGGGTCCAAGGTCCAATGGACACCTATTAAGTGTTGACAGTTAACTGTTTCGTTCTTAAGGGACTCTTCAGAATACTGCATGGTCCATGTGACACTTTAATAAAGCTATAGAGACGATATATAAATCTCATCTTATACTGCCTGCGATACCGCGTGCTTTCACAAAAGGCGACATCTACAAATACAAAAAAAAACTACCAAAGTAAAAACAAAAGGCAGATAAAACGCAAAACAGTAGCCATGACCGTGACATAATTTGTGCCTCAGGCCGGATCAATGCATTTTGCATATTTACCGCCTTCGCGACGTTTTATGACGAGTCAGCGGAGTGTGAGCCAAAAATACTACAAACTTAAAGTTTAGTACCCGTTATAGTCTATGCCCGCTTAGCCACGAAAAATTGTTATTTCTTTATTCACGAGTACTAAACTTTACGTTTGTAGTATTGTTGGCTTACACTCCGTTGACTCGATATAAAACGTCGCGAAGGCGGTAAAAATGCAAAATGCATTAATCCGACCTGAAATACAAATTTTGTCTCAAAAGACATTTAGTGCTCTAAGTTGTCGCCACATAGAGCACTAAATGTGCTCTAATATTAACAAAAACACCTATATGTCACTAAAATTCAGGTAAGTATCAAATATAACACCTTAAAGCTTAGCGGGTCCGGAGAATATAACAGGGGCCAAACCTTGTTAAAGTGTCCACTGGCTTGCTGTTCTTGGTTTGGCAGAACACCAATTTGAAAATTTTAATAAAACTAGATTTAATTTTTCCGTGATGTCGCGATTATTTTTACCATGAATAATAATTTTCGTATCCTAAGCTTACATCAAGATATTCCTAACCTGAATATGTGCAGAAAGTTTATTACTAAATTTCGCAAAGAATAGGAGTCCTAGAATACTGCCCTGAGGTGTGTAAATGTCACAATCATAGGTGTTGGATAATTGGTCACTGATTTTTACTTTAAACTTCTTTCCCTTTATCAGGGAGTTTAGGCATTGATTAATATTACCTCTTATTCCCAGTTGGTCCATTTTCCTTAAAACAAATACCGGACAGATAGTGTCAAAAGCCCAAGTCAAATCACAGAGAACAGCTACGACATGCTCCCCGATATCCACATGAATATGCCTAAAACCATATTGAAATTTTGTTAAAATTTTATGTCGTATCGTTTCCCTTGCTACGCTTGATCCATACAAACCATATCATTGGCTGTATCCTTCTCCTTTTTGGTCCTCATGCTATTATGTTAAATTAATTTTATTTGCGGTTCAGAATTAATCTTACCTCTCAGTGACTTTATTCAGTCTCAGGTTTTTTTAATTTTCTATTGGAAATTTTGTATTTGGTTTTCCAAATAGATATTTTTTTCAAATTGATTTTTTTTTATTATTGTCCTTTTTTATTGTTCCATGCCTTTCAACGTCACAACAGTAACCAGTAGCCTTCAGTAGCCAATTTAAGTTTTTTTTTGGTTATTACAAAGTTTTATTTTATTACTTTTTTTTGTTTACTATTTATGGATCTTATGGTCAATCAAATATTGAAATACCAAATAGAAGTTCAGCGATACATACATATACATATATAAAATTTAATTTGCATCATTAAACATCTCAATTTAGTTTTTAGTAAAACTACGACAATTTTTAGATTTATTACTACTTGTCCTAACATTAATAGCAATAAACGCTACCAGCTGACTATGATGGTCACATAAACCAGGGTGAAAATTTGGCTGTAATGGCCGCTTGACATGGTGCATGACAATAAAATTTGCAGGCAAATGGCATGAAATTTTGCCCAGGTGCATGCGCAGTACACATCCAGCTGATTGTTGCAGGCAATCCATTTTTATCGGTCCGGTGCCATTTTTTTGCATGCAAACTGTACTTGCATGCAAACTGGGGAATTTTTACCTAGATTCTGGGGAATCAATGCATGGCCATGCACAATGTCAAACGAAAAGAAGATTTTTTGCAGGCAACAATTTGACAGAAATTTTTTGCTTGCAAATATTTGCAGCGCGTAATGCACCATGTCAAGCGGCCTTAAGAAACATTTCAGGATTATAAGTGATCACATATTGCAAGCTTCACAGAGATTTTTTACCGTTAATATGTTATGTAAAGATTCGTGTAAGTTTATTTACAAAAGAACATAGTTGAAGAAAATAATTCGAAAATATTTGTTATTATATATTTTATTATTGTTTAAATCTCCGCAGATTAAAATATGGTTCAACTTAGATAAAACTTTAAAAATTAAACCCAAATACGGTAAGGGCACAAATGGGGCATACCCATGTACTCTCACACGATACTAGAAGCCAGGACCCCTACTTAATTCTTAATGTTCCCTTTTTGGATAGACAGGATTTCGGTTACTGCGCATGCGTCGTTTTGGAACATACTTTGTTACGTCACTACATTATTTGACAATCGTCAAATGTTTAGGGTTATATCTATTATTTTTTCTAAAAACTAGTTGATTGGGTGAACATTTATCAAATTGTAGTTTTCCTAAAACTAATTGTGCAGATTTATTGTGAACACCATGTTTAATGGCATCTTTAAACCACTCTTAACTTTACTAACAAATTATAAAGAAAAATACAAGTAGTTACCTATGGAATGGCATTTCCTTACTTCGTCCGGACATTTTTCCCATTTTCACAGAAAAAAAAACATAATTTTACACGACAAACGCAAAACACCGCAAAATGTCAATATGGCCTGGAACCACATAGCAGCTGTGTGTCTACATGACAAAACACACGCATGCGCACTGGAAAATTCGCATCCGAGAATTTAAATTTGCCATTGTTTCCAAAGCCAGCTTTGAGTGCTTCACTTTTCGATTCTTTGAACATGTATAATGTATTTGATTAAACCTAAAAATTAAATCAACCTAAAAACTCCTGCTTGTCTCCGGACACTAGTCTATTTACTAAAATCATGCAGCATACTCAAATCCACGGCACTCCATTATTAACTCTTTTGTAAAAGTTTCAATAAAATTGATAGCTTTACACTAAGTCAAGGGACATGATTCTACAAAAGCAACAACACCGCCTCTTATATGACTGGATTCAGCAAAACCAGACAACGGCGAGTGCCTGTATATATTCAAGGATTCCAGTTATGATTATACCAATGTTCAGAAATACAAAGAAAACTAAGATTTTAACAAGATTTATTTTCCTTGAAAGGACCTGAATATTTTAGTTCATGACCATTAGTTTGGTTGAATTGGCACCTGGTAGAGCCGACACCGCTATTAATCGTGTATTATTGACGTGTTTTCTCTGGGTGCATGTTTGATAAGAATGAACGTGCCTCTAAGTCAGTTTTGCTATTGTCCATTAAAAGGTTATCCCCGTTTTTTTGCACTACTAGAGTGGCGTAGACTTAATCACCAGTATTTACTAAGACCTTAAGACTTAACATTGTAGACCGGGTTTAAGTATCAAGTCTATAGACTTGATACCGACCGGTTTAAGTGTATTTTTTTAATACTCACAGGTCAAATAACTGCAAAAATTTGGTTCACCCTAATGTGCAATATGATAGTAAGCATTTCTCAGAGAGTTTCATCTCATATAAATTCAAATTAACTTTGGAAATAAAGAAAAACCACATAAAAATTTTGTAACCAAATGTAATTTTTTGGAAACTTAGTCACTGCAGTCGTAGGATTCCCGTTAAAAATAGTCTCAAATTGTAGTACCACCCCTGAGGGGTGGTTTAAAGTTCGAAAAACAATAGAAATAATCCATGATTGACAAAAAAACTTACATACAAAAATATTAAAAGCTAAATAATACATAAATAACTTAAAACTATATCTGTAGATGCATTACCGTATTAAATACGTATCAATATTTAAATACTGTAAAAAGCACAAGATATATTAGATCCCTTTTCAATTACTCATTCACTAAAACAATCGACCATCGGGTTAATCGTCGCTAACTTGTCTAAAAAATAACCATGTAAAATATAGCGGACAGCTGACACTGACTTACACCGTTTTTATTCGACATTTCCTAGTGACATTTGGAGGTTTAAATATGGTTACCATTGTTAAACCAAAATATTTTATTATTTTTATCTATTTATAACCTTTGTGTGGAAATAATGTCTTTGTTACAACGAAAAAAGATGACCCATATCCCAAGGTATTTATGAACAATTTGTATAAATATTAAAAACTATTGCATTCACTGGAAAAATAAGTTAAACCTTCAACCAAAATGTAGACTTTTAAACCTAGGAATGTAGCACTTAGCACTGTAGACTAATGTAGAGACTAATGCCCTAGAACAAGATCCTTTTCCTTACTCTTTAGCGTTATATGATTATCAAAAAATTTAAACGTGATGAATTGAGAAAATAATTTACTAAATAATTACGGGGTGTCACAAAGGCGTATCCAGGACGGACTTGTTTGGTTAGGCTTAGTTTTTAGTTTACCTAGTTTAGTATATTTTTCATTTTGTCCTCATGTACTTTCCATTTTGCCCGTTGGTAAGTTGGAAAAAATGAAGTAAGTTAAAAAGCAAGAAAAATTTTATTTGTGTTTTTTTCTACTGTTAGTGTTAGTAAGTGTTAAGAAAAAACTTTCCATGTGCTGGTTTTCCCTAAAAGCATTTCAATTTGTTAAATATAAACGAAAATCAAAGAAAATGGTAGAAAAGTCACGAAAAAAGTTAATAATCTATACCTCTAAAAACTTTGAAAGTCGAGTCTACACAGCTTTCTATTACTTTATTTTATTTCACTTAAGGTTATCTACTTATTTTAATATAATTTTATTTACCCAACTGCAGCACCGCGAATAGAAGGGTAATGTTTTTCGATTGGGATATGTATGTATGTAAGTATATAAATATATATATTTTAAGCGGCTGAACTGATTTTGACAAAAAAGGTGTCGTTGAATTGCTACTGATCGCGAAAGTGCTATGGGCTATATTTTTTTAAACAGGAATTATATGGCGGCCTTCAGACGCCATTTTGTCACATGATGTCGGCTGTAAGGCATACAAATTATCTAAGTTTCAGGCGATTTTAATAAAATTCCTTTGATCACCCATTGCATATGTCCTATAATTTGCTGTAGTTACTTTGTAGTCCTCCCTGCTACCACCCATTTTCCCTCCTATCATTTTACTAGTCCGCCCCTTTTCCCGTCTTTCCCTCTCTACTCTTCACCCTCTTTATTAGTGATAGTTGTAGCTGTAACTTTCACAAATATAGAGCGATTTCAATTTTTTTTTCTGCACACGCTTTAAGACTTTTTTCAACATCATTTTACTAGTTTCCCCCTCCCTCTCCCTCTCTTCTCCCTACCCTCCTTATTAGTAATAGTTGTAGCTATACCTTTCACAAATATAGAGCGATTTCAAAAATTATTTCTGCACACGCTTTAACATTTTTTTGACACCATTTTACTAGTTCCCTCCTCCCTCGCCCCCCCCCCACCATCGCTCAATGTAAGGTGACACTGTTCGCGTCTGTAGAAAATCTACACGAACTTTTTTGGTAAAGCTAAATGAATGGTAAATGCTTAGTGTTTTTTTATAAAACTGAATAAGAATTAAACCTAAAAGTTGGAAATAAAAAAAAATAATAAAAAAACGCTTGTAACTACTAGTCGCAGTTGGTTACAAAATTACCCAATAACCTGATTTATGCAAATACAATACTGTATAATCTCGTAAGTGCGCTTTGGACATCAAAACTAAAAAAGTTGAAGCATATCGTAAATTATAGGTATACCTATCAATTTTGTACCAGACTGCGACAAGCAGTTGGGTGTTTTTTTATTTAATTTTTTTTTATTAAATCAAATTTAAAGCTACACTTAGAACGTGCTTTAAGCAGGGTACACACCAAGCTCGTGGGCTGTTGTGTACCAAACCAACTGACTTCAACAGCTTGCCAACATATTTGATGTAGAATACGTGTGTGTTCGAACAGTTCCAGAGCAGATTGGGAGTTTGTTCAGTGTTCCAAATTGAGTCGGTACTTTATAGGCTTTATTTGCAAACACATGCAGAGCTCAGTAAATTTTCTGTCCGGCATTATACTTTATTATACAGAGTGTTCAAATTTAAGTCGAAATCTGTCTGCCTTTGTTTAGAAAATCGTTAATAACTTTTTTATTTATGAAAAAAAAATCCAAGTACATTTTTTCTTTAGAATTACATTTTCTATCTATGCATACGGGTGTTTCAACAAAAAAAAATCTTGAATATTTTACTATCAGCGAAAAAAATACTGCAATTTTGCTTATTTCACCGACCCTCTAGCTCTAAAAATAAAGAAGTGCCGACTCAACTCTGAACACCTTGTATATTTAAATATTTTTGAAAACTTTAAACACTCAATAAACCGAACCGAACTAAACACAGGACTAAAGATCTTTCTTGTGTAAACGACGCGTTCGCGAGCTGCTAAGATTTGATTCGGGAGCTGTTCCTGAACAGCTTCCGAACTCTTTATTTCGGTCTATCCCACCCTTAGTTTCAATCAAAAAGTCTATACAATAGCGAAGTAGAGACAAAACGATTTTAATTATAACAAGTAACGTTATAACTATGAAAATATTTTGTCTGTATTTATTAAGGCTTTTTTTGTCTTAGGATTTTCTTTAAACAACGGCCGTACAAAATCTAGTTGTCTCACTTGCCGATAAATCTAAAGTCAACGGCGCACAAGACCAATAGAACTTTGCTTTTAAAACTTTCCTGTTTTTGCGTGATAACATTTTACCATACAAAACTATTTTTAAATTCCACTTAAGTTTTACTGCTATATCAAAAAACAGCTTGTGGCTTAACCGCTTCAAGCCTGACATTTTTCCTTTGAGAAAACTTTTCTTTGGTTATTATTTACATAATTTACTGCTAAATATTTAATGTTTTTTTTAAATGTAAGGCATTCAGTTTAATTAGACCGGGATATGTATAATAAGAGTAAGATACTGAAAAATAAGTTGAATAAATACATTACAAACCCTACTTAAATAATTACAAACGTGAAATTAAGTACCCGTGAATTTAAAAATTAAACAAGTTTTCGTGGCTAATCCGGTAAAAATAAGTGTTTGTTTCTCTCATATTTTTCCGTGGGTAGCTTGAAAGTTTAAACTCACGGGGGTGCAAAATCTAATGGACACCTAATAAGTGTTGATAGTTATGTGTTTCGTCCTTATGGGACTCCTCAGAACACTGCTTGGTCAATGTGACACCCTTGCGAAGTTATTTAGACGGTTTTGTCTCTAATCCTATGCATATGGTGAGAAAACCCTCGCAAGAAGCGCCATCTACCGAGATAAGAGAGAAACTAAAACAAGAGCAGGCGAAAATTACTGGTATACATATCGATCAATGAAAATATCGACTGCAAAGAAAAAGTAACAATCCGTGACCTACGACAGTTCTTGTGTATTTCAGGCCAGAGCAACGCTGGTTAGCGGTTTTACCCGCCATCGGACGCGAGCTTCAATCAGCGGAATTTTTAAGCCAAATAATACTAACATACGTGAAATTTAGTACCCGTGAATTTAAAAATTAAAAAAGTTTTCGTGGCTAATCGGGCAAAAAAAAGTTTTTGTTTCTCTAATATTTTTCTTTGGGTAGCTTGAAAGCTTAATCTCATGGGGGTCCAAGATCCAATGGACACCTAATAAGTGCTGATAGTTAACTGTTTCGTCCTCATGGGACTCCTCAGAACTCTGCTTGGTCAATGTGACACTCTTGCGAAGTTAATTAGACGGTTTTGTTTCTAATCCTATGTATATAGTGAGAAAACCTTCCTTGAAAATACTTGGCTTGAGTCTTGGCTATCAAAAATATTTATATATTAGATATAAGATAGATTTCCGTTACGTCTGCAAAACTGGCAAACAAAATTAAAATTATGATTTTCTAAAGTGCGTTTTAAAAATACATGAATCAAATGTGACCGAAATATAAAAGTAAATAAAAATTAAAAAAAAAACGAATTTGTCTTTAGTTTTGAGCCAAAAATCCAAAGCAGCTACTTAGAACTGCAAAAATCAGTTAAATACCTTTAAAAGGTACGTTAAGTAATAAATAAAGTTTAAATGCCCCAAATGCATCAGAATTTGACTTCTAAAACCATCCCGGAATATTTTAATCAATAAGGCGTAAAAATATTATTTTAAAACGATCAATATTGGATTTATTATAAGACTTACGAAGTAGCTAACTACTTAAGAGGGAGCTCTACGTTTGGCATATAATGAGCTTGTAAGGGTTTTGAAATCACACTTTTAAGGGTAAAGTATTTAATATTTTTTGATAAAACTTTTGGCAGTTAGCAAAGAAAAGAATTCTTTAGCGCGCATTTAAATTTTCAATAAAAAAAATTAAACCTCAAGCCCTCAAAAAACGTGCCTAAGATACCTAATTTTGAGTCATTTTTGATACATTATTTTCTGTAGAACCGTTTAACCTATCGCAATGGGGTTTTAAATGCGCGGTGCACTTAAGTCTCTTCTTAAAAGTGCAAAAAAGATTTTTCTTAAAATTCCAAAACTCTGCTCAAGAAAGTGTGATTTTTGCCTACAATATTTAATATTTTTATTCCATATCACTCTGCACCGCCTTCACAGATTTAACGGCTTCAGTAAATTTTAATTATTTTGTAGTTGCCATTTATTATATAGAAATAAGTTTTGATACTTCAAAGAAATATTAAATTTTATATTTAAAGCAGTTTCGCGATTTAATAGGTTCGAAATCGATTCAAACTTTGGCTTGAATTACGTTGAAGTAGACACGAATGGGCGAACAAATATCAAAACACAAAATATCGAAAACACAAAATATCGAAACTACAAAATATCGAAAACATACAAAATATCGAAACTACAAAATATCGAAACCACAAAATGTCAAAACTACATTTTATCGAATTTCGAAATATCGAATCACAAAACATCGAAAATCCAATACATCGAAATTACAAAATATCGAAAATAAAAAACTTTTTTAGAGTTCTTTTCCGGGATTTTAGATCCTGTGAAACCAAAACAAACCGAAAATCAAACCGAAACCTTTTTTTTAAAATTATTTCCCTAAAAAATACCTTTGGTTTTGTTTCACACCCTTTAGGATCCCGGGAAAGAAGTCAGGGAAGTTTTTGTTTTGAAAAAATATGTTAGAAAGGGCTCTGCTACAGAATAGCGCCTTACAAAATAGCGCTGCTTCAAAATGGCGCTGCCACAAAATAGCGCTGCTACAAAATAGCGCTGCTACAAAATGGCGTGCATCAAAATAGCGCCAACAAAATAGCGCTGCTACAAAATAGCGCGCATCAAAGTAGCGCTGCTACAAAATAGCGCCTTACAAAAAAGCGCTGCTACAAAATCGCGTGCATCAAATTGGCGCTGCCTTAAAATAGCGCTGCTACAAAATAGCGCGCATCAAAATAGCGCTGTTACAAAATAGCGCGCATCAAAATTGCGCTGCTTCAAAATAGCCTCTTATAACTTACCACTCCCGGTAACGTCATTCTAACATATATTTAAAAAAAAATCTTCCCTGACTTTTTCCCGGGATCCTAGAGGGTGTGAAACCAAACCGAACCGAACCGGCATCCTAGAGGTTGTGAAACCAAACCGAACTAAACCGATACTTCGATTCGGTTTAGTTCGGTTCAATTCAGTTTTTTTTCACAACCGCTAGGATCCCGCGAAAGAAGTCAGGGAAGTTTTTTTTTTGAAAAAATATGTTAGAAAGAGATTCCTTAGTCAAACAGTTGCTGTTTTTAATGATGCTTTTTGAGCGCATATTTGAAGCGCGCTATTCTCCCGGTAACCTCATTCTAACATATATTTTCAAAAAAAAAACTTCCCAGACTTTTTCCCGAGATCCTAGAGGGTGTGAAACCAAACCGAAGCGAACCGGCATCCTAGAGGTTGTGAAACCAAATCAAACTAAACCGATACTTCGATTCGGTTCAGTTTGGTTCGGTTCAGTTTTGTTTCACACCCGCTAGGATCCCGCGAAAGAAGATCTGGAAGTTTTTTTTTTAAATATGTTAGAAAGAGATCCCTTAGTCAAACAGTTGCTGTTTTTAATGATGCTTTTTGAGCGCGTTTTTGATGTGCGCTATTTTGTAGCTGCGCTATTTTGATGCGCGCTATTTTGTAGTAGCGCTATTTTGTAAGGCGCTATTTTGATGCGCGCTATTTTCTATCAGCGCTATTTTGTAGCAGCGCTATTTTTCCAAGTTTTTTTCAAGCTCTTTTTTTTTCGTCATCTTGCCCCCAGGTAAAATTTTTAAGTAAAAAATAAAAGATAAAAACAAAAAATGACCAAAGATGTTCTTATATTGAAAATAAAATAAATATTTTCCTAGTTACTAACAAATATTATTCTTCCCTTCGATTTTTTCGCAAAAGCTTATTTTTCGGCATGAAATTTTATAAGCGACCACTCGAATTATAGGTTATGAGCCAATGTACTATAATTATTCTTACGTGCTCCATCTATCTTTAACCCATAAAACTTTGATTTTACAGAGTTCTACCAGCACAGTAATAAACTCGTAGCCATCTATAAATTTTGCGTTAAATTGAGTTCGTTAACTGCCCCGCTCTCCCCTACAGGTTGTGAAAATAAAGAGATAGATTTACATTTAGATTTGGCTTTGGGTTTAGATTTCGATTTAGTTTTAGATTTAGATTTAAATGAACATTTAGATTTACATTTAGATCGGTTATAAAGCAAAAAGTTAGGTTAGGTTAGGTTTTTTAAATATTGTATACAAAACTATATTTTGTGTCCAAAAGTCCAATAAGCAATTCATTTGTGCTGAGGAGTCCAGTGGCGGACCTAGGCTCTTAAAATGCTTACATTTTGAGAAAATGACATAAAACTGAATAATTTTTGTTTATTTTGCATATAGAATGGAAATACAAAAGAAACGGGTGTACTGCTAAAACTTCAGGGTTTGTATCTCAGCAAGGCTACTACACAGATAACTTATAGGCTCATTTTATAGGCTATTAGTTTGTCTTTATTCTATGTTATTACACTAAATAAAAAAATTGGTTAAAATTGAAAATGGCGGCGAAATGCTTAGCGTCATAACTCGAAAACCATTCGTTTGACAAAAAAACATGAAAAGCGTTTTTGTAGGAATTTTTATTGTCGAAAACTTTTTTTTCTAAAATGTACAAGGTCTAAGTAATTCAAAAAAAAAAAAACTTTTTCGTGCACACTAAATCCAAGGTGGCAGTGGAAGCCGCCCTCGCAAGGCCAAAATCCCAAATTTTTTTAGGACTCCAATGTGAACAACATATGTCAAAATCGCGACCACACCTACTTTTGCAAGCTGGGGATCCTTTTTCGCTTTAATGACTGGCCTACTGTGGAAAAAAGTGTATCTTCCTAACACGCACGAGAAGTGACTTTTCCGTACTTAATTGCTAGGCGAGCAATCGCGTGCGGAAAACTGGCACTTTCCGCACCTCTTCGGTAAACTACTATTTTATTTAAATATAATAAGTCTATTATATAGTTTATTACAAAATAAATAGTATTTATTATTAAAGTGGAAATTTGTTTTTGTCTTTATCGTAAAAATAAAATAGTTGAAATAGTGCAGGTGCTGTAGGTAGTTGAATATGCAAAATATGAGGAGCGCAATTTGACAATGGATTCTAGCTGAGAATAGGTCACAGATTAACGATCTGGATGTTGCCATGCCAGATTTTGGTCCAATTTTTTTTATCCCTCCTCCTCCCTCCTCTTATAATCGTGTTCGAATTTCTGAAAATTTAACTAAATTGACGCCCTAAAACCACAATGACACAGATATGCATCAAAAATGTGTGAAATCTAATCTAAAAATAAAATTATATTAATTTTTTTAAATTTTTGCTGCAAAAACCCCCCAGATCCTCCAAAACGTGAAACTTTTAGGTAGGACCAATGACACTCTCCAGTGTCATTGTTTCCGTGAAGTAATTTAAATAAATTAAAAAAAGAAATTGTTTATTACATGTTATACCCCATTTTTTTAAAAATCAAGCTTTTTATCAAAAATTGTGTCCTATAGTCGATTGTAAACTATAGGACTATATTTCCTTTTAAATGATGTATAACAAGGCATGATTTGTTTTATTTGTAACAATTTGGGGTCTTCCATATATTATATCAATTTGAAAATGAACCAATTTTTTACAAGTTTTATCCAATTTTCTCAAAAACTAAGCTTTTTGTGAAAGAAATTATTTTACACTTTATTGTAGAAAATGAAATTCCCTTTATAAAAATGTATAAGTCAGTGTAATCAGACTAATAGCAAACTCTCCAGCAGCGTCTGTTTTTTCATAAAAAATTAAAAAACGACATGTTTGTCACGTGTTTCACCTGATTAGCTTGAAAACCAAGCCCTCTTTTAAAAATCCTGTTATATAGTCGATTATAGGCAATAAAATTTCCTTCTTCACAGGCGTCTGTAAATAAAATCAATTTTTACAAATCATCAAACAAATTAATTTTTTTACAGGTTTTATCCAATTTTCTCAAAAACTAAGCTCATCTAAAAAAAACTGTTGTACTTTGTTGTAGAAAATTAAATTTCCGTTTTAACGATGTGGAAATCAGGAAAGTTTAATTGATGACAAACTCTCCAGTGACGTCTGTAAATGGGGGTCATTTAAAAAATAAATAATTAAAAACATTTTTGTTACAAGTTTTACTCGATTTTCCAAAAAACCAAGCCCTTTATCAAAAAATGTCTTTATACTTGATTGTAGAAAATATTGTTTTAAACGATGTATAACAAGGTAAGAAAGAAAAATTACATTTTTAAAACTTTGGGGATTGTCCGTAAATTAAATCAATGTTTAAAAATCAACAAACAAATTAATTTTGGTTCGATTTTTTTTTAAGATAATTAAAATTTAAATAAGTGGCGGTACTAGGCCATCCCCCCTCATCCATCTAATCTTCCCTACAAAACTATGGCGCAGGATGTGGAGAAAAGGTGCCGAGGGATCACCTTTGCTGCTACAGCTTAGCTGAAGCTACGTACCTAGAATCTTTTTTCGGAGGGAGTTTCATCTTTTTATTGTGGAGGAGGGATGTGAGGGAGGGTGGGGAGGTTCGAGGGGTGCGAAGACACTCAATGCAGATGGCGGCTATAGTGTGGTGTGCTTCATTTAGTAATTTTTAAAAATTTATTTTATTTACGGACGCCCCTGAAGTTTTAAAAATGAAATAACTCTTACCGTGCTATACATCATTTAAAATAAAATTTGATTTTCTACAATCAGCTATGGGGTATATTTCTTCTAAAAAGCATGTTTTTTTTTGGAAAATCGGTTAAAACCCAATTCTAACCCAAAATATGAGTTTTAAAAATAAAAATAAAATGTTCTGAAAAAATAATAAAAATTAGATTAAAAGAAAAAGAGGTTTTTTGCGAAACCGAAACAAGCATGTGTCAAAAATGGTTTTATTTTTTTTGTTTTATTTGTTGAAAATATACGAACGTTGCTGGAGAGTTTGTCATTAACCAAACCTCACTGACTTATATATCGATAAAAAAGAAATTTTATTTTTTACAATAAAGTTTAGAATACATTTTTTCCAATTGAGCTTAGTTTCTGAGCAAATCGGATAAAACCTGTAACAAAATTAATTTGTTTGTTGATTTGTAAAAATTGATTTTATTTACGGACGCCTGTGAAATTTTAATTTAAAGCTAAATTTTTCTTTGTGATACAGCATTTCAAAGAAAATTTCATTGTCTACAATCGATTATAGAGGATAATTTTTGACAGAGTACCTGCTTTTTAAGATAATCGGGTAAAACATGTGACAAACATGTGGTTTTTTTATTTTTTTTACATTTTCTCAATAAACGGACGCCGCTGGAAAGTTTGGTATTAGTCTCACCGCACTAACTTATACATTTTTAAAAAGGGAATTTCATTTTCTACAACAAAGTATAAAATAAATTTCTTCTCAGAAAGCTTAGTTTTTCAAAAAATTGAACAAGACTTGTTAAAAAATTTGGTAAGTTTAATGATTTTTTAAAATTGATGTAATTTACGTACGACCCTAAATTGTTATAAATAAAAAAATCTGGTCTTGTTATAGATCATTTTAAAGGACATTTCATAGAACACAATTTTTATTAAAGACCTTAGTTTTTAAGAAAAGCGAGTAAATCATGTAATAAACATGTTTCTTTTTTAAATCACCTTGGTGGTCGTACCCCACTGACTAACAGATCGTTAAAAAGGAAATTTTATTGTCTATAATAAAGGTAATAACACGTTTTTTCCTAAGAAGCTGAGTTTTGGAGAAAATTTGAAGAAAACCTCAAAATGTCAGGTTTTGGGGGGTCTGAGGGGTTTTTGGGGGTTCTTGCAGCTAAAATTTAACAAACTAATATAATTTTATTTTTAGGTTGGATTTTACACAATTTTGATTAATTTCTCTGTCATTAGGGCTTTAAGGTGTCAACTTAGTTAAGTTTTCAGAAATTCGAACACGACTATATGAAAAGGGGGAATAAAAAAAAATTGGACCAAAACCTGGCTTGGCAACATCCAGATCGTTAATCTGTGACCTTTTGTCAGCTAGAATCCATTGTCAAACTGCGGTCCTCATATTTTGCATAGTCAACTACCTACAGTGCCCGCACTAAAAGAAATTTATCCATCAATTGATATATTTTATTAGATTATTCAAAACTTGCATTTTTACAAACACACACACACATGATTTCAAGAAAGCCAAGCGACCGCCGGCGTCATAAAGGGTTATTCGTTTAGCAAGACTGGTTGACCTGGATGACTTTGGGATACCTTAGCTGATCTGAACATCTACAGCAGGGCGAGGGGCGCTTCTCCCCTTCCCGATAGTCTAAAGAATCCTGAGGCAATCAATCAGTTTTTTATAGATTCCGTACGTCAAGTGTCCACACCAGTATCGGATGAAACCATCCGCAGGTACCTGGGCGGTAGAGCGACTGAGAGTAGATTTGATTTGGAGTTGGTCGACACTGGGGGCGTGTCCGAAGCTATTGCGCAAATTAAATCGAATTCTAGTGGAATTGACAATATTTCTTTGGAGATGGTCAGAATGTGCTGTCCTGGTGTCGTGCCCGTTCTAACTCACATTTTTAATGTTTGTATTGAGAGGAGTCAGTTTCCTACGCAATGGAAGAAAGCAGTTGTTTTGCCGCTACCAAAGGTATCCACTCCGGGTGAGCTTTCTGATTTACGACCTATAAGTTTATTGTTCGTGTTGTCCAAGATTTTTGAGAAACTTATTTATAAGCAAATGATTAATTATTTTATTAAAAACAACTTGATCTCCAACAAACAATCGGGGTTTCGTCGTGGATTTAGCACTGCTACAGCACTTCTTGGGGTCTTGGATGATATTTTGACTGCTTGCGATAGGGGTGAGACCACTGCATTGGTGCTTTTGGACTACAGCAAGGCTTTCGATACACTCGACCATAACCTACTCCTTGCCAAGTTGTCTCATTATGGATTTTTGCCAAAATCGCTAAGGTTTTGTGAGAGTTATCTTACCGATAGGTTTCAAACAACAAAAGTGGATGGCAAGCATTCTGAACTAGAAGAATTAAATAGAGGTGTTCCTCAAGGGTCTATTTTGGGTCCTTTACTCTTTATTGTCTACATAAATGATCTCAAAGAATTTGTTCAAGAATGTAGTCTAGCTCAGTATTGCGATGATGCGCAACTTTACACAAGTTTCACGAAAAACAATGTTGACATGGCCATAGAATTACTGAATTCCTGTCTTAGTTTTTTTTTATTTTTTTTTTATTTGTCAAACACACTGTGTTTTTTTTTATTACAATCTAGTCAGTAAGACTAATTAGCAATTTTGTTTTAACTTAATTTACTAGAAAAGTCAGATTTAAACTTAGGGTTCACTCAACAGTTCTCCCCGCTTTGTTTAGTCTGTAACTCACAATTGTGTTGTGTTTATAGCATTATTTTGTTTTATGTGTAATTCACTTAGTTTACTAGCTCAAACGGCTTCACTTTTTTTAGTCGTCGAACTAGCATAGTATTGTCTAGAAGCTGAATTGCTTCCACATTCACATGCCGATGGAGTCTATCTTCATGGCTTTTTGCGTACTTTTTTATAGTCTCTGCTACAGTTTCCATTTTTAGATCTCGATGAAGGTCACTATTTCGAACGTACCAAGGTGCATTCACAATGTTTCTTAATACTTTATTTTGAAATCTCTGTACAACTAGAATGTTACTCTCTTTAGCACAACCCCATAGTTGAATACCATATGTCCATACTGGTTTCAGTATTTGTCTATAAAGCAGTAACTTATTATGAATTGTTAAATTGGACTTCCTTCCAATTAGCCAGTTCATTTTTCTATACCTTATCTCAAGTTCTTCTTTTTTTTTCTTAACATGTGCTTTCCAGCGCAATTTGGTATCAAGTGTCATACCTAGATATTTTGCCTGATTCGAATATGGTACTGGAATGTTGTTAATTGTTATTTGTATGTGATTTATATTTTTGTTTGTAAAATCAACATGAATTGATTTGGTTTCATTTAATTTTATTCGCCACTTTGTGGTCCAACTGTGAATTTGGGTGACTGCATCCTGAAGTTTCTCTATGCATTTTTCAATAGATTTTTCTACCGTCAATAAACCAGTATCATCGGCAAATGTTGCTAAGTGACAATTTTCTGGCTTTGGGATATCACAAGTGAATAATAAGTATAGATAAGGGCCTAGTACGCTACCCTGGGGCACGCCTGCTTGAATTTCTCTTAAATTTGAGTATGAGTCTTCCTGTTTTACTCTAAAATGTCTATCAGATATGTATGATTCCAAAATATCCGAATACTGTTTTGGCAGAAACCTTTTTAGTTTAAAATTAAGGCCTTCATGCCACACTTTGTCAAATGCTTGTGCTACATCTAGAAAAACTGCAGAACAAACTTTTCCCTCTTCTAGTGCTTTTTCTATTATATTAGTAATTCTGTGTACTTGATCTATCGTGGAATGCTTGTCTCGAAAACCAAATTGATGAGATGGAATAATTTCTTGTCTTTCTATGATGGGTTTTATTCTTTTAAGCAATAATTTTTCATAGAGCTTGGATATAATTGGCAGCAAAGATATTGGCCTGTAAGATGACACGTCATGGAGTGGTTTTCCCGGTTTTGGAATCATGATAACTTCTGCAACTTTCCACAGTTTAGGTACGTACCTAAGCCTAAAAGACGCATTAATTAGGTTGCATAGTTTTACGATAGCTTTTCTGGGGAGTTGTTTTATGACTACCCCGTTAATAAGATCATACCCTGGGGCTTTTTTCGAATTAATATTTTTGATTTCTGTTAATATTTCTTTTGGTGATGTAAGCTTAATATGGTCCTCGATTTGATGGGGTTCATTTAAATGAAAGTGTTCATCTGGTGCTTCGTGGGGCTGAAATGTTTTTTCTAAATGACTTGCAAAAATATCTGCTTTTTCTTCGTTACTCCTTGCCCACTGGTTGTTAGATTTTCGTATGGGTGGAATTTGGATAATTGGTCTTTTAAAATCTTTGGTTGCTTTCCAAAGGGATAGTCGGTATTTTTATCATCTGTAAGCTCATTAAGAAAATGGTTAATAGATTCATTTTTTATTACTAGAATTTTTCGCCTAATGCGCTGCGTCATGTTGTTGAGATTTGTTTTGTCCCGAGGATCACGACTTTGTTGCCACTTTCTTCTTAGTTTCCTTTTTTCCAATATAAGGTCTCTAATTTCCTTTGGATAGTTTTTTCCCTTAAAAATTCTCTTTGGTTTTGGACTGTTTTCCCAAGCTGCTTGTTGAATATTTGTAACAAAATAATCAACTTCTTTATCGATTTGTTCTGGCGTTTGCAATGGTACTGATAGGTTTATTTTTTCTGACAGACTTTGTTTAAAACTAATCCAGTCAGTTAGTTTATTAACTAGTGAGATATTTGCTTCTTTCTTTATTATGTTTTTACTAAGAGTTAGAATAATAGGTGAATGATCTGAGTGTAAATCAAAACTTTCTTCTATATCTACAAAACTTAAAGATATATTTTTTACTATAAAAAAATCAATTAGATCTGGAATTTTTCCTGGATCTGTTGGATAGTATGTGGGCTTACCAGTTGATATCGGCTCACATTGATATTCACTAATAGCTTGCAAAAGTTCTTTTCCTTTAGAGTTCGTCAGTCTAGATCCCCAGTAGGTATTTTTTGCATTAAAGTCACCTCCAATTATAAAACGGTTTCCTAATTTTCTGAGAAAATTAAGATATTGATTTTTCTTTAGTAAGTGCCTTGGTGGTATATAGACAGCACTTATGACTAATGTATATGTTTTGGTTTTTACACTTACTAATGTAGCTTGAATCTCTATGGTTTTATATCCCATCTCCTCATAGTGTGATATATTTTCTTTAATTATTACAGCACTTCCCCCATGTGCAGTATTGCTAGGGTGAGTTGTATGATACACTTTATAACCTTTAAATTTAATGTGAGACTGGTTAGTGAAATGCGTTTCTGACACAAGACAGACGTCAATTTTTTCTATGTCTAGAATAACTTGCAAGTCTTGCTGATGTTGCAAGAGACCATTGGCATTCCAAGCTAGGATTCTAAGATTACTGACCATTTTGAGGCATATTGGTAGCTCCGTTATTGCTACTTTCTAGTTTAGTTAATCGCTCATCAAGTTTGTTCAATTTCTCCAAAATTAATTGTAGTGTTTGTTCCATAGTATTTTGACTACTGATATTAATATCAGGTATAGTAGCTGTTGCTGCTACTTGGCTGTATGTCCTTGTCACAGAGTTTTGTGTGACTGTGTTTCTTGTCTGTTGGTTTTGTCTATTTGTACTCACGTTTGGTATGAGATTCGGTTTCTTAGGTTTATTTTTCAATTTTTGTATTTCCTTAGCAACAAGGCATCCTCTGTAGTTAGCAGGATGCTTGCCTCCACAGTGGATGCATTTTGGCTCAGATTCTTTTGGTTTGGGGCATTCTACAGTAAGATGTTTCCCCGTGCATTTTACGCAACGTGGTTCTTTAGCGCAATATTTTTGCGTGTGTCCATAAGATTGGCATCTTTTGCATTGAGGGACTAACTTTGAGGTTTTTAGTGCTTTTATTTCCACTTCAATCCCAAGGATACTGGAAATTTCAAAAATTTTGTTGATATCTTCATCGTGGCTGAATGTGAGCATAAACATGTTAAGAGGTTGTCTTGTTCTCCATTTAAGTTTGTTGCTGGCCTCCAGTGCCTTAAAACCTTTTTTTTGTAGATCAGCTACAATTTTTTGTGGGTCACATGAGAAGTGTAGCCTATTCGCTATTACTCTAATTGGCCTTATTTGTTTGTTTTCGTATGAGTGCCATTGATGCTTTATTTCATTAAGCATTTTAGTAACCAGCCGATAGCTGTCTGCGTCTTGTACATTTATTTTAATATTTTCGTTATTTAAAACTTTTATTTTAACTCCTTGTATGATATTTAACTTTTCATAAATATCATTAAAATTATTTACGCCATTTACCATAATCGGTGGAGGTAATGGAGCTTTTTTAACCTTAGTTGGGGGTTCTTCATTTTGTGTTTTATTGGAGGGCTCTCCAGTGCCCGAGCTTTGTTGTGGTGGTGAGAGTGAAGTATCCATTCGACGTTTTTTCCAACCTTTTCCTTTTTGTCTGATCCACTCAGTTTCTCTTGCCAGATCGTTCTCATCAGTAATGTAGTCCATGTCAGACTCTTCTTTTTTAGTGACTTTTGTCTCTAAATCTGCAAATTTTCTTTGCATACTTTCCAGTTGACTTCGGAGATAATCCACTTGTACACTAAGTGAATTTTTTTCGTTTTGGGATTTTTTCCATTCGCTATATAAAACTTCTTCATTTTGTGTTCTAGCATGGCTATCCTGAAATAATTCGGCATTATCCATTTTTTCTTGATTTTGTTTGGGCTTTTCGCTAATTTTTAAAACAAGTTTCACAGGTGATGGTACACTTTTTTTGCTTTTAAACATGATATATTATTTATAATACACATTGTATATAGAATCTCAACACAAGTATCTCGCGCGCGATGTTTTTTGTAAACAAAACAAACTCCGACTTTGACCTCGTTAGCACTATCATGCAGGTACGATGCAATATAACCGTACTGAACTGCGATCGAACGAATACTGGATACTGTCTTAGTGAGATAAATAAGTATTCAAAGGAAAATTGTTTAAAGCTCAATCCAAAGAAATCAGCTGTCATCTATTTTGGAGCCCTGGCGTCCTGGTCTCGTGAAAATGTTGATATTTTGATTGAAAATGTAAAGGTCACTGATGTAATGGAGTACAAGAATTTGGGAATAGTTTTTGACACCAACTTGAGATTCAGGACTCAGGTATCCAGAGTAGTTCAGAGAGCATACATGTCTTTGAGAAATCTATATAAAAGTAAGGATATACTTAATCCATTATTAAAAAAACAACTGTGTGAAGCGCTTATTTTATCCCATTGTAACTACTGTAATTTTGTCTATGCGCCGTGTCTCGATGTTTCTAGCAAATATAAATTGCAAAAAATCCAAAATTCTTGTGTGCGCTTTATCTGTGGCCTGAGAAGACGTGATCATGTGACTCAAAGTTTGAGGGACCTAAAATGGATCAGTATTCAAAACAGAGAAAAACTACATTTCAGCTGCTTCTTGTTTAAACTTTTGAGAGACGAATGTCCTTCTTATTTGTTTAATAAACTTAAATCAGGAACTACGAGGCATATTAGACAAACACGTACCGTCTCTATGTTTGATACACCCCGGCACCGCACTGCGATTTTTCAAAGATCGTTTACTTTTTGTGCTACAAAAATAATAAATAAATTTAAAATTCATCACCTTACCAGTCTGTCTCTTTTTTCTTTCAAAAAACATATGAAAATACAATTAACCGAAAGCCAACAATAAGTAATAAAATGTTATGTATGTGTGCAATATTTTTCTTATTTTATATATTGTTGTTGTGATGTCATCTTTCTTAAATGTTCATATTCTGTGTTCAATGTACAAATAGGTACCTATCATTTACTTTTCATTGATAAATTTTAATTTACATATTTAATTTCATGCCGATTGCAAATAGGTAAAAAATTATAGATATATTTTGTTATCGTTTTATTATTTTTTTATTTTTATTATTTATAAGTAAACACTATATTGTATTCATATTGAGAACTTGTGCTCGGTTAAGTTAACAGCTAAAGCTGCCCTTCGCCGAGGATAAAATAAAGGCCTTTTTATTTTTATTTATTTATTTTATTTTATTTACTTAGATCTTTGCCCACATGAAGTATTTTTATATTTCGTATCTTCTTTCGTGTTATAAAGGGAATCAGATTTTCGTTAGACAATTAAAAGGAATACTTCCGGAATTAAAATAGAGCTTTTACATGGGTTTTTTTATACAGATTTTCGGATTTAAAAACCGGCCCTGGAGTTTTACGATTATTTCGTAATTTGATGGGATTGGTTAAAATTTTCCTTCCGAACCGAACCGAACCGAACCGAACCGAAGTCCAGCCCCACAAGGTTCCTTTCACGCACACCTTTGCCCCTGTGGTTTCAAAGTGTTTTGTAGAGCTTACCCTTAAAAACACCAAAAAGTAATTTCAATAAAAACTGAAGGAGCAGAATACGCAAATAATGATTTATTTCACTTTTAACCAAATTTTTTGTAGAATTACACATCCCTGGTTATCAGTATTGAGGCCCAGGGACTAAACTAGGCACAATATAAGCAAAAGGAAATCCAGGAATTGATTAGATAGAGCTTGTAAAAAACACGATAATTTAGTCAAAAGAGACTGATCTGATTGTGAACCAGAACAAAGCGCATGGCAAATTGTTAAATCAAAAGATGCCGGAATAAAAGAAACGGCTGCCGCATACTTTGTTACAGACGTCATGAAAGTTAAACAAAAATTTGGAATGAGGTTAAGAAAGACAAAATCCACAACACGGAAGATGTCTCTTGGATCTGCGATAACTTGAAATGTTTAATCCAAAATGAAATCGATCCAGAATGCAAATAAGGGGAAATATCCTCGGAAATATCAAGATTTTTCTCAAATTTTAAAAATTGCTTTGATCGCAGCCCGTAAGCTGATAGACGACACCATCACAAAATTTGTTAGCAATTTTTTGACCCAAATAACTTATTTAAGGTAGAAATAAAAAAAATCAAAAATGTTTTTCTTTGAAGTTTTTCTTTGACGATCCCAATAGCCTTCCATACCAGTATGGTGACTAAAAAAAGTTACATAAGAATATGCAATATCAATATTACTTAGGAAGATATTTATCACACTGGTTCGTTAATATATGAGTACATCAATTTTTTGGAACTCCCATGATAAATTAGGATTTCGTTTTAAACCTTTTTTTGACGCGAAGAAAATATCCAGTTGGCCTCTCAATTTCTTTTTACGATTGCGACGTTCTTTACATTTCCAACGAGAAAAAAGGCAATTACTTATAAAACAACGAGTATTAACAGAGGTTGGTATAACAAGGCCACAAATACCTCCTACATACGTATAGTATAATTTTTTTTTGGACATGCATTGACGTAAAAGTTTCCTAAAGGCATAAATGTCAGTGAATAAAATAAACAAGGATACTAGAAAATCATCATAAAAATTTTACTTACAGTTTTTCTTATTGTAAAAAAGACAATCATTTTAAAATTACATTGTAATCCTTAATCCTTCCCATTCTAGTACGCGTTCTTACTGTTATGTTGTTAATGTCACCCTTTACGTAATTAGAGACTTATTGCAATAGAGCCAGACTGTAACAGTACCGGGCAGTATTCTAACAGTTTATAATTTATTATTATAAAATAGTTGATATTTTATAAATGAGATACCAAAGTCAAATTTATAAATTCAGTCTTTAACTATTTTTAATAAAGGAGGCACTATTAATTCCGGTTCTTATAATACACAACTTAACTAACATTTATCGTAGCGGCTACTATCTTATGGTAGAAATGTGGTGATCCCAACACAAATTTGGCACTTTTTAGGTCTGTCTCCTATCTAGTATCACGGAAAACTAGAGCATTCGTAAGAACGACCCTTTAAACTACTTCTTAGGATTGTTTCTTGATAGTCTATTCTGATAGTCTTCTCTACCACAACAGGACGTTGCCAAAGTTTTACTTTCTTTTAAGTCATTATTTCGTAGATGATACCCAATTAGCACTAGAAATTTAGGCTTCATTGAAGTCGCAAACAAAAGTATCCGACAAGTACATTATAACTTTAATTTGTATCACAAAAGTTTATGTCATCATAGTAACATCTGATGTAATAATGCAAAGAAAATAACTTTTTGCAACAACTTGAAAGCCGTAAGTACTTTGTCTTTTTTTAGTGTCGATCTTTTAAAGTAGACATTACATCCTGTTTCTACATTAGAAACGTAGAATTTTTGCAGTCGCACCTTGGTCGCGCCCATTCTTAACCCTACTTTTGTGGCTGCTTTTATAAGAACGAGGTATAATAACAAATATTAAAATAAGAAAAAAACATAAAAGGAAGTGTTCAAATCGGTCTTTTTGTCCCCACAGCATTTATTTTCAGGTAGACCAGTTTCGCATTGAAGCAGCATCAGTACCATATACCACTTCTGTATTTTCTTTCTTTTTATCCTGATTAAAATACAACTTCATATGGACACCATCTTTATTTATTTTAAACCCGACATTTCGGTTAGTAAGTATTTCTAACCGTTTTTAAGTGTAAACTTAAAGCCTATCGGCTACTACTTATACTACTTGGTTTGCTGTCAGGTGTAACGGCCCACCCCCTTTTTTAAATCCTAAGACGCCTGTTTTCTTTGAGAAGTGGTTTCAATATATTTGGTATGTCCGTGCTTGATTGACTCAAGCTTCAATAAACTTTTGTTTTCGGCATTGCGATTCCTTATGCAAAACTTTAGTTTCTGACCGCTGAATGCTGTGATCACTTGACCATGTATGATCCGCTAAACCGGATTTTTCAATATTCCCTAATTGAGTACTTTTTAGATGTTGATTTTCTCTAACACGGGATTTGGTAAATACATTCCTTATTATTTGAGGGATTTTCTGGTTTTGTTTTAGCTACAAAACTCCTTATTGCATTTCCCGATGAAAATCCGGTTTTTATATTATAGAGTTTGGCTATTCGTATTATGTTTTCTGAAATCACTTGAACATATGAAATGTAAAAATGGTGAAATTAAAGAATGAAAAATCATAAAAATAAAAGTTTCCTATGCCTCGTTGGTGTACACAGTTAAATGTTCCGGGTTTGAGTTCCGACCGAGGTACATCATTTGTTTAAATAATTTTTCGTTCTTTAATTTCACCCCTCACTTTTAACAAAATACTATTTACCTTAATTTAAAAAAAAAAATGATTTTTTGTATATGAATATGTTCTTTCAGCTCCTGGATGACACTTTCTAAATCACAATATTTATTGTGGTTATACAATACAACTATAAGTTTTCGTAATACAATACTTGAATTAGGTTTGTAACGTATTCTCCCCGGTAAGTGGCGCCCCCGAAATTATAAAATGTGTAAACAAACCTGAACAGGAGGCAAAAACTCACAGAAAACCACGATCCTACAGAACACAGAATACCGCATAAAAACCAGCCTCAAGCTTTTTGTTGTGTTTCTTATCGCGTGGTCCACACTACTGTGAAGGTGTTTTTATAGTCGCGAAAGCTAGAGACTAATACGTTGGCGTGACGAAAGAGTAGAAATTTTGTGTGCTATCTAAAACTAAAAGGGAACGCTAACATAACAGTTGTTTGTATTACGTTGCCGCAACTTAGACGAACCGAACCCCGAAATTTGATATTTTTATTTTCGTTTTTTGAGCTCATATTAAGGAGTTATACTATGTAATAAACAAATTAATTGAAACACACCAAATGCGGCCATATAAAACACCATTCGTTCGAGGTAACTGCCGATTATGGAAACATAACCTCAAAAACCACAACAAAAAATCTACGACTAGAAAAAGGCAATAAATATGATGCGTTTTACATAAAAATTTGCGTGGCAGTCCTCGGCTGGTAAATTCTCGCACTTTTAGATAACATAGTAGGTACATACATATTATATTCATAACCAAGCTAACAAAGTTGCTAGTTTGTTTACTGTAGTGTTTACCATATTGTGTAGTGAAATTCAACCGAAAAGAAACGATAAAATTATTTTCAACCACATCGCTATTTTTTGGCCAATACGGAAAAAAACAGCCTCTACGACGTAGTAGATACCTGGCTGCGACGAAGTAGTGTTGCCGTTACTACAATGACTTTAAATACGTGACTAAGTAGTTTTAACCCGAAATTAGTTCCCCACTTAGGGAATTACCATGTCGTTAAGTAGCATACTGAGATGTAGTTCGAGTATGTTGGGCTTACTTTCAAGAAATTCTTACCGGTGAGGGTGTCGTCAACAAAACTTTAAATGTTAGTTGGGAAAGGCGTTATTTGCAAGAAGATAGCTGTTCTTATAATGCGAAACTCTCAGAACAGTGCCCGGCACTAGTACTGCCTGACAAAAGTCCCTATTAAATTATCTTTTTTTACGTTACTTTTGTAGTTATAGCTGTATGTCTTAAAAAAATTACATGAAAAATTAATATTAATGTAATCCCCTTAACCAAAATACCAAAATAACATGGTTATTATAGAAAGTTTAAAAATTGCCTTCTCTTGCAAGATGTTACCATACATAAGAAATGAAAAGCCTCTCAAAATCAATCAGGTTTTTTTTATTAAAAATAATTATTTGTTAAGAAAGTGTTAGATTTTTTTTAACGAATTTCGGCAGCAAAACATTTGGTTTTAGTATAAGAACGATTGGTAAAAAGTAGGTTAGGTAAAAAATGTATTTGGTTGAAAGTAAAAAGCATTTCGTAAAAAAATTGCTAGAAAACCATTTTGGAAAGACTCCATTTGGCAAAAAAACATTTGATGGAAAATGGCGCAAGAAAAAATAGCGCGTCAAATATTTCGCAAAAAAAAATGGCGCAGGATAATATAGATGGCATTTGAAAATTACCTACAGTGTCTAACGCGGCAACGGATAAGTACCATAACCATTTTACTTGGAGTGTGCAAATGGGCTAGGAAGGTCCCCATCATGGATCCATTTATTTTTCTAGCAAATATTTTTCTACAAATATTAGGTACAACATTTTCCCTAAGAGCGTGTAAACAAATCAAAATGTATTTTTTTTTATTTTGTTGAGTTTTTGTATTACTTTCTTTAAAATGTCAAAACTACGAAATTTATGTATTTTATTTAAGGAAACTTGAATAAGTAATTATGAAAAAAAATACTTTATATTTATTTATTATAATAATCTATCTCTTCCAACATTTTTAATGTTGTTCGCTTAAGAAATTATAGCGCTGTTTACTCTCTTGTCATAGCAACCATTTAATAAAGTCAATACAGGGGTTGATGTGCCATCAACACACCAAAAAAAAAGTGAGCGGCAAAATATATTCCGCGAAGTGAAGATCGGCTACTTTGGCAAATACATCTTGTTGAACTTGTACTAGTCGTGAAACAGTATGATTTTCTAAAGATTATAATTTAATATCTACAAAAGTGTCTGTAACTGTAAATACTTTCTTTGCTTGGATAATAATCTAGTTTTGTTTTCTGAATAAATTTGTAAAAAAAAATCTATAAAATGTGTAAGTTTCGCCTCGACAAACAAAGACAGGACTTCTTCTGGTGTTAACAATACTTTGATTACCTACTTTGAATATTGAGCTTTAAAACGCGTAGGCCGCTTGGATACATCAATAAAACTACTTTTATACCTTCCTAAATTTTTCTATTATTTTTAAGTTCTGTATAATCAGGAAAAGCTAATGAGAACCCAGTTTCCAATAATAAATAGAAATCAAGTTTTATCTCTTTGATGTTTGCCTATGCAGATTTATTTGTTCTGAAACTGGATTTTCTATCACTGTTTCTAAATGATCAATTTGTTTATAACATTTCTCATAACAAATATGTGTGTCCATGGTAAATCCAATATTTATTATTTGAAATATTACACTTTGTATCAATACACAAAATAATACATAAATATTTTATAATTCCTATGTGATTATAATAAAAATTAAATGAACGTTTTTCAAAGTGTCAAATACGCGTTATTGGAGTTTTCTTTTAAATCGCTAAAATACGAAATTTGATGTCAAAAAACAAAAATTATTTTTTTTAATTTTAGGAGCAAAATTTGTAGTAGGAAATTATAAGCACGATCCATTCTCTTAGAGCCGCTGAAAAATTTGGTTGTCGTTACTTTTATAATTACGAAAATATCTCTGAAGCGATGTCACTCGGGGTTATTTTAAATTTCAAACATACATACTTGTTAACTACCGGAACAAGAAGGAAACATAGGAAACTAAATGAATCCTTAAAGTTTCTAGAATTTCAAATCGCTGATTTTTTCTTAGTCTGAAAACTCACTTCAGCATAAAAATAAATATTTTTTCACCATGGTTTTGTAAACATCCAAAAGAATACAATTTTCCCCAAAGAAATTACAACGTTTACTTTTAGTTAACTTAAAGTTTTTCATGTGAATATGTGTGTGGTAAATTTTGCCAGTCTGTTTTTTTTTATTATTACTACTTAGTTTTAAAAATAATGAAAAAGTAAAGTGAAGTTTTTTTGAAGATGTTTTTAAATAAAAACTGTTTGTTTTCAAAATTTGTAAGATGGAGCACACTACTTATTGTATGTTTTTATAATGATTAAATACACTACACATAAGTTACAACAAACTAACATCCGATTTTCTAAATATTTTTTAGAAATTTTTATTACCTCAAATGCGAACTTTTTACTTATTACGTGTATTTTTGCGCTTTTTTCTGAACCAGCAGGCACGCCACATTCTAAGCCAGGTTTTGATGATGCTCTAACATAATTCTATAACAAAATCGGCTGGTGTCGGCGCGCACCTATAGTTGGGTGCGGGCAAAAGGGTGTTTGACAGTAGTAAAAAATAAATATATATTTATTTTTAGATATGTCTTTAGGTCTTGGGAATGCTAAAAACAAACTTTTCTGTTTAGTTTTTTCTCAAATTCATAGTTCTTTTAATTAAATAAATTCATTGAATAAAAACAACTAGCCACTTGATTCAAAACAGGCTGTCTACCAATCAGCTGCGAGTGACGTCACAAAAAAGTAATTATCGTCCTAAATTAGATTTTAGTTTGTGTTTTGCTTATAAAAAACATTTTCAATGGAAAACGGATTCTCCAAAGCCCATAGCTCCAACTTGCCAATGTTGAATTCCTTTATGGTGGCAGGCTTCCCTGCCAACAACAGTGATTTTTGTTCTGCGGAATTAAGAAACATTAAAATGTTGATGTAAGTATTCGATGAGTTGTTTTGTATATAACTGAAAGTTTTTTTACGATATTATTCGCCTACTTTTACTCATTTAGATTTTGAGGTTAGGTTATATGTTTTGCTTTTTTGTTTAATATGCCACTTGCAATAGTTTCAATTAAATACCCAATCATTATTATTAATTAAACATAACCTCAAAAATGTCATCGTCATTTACGAAATAGTTGCGGATACCTCTATTAAGCGGACACTCCCTTTAGCCGTACAAATTTGTTAGAACCTTTCTTTACATGTAAAATTCAGTCCTATAACCGGACACTCTAATAACCGGACGTGGATAATTTTTTTTGGTTAAAAAATTCTGAAACCTCTTTTAACCGGACGGAAACTTTTGGCAACGGGACTGATCTCTGTACGACATGGGCATTAATATTATGTAGTATGTTGGCAATAACGCGCTCTGGAGCCGGAGCATTACCTTTTTCCGTTTTAATGCGGAGACTAAATACTTCTGTCCTATTTACAAAATATTTTATTCGGCAGGACTGCTGTGATTTATTTTTGTTGTTCAGTTAGGTAGTAATAGATCTATTTGAAATTGCGCCCAGTAAAAACTTCTTAGTTTACGAGAAAGAATGGAAGTTGTAAACGTTTCGGAGAAAGACTATCTATCAGCACGAAAGATCGCTTAAAAATTTAATATCGGAAAAACTCAAGCAGCGCAAATTGTTAATAAATATATATTAAAATTTCGCAGTTTCCTCTCATAAGCGGACACCTCCAATAAGCGGACAAATTCGACCAAACCGTGAGTGTCCGCTTATAGGAGGTTTCACTGTACTCACATAAAAGTGATCTTTACAAATGTAAAGTGAAGATGTATTAGATAAAGCCCTTGGGTCTCTTCGAGAAAGTTCTAGCCACTTTTTCCGTTCTCTTACTGCTGTACGCACATGAATAAATAGTTTTTCAGGTGTTTTTATGCTAGTATTCGAACACTGAGGCACTACACACCACTTATAGGACATTTTTTTACATAAAAAACAGTAAAAACACATACCAAAAACAAAAAAACACTTGAATGCCGTGTATCTGTCCGCGAGTTTACAGCGCTGTGACGTCATTGCAACGCAGAAATGAGCGTTTTAGCGGCAAATTCAAATCGGACATTAGAAAACTTGATTGTGTGTGATGTAGTCATGATAAAATATACTATTTTAACAATTTTGCGTAGCAAATTAGGGATCTATGTATCATTCTTAACTCTTTCCTAAAATTTGTCAAATACCCTAATACCTTAGAGCATAAATACGGGGCATACCCATGCATTCTCACACGCGATGCTTGAAGCCAGAACCCCTATTTAATTCTTAATGTTCCTTTTTCGGGTAGACAGGATATCGGTTACTGCGCATGCGTCAGTTTTGGTGGTTTTGGAACATACTCCGCTACGTCACTACATGATTTGACAATTATCAAATATTTAGGTATTTTTTTCTAAAAACTAGTTGATTGGGTGAAAATTTATCAAATTGTGGAATAATTTTATAGTTTTTCTAAAACTAATTTTGCAAATTTATTGTGGACACAATGAAGAGTGGTTAATGGCATCTAAAAACCATTCTTAACTTTATTAACAAATTATAAAGACAACTACACGTAGTTACCTATGGAATGGCACTCCCTTACTTCTTCCGGACATTTTTCCACAAAACGCATATGTTTTACGTGAGATATTTCCCATTTTTCGCAGAAAAAAAACATAATTTTACACGACAAACGCAAAACACCGCCAAATTTCAATATGGCCTCCACCCACATAGCAGCTGTGTCTACATGACAAATCACACGCATTCGCACTTGAAAATTTGCATCCGCGAATTTAAATTTGCCATTGTTTTCAAAGCCAGCTATGAACCGAACCGAACCGATTCGTTGAACATGTATTTATGCTAGAACGTATTTGGGTGCGGGTTTTCCACGACCCGTAATGTGAGATACAAAAAACGCCTCACAAAATGCATACAGCAGAAGTTAGCTGCAGATATGGGTTTTGAAAATTTGCTGTGTGCAGGGCTTATTGTAAATGACTGATTTTTGCAAAAAAGGTTAATTTTTTTGACAAATAAATAAACTAATAAGCAGACTTCTCCTATAGTTATCTGAGTGTCTAATCTATAAGGCTCCTAATTAATGTTAAATACTAATAGCAAATTTGGGAAAATGGTACCAAAAAATAATTTCCTTCTTTCAAAATAAAAGAAATTGATCATATTATTAGCAAATTAAAGAAAAAAAAAAGAAAACAAACAATATTTAATAATCTGTCATTACACCATCGGCCTGGTAATACTTGCGGGTCTTCTAACCACTGAATTTGCCAGATTTTGAAACAAATTTTGGTTTGCCTGAATGAAGCCTTCAAATGCTTGTTTAATAAGTTCCATAAGGTGGTTTCTAGGAGTAGTAATTAATGTTAAATCCTAATAAAAAATTTGGGAAAATATTACAAGAAAAATAATTTCTATCTATCTTTATTACAATAAAATAAAAAAATTGACCATATTATTAGCAAATTAAAAAAAAATATATATATAGAGCAAAACAACAATAATTAATAACTTGTCATTACACCATCGGCCTGGATAATACTTGCTAGCCTTCGAGCCACTGAATTTGCCAAATTTTGAAACAAATTCGGGTTGCCCGAATAAACTCTTCATATGCTTTTATAAGAAGTTCTATAAGGTGGTTCGAGTTTCTAGAAGTAATATTCATTTTCGTTTTATTTGAAATAAGTCCCCACACGTTTTCGATTGGATTAACATCGGAAGTTTTGGCTGGTCATGGCAAAACCTCGACATTATTCTCTTGAAATCATTGTCGTGATATTTGGAATGTGCGGACAGGGCAAATGTCTTGCTGGTATACAAAACAATCTGGCTAAAGAATCCTGACTTAAGGAAGCATGATATCTCTCAAGGTGGTAACATAAGCCTGAGAAGTAAACCCACCAAGAATTCTAAAACGAGCCCCATGTCCTCTAGCCGAAATACACCCCCAAACATTCACAGAAAATCTTCTGGCTAATTGTACGTTTCCCGAAATATAATTTTCTTGGTAGCGCGTTCTTGGTGGCCGATAAACTAAAATTGATTTTCGATCACTGTGTGTTTGAAATATCTTTTTATCCGTAAACACCACACGTTGCCAAAAACCTTAATTTTCCAGAGAAGTTAAAGTGCATTATGCATTTAAAATATAAAAATTTTGTGCCATACGACATCTTAATCTGGAACGCCTTTCGCCTCGTTGTAAGTGAACCATAGGAGAATTATAGGCAATTGTTGCTACACAGGCGTTGGCAAAAGGATGTTCTTTTAAAAATTCTATTAGTTGCTGATCTTCTTGGAGCGTGCTGATTTTGGTCAAGCCAGTACCTTGCTTTGGACGAACATTACCTCTTCTTCATATTTTCTTTTGATGAAGGGTACTAAAATATAAAGCCTTAATTTTACCACGTTAAATCGGCGTATGCATTTAATGTGGCGCCTTGTTTAAGTCAGCGTATACACTGTACGCTGGTATAAATAACGGTCAGAAAATGTATGGCCTGTAATCCCATAGGCTGTTTTAGGACACGAAAACTTTTTAGGTAAGGTATTTTAAAAGTCGAATCGCGCTCCAAATTAGACCCAAATTCGTATTTCGCGGTAAAAATATTTTATTAAGTAATTACTGTGAGTTATAAATCAGGGAACGAATCCAGTTTCCGACTTTTCGAATGAGAAAAAGAGAAAAAATTAAAAGTTTTTAAAGAATTTAATTAAATTGTAAAGAACTTTCTGCGGATTTTATACCGTAAGAAAAATCGGAGTTTTACAAAATGACAGGCGACAAAATAAGGGGGACGCTTTCTAATGTGTGTAATATTTATAATGGTTTGTAAAAAAATATCGAAAGAGTAACCTAATCTTATAATTAGGTTCGGTTAATTTTACCTCTGCTTTTGTTAGGTTCGGTCTGATCGGTTCAAAGTATGGTTTCCAAATCCCGGGACCAAATATGTTATAAATCTGGTCTCGAAACTAAAATAAAAGTAATAAATTAATTTAGCACAGAACAGAACACAGGTTTATTTATATTGGTAAATGGTCAACATAAAAACAAATTGACAAACGTAGCAAATAAAAAGGTAAGTATAGGGAAACATTACTTTTGTCCAAAGTGAGATTTAAGTGCCACGAGTGCATTTATTATTATGCATGTATCTGGTGTAATTTAGTGGTTTCGGGACCAAGTTGAGGTCCCGGGACCTTCACTGAGTCCCGGGACCACATTTTTAAGGAAAAGTCCCGGGACCGTCCGGGACCAAGTCCCAGTACTGGATACCCTAGTTCAAAATAAGGTTGGGTTAGACCAGGTAAAGTTCCTTAGGTCTAAATTGCTTGAATCGTTTTGAATTTTTTTTTAAATTAGGGCTAGTCAGGCTAAGTACGGTTCTTTTGGTTTGGTTGATCATGTCTGGTACAATTTATTTCATAACTCTTAGATTTCATAGGCGACTCATAAGAAGAACGGAAAAAGTTTTGGTGAAACGTGGAATGGTCGAAACAAAGTAAAACCGTAATTATGTCCAAAATACAACTGACGAAATTAAATTAAACGAAACGTAGTTTTGTCGAACCGTAGAAATGTAGAAAATTAGAAAGCAGAAAATAATTTAGACGAAACGTTCTTTTGTCGATCCGTAAACATGTTGAAAATATTATAGTCGAAACGTAATTATGTCGAAACACAAAAAGGTGGAAACGTAGAACAGTCGAAAATGAAGGTTGCCATATCTAGCAACATTTTCTGACTAAATTCATTTAACTGGCGTACAAAGGGACCATTCATTAATTAGTTTAAGAAGCTCGTTTATTTTTTAATTAATTTAGGTGGTTAGTTAGGTGCAAGTAAGGTTAGGTTAGACCAGGTAAAGTTTGCTTAGGGCTAGTCAGGCTAAGTATGGTTCTCTGGGTTTGGTTGGTCAGGTCTTGTAAGAATCTCTTTCATAATTATTAAATTGTATAGGCGACTCACAAGAAAAACGGAAAAAGTTTTGTGGAAACGCAGAATGGCGAAAAAAAAGTAGAACCGTAATTATGTCCAAAATACAACAGACGAAAATAGACTAAACGAAACGTAGTTTTGTCGAACCGTAGAAATGTCGGAAATTATAAAACAGAAAATAATTTAGACGAATCGTTCTTTTGTCAATCCGTAAACATGTTAAAAATATTATAGTCGAAACGTAAATGCAGCAAACCTTATTTATGTCGAAACGCAAAAAGTCAAAACATAAAACAGTCGAAAATAAAGGTGCAAGTTGCCATATCTAGCAAAATTTTCTGACTAAATTCATAAAACTGGCGTACCAAGGGACCATTCATTACTTAGCTTAAGGAAGTCGTTTTTTTATTTTTTTGCAACTTAGGTTTATACAATACTGACTTTACAGGTACATAACCGGTTAGGATATATTTGCGATTGGTTCGGCTTGATTCGCTATGGTTCGTTCAACATCGATTTAGACGTCCAAAGAGGAAGACAGAGGAGCTATAGTTTAAGGTTAGGGATCCCTTTATTCTAATGCGCCAATAATTAGTTTAACGCACTATACAGCGTGGTCAGCCTTTTATCTAAGGGTACGATTTTTGCATGGGCCATAAGGATAGCATGGGAGAGCAGAAATGCGTCAAACCAATATTGCTGATTTAGCGAAAATATCAGTAAAAGCCGAAATTCGCGAAAGGTCAATTTAGTCCTAAGAGTATGGTTATTTACTTTTAGTTCCTAAAACTAAATAATTCACTTACTTTTACAAACAAGCAGCAATTTTAAAGTATTATTCTGGTTATTCATTTTCACTTCACATTCACTATCTATCACAGTCTATTTTTTTTAAACATAACTTACCAATCTACAGGTAAGCTATCTAATATTTAATTTTAGATTTTTTAATGCAAAAAAAAAGGTATTGGTTGAACACAGGGACACAGCGTGAGTAGGGGGTCGAGACTCTAGGGGAGCGGCAGAGGTGGTATGAAGCCTTATTGAGTACTTTGCCTAGACAAATATCAAAATTATAAGTAGTAATGCCTCTTAAACCACAAATAAAAATTTGAAAAATTGAGTAGAACTTTCTTGAGTAAATGCGTCGGAGATAAAATTTTCAGAAAGTATTGGAGATATAATACTTTGGATGCTCGTTGGCGAAAATAGATATCAAGAAAACTTTTTCGATAACTGAAAACCTAGAGAAAAAGGTTTAAAACCGGAATAAGACACCGCAGGGAGCAAAAATCTTTTCCCATTACACAGACACCTTAAGAACAGGAATAAAGAGCGTCACATGCGCCACAGGCAAAAATGTTTTAAATACAAAAAGAAAATTTATAAACAAAAATCGATACAATAAATAAAGTTATGCATAACTAATAGTTTTAAGTTAAAATTGCTTAAATAATACTTTTAACTCTTTTTTTTTCAACCAAAATCTAATGCTAACAAAAAAACTTTTGTATCATATTGGGTTAAAAGGACATAAATAACTCACATTTATTAAAATAAAAAAATTTCATGATTTTAATAGGCCACCTTTTTTATGGTGGACTAAAAATCAAGTCATGTAATAATTCTCGCCCGAAACAAAATGTTTCAGTTTGTCCGCCCCTTGACGAATGCGACCACTTGCGCCTGTAGTTATTTATCAAGGGTACCTTTGGCAACGCTGTTCACGCGGTATAATGCAATGGTAAAATTGGCAACATGGGGCGTTTGTTGGAAATGCAATTTCAAACAGATAAGTTTATGATTCGACATTTTTACTCTTTGAGTTTTTTACGTTTCGACGTAACTCCTTTTCGACGCTTGAGCGTTTCGACTATAATATCTTAGACATTTTTACGGATCGATAAAACTACGATTCGTTTAAATTATTTTCGACCATATTAGTTTCGGCATTTTTATCGATCGAAAAAACTGCGTTTTGTTTAAATTATTTTCGTACATTCTATTTTCAATTGTTTTATTTCCGACCAAATTAATTACTGCTTGAATTTTTCGTTTCATCTGGTGTTTTTATTTTAGGTGCTCATTTCGGAAAACTAAAATATAAAAAACGAATTTATTGAAGACAAAACTAAGTTGGCTTATTCATAAAAAGTAAATCAAACTCTATCATGACCATACAAATTAAAGTAATTTTTAAAATGCTTCCTTCGAACGCAGAAACTTTTCAGAAATTGAAACAACTGCTTAACATCCTCAAGCCAAACCAAATTTAATTTAAATAAATGGATCCATGATGGATCTGATACCTTCCTAGCCAGTGGCGGCTGCTACAAGGAGGGCAACGGGGCAGTGCTTACCAAAACTAGACAACAAACAGTATTTTTAATTGATTTATTTAAAAAAAGTTAAATCTTCCCTTACGTCATGATTGTCTAGTTCTTTTTATTATCTGTGGTTAACAACAAGTGATTAATTGGGTGAACTTTTTTAGGGTAAATAATTACAAGCCCACAGCGCCGTGCGGGGCTAGTTTTCAATTTTACCTGTTTTTCAGCGGGGTATGGGTGGATGTTCTTAAACGGAGGCGGGAGGAATGTGTGTTTTAGTGGATCATCATCGTGCGGAAATGTCTGTTGCCCTTCTACACGTTGCCGGTTCTATCCTTAGTGAAGAAATATGAGTTTCTTTTGATTTAAGGTATGTCAGTAGTAAAAAGCATTGCCGGTCGCATGTCATTGTTTTTGTTATTGTTTGTTTATAAAATAGAAATAAATACCGTCGATTACATAAGTAACTGCAAATTTAAATACGTTGACATATGAACTTCGATTACAAATAAAATCTTTAGGGCCACATAGACCGGACCTAAAAATCATAAAAATTAACCAAAATTTTAGTGCAAGTTATAAAAAATTATACGATGCTGAAAACTGGTTCTGCGGTTGTGAAAAACGAAATGCTTTTCTTTACTTTATTTGTCTTATTATAAACAATCCTGCGGGGGTGGCAAAAGGAATGTGTGATATAAAGCGCTTTAGTGACAAGTTCTTTGCTTTATTTGTCTTATTATGAACAATCCTGCGGGGGTGGCAAAAGGAATGTGTGATATCAAGCACTTTAAAATTCTGTGGGATTTTTGAGGTTGCTCTACGGGGACATGCATGATGCGTCTGAAACTGATGCCAATCCAAGCACTTTGCGCATGTAAAAGAAGGGCGAATAGACTTTATCTATAAACAAATAAACTAAAAACTACACCAAGTAGCTGCTTGTTTGTAAAATGCTAAAATAAAATTGTTCTTTTTATCTCCTTTTCCATGCCATATAAATTCCTGCCCCCACAATTTATGACGTCACAAATCAACCTTGAAAACAGTTTTTTGTAAATAACTCCGAAACCAAAGCTCCTACAAAGTTTTTAATTATAATACACATTTTTGATAAAAACGTGTTTTAGTATATTCCGAAAACTGCATATTGATGCGCTGCTCCGTTAAAAAGTTAGTATTTTTTTTAAATGTTTCGACTGTCAAAAAACTGTCATTAGCATTGATGCATTTTGACCAAAATATAATCAGCTCGTCACAGTATCGAACAATATTTTACCTAAAAATTTAATGAAAATCGGTTCAGCGGTTTAGGAGCTATCGTGTTACGGACAAATACACACACACACACACACCTATACAGACGTCACGACAATACTGCTAGGATAGGTCAAAATACACCCAAATAATACATTTTCGGCGTTATCTCAAAAAAAAAATTTCGTCAAAACTAATACCTTCTCTAGCCATTGCTACGTGGGCTAGGATGGTAAAAACTGACGTCATTTTTGACAAAACCGGAAAAATCACGTGACCTAACAAAACTGCAAATTTCTCCTCATTTGATATCGCAAAAAACCGGGATGATGTGAAGCATCCAGAAGATTTTTAAACCTCAAAATAAATAACACATAAAAACCTCTCTCTCTCTCTCTCTCTCTCTGGCCAACCGGACTTTACATTATGTCATTATCCAATTAAGGGCCAAAATTGACGAAGGGTGACAATCTATAGCAAGAAAGCAATGTGAGGCATACCAGACCCCTTGACAGCTATTATCTTAAGCTGTAAGACCCCTCCTAAATCACGTTTTCAAAGTGTAAGACCTTTTCATATACTTATGAAATTCAATTAATTTATAATGCCCCTTTATGTCAAATACGTAAAAAGGCAATAACTTTTTTATGTATGTCTGTCCCTTAGCAAATTTCTTTCATTTAAGCTTCGGTTTTCATAGCGATACCGCAAAAAAGCTGCCGTTTTTCTAACAAATAAAAATTGTACGGTCACTCTGAACTGTAAATCTAATTGGAAACTTTTGACTTTGACAGTTTAAATAAAACTCGTATTTTATTGCAGAAAATGTGGCAAACATTTTTCCGCACCGTGCGGAAAAAGTTTGTCCTCCCCGATGTATGCCTAAAGAAAACGCCGTATCTACATAAGGATTGCTATAGCACATACGACATTTTTATTAAGCAAGGCCCATCCTCAAAAAAGGTTAGGTTTCATCTGCAATTAATTGACCATGAGGTTCGGTTCAGTTAACACCGATTTCGACCTCTCAGAAGGACAGGGGAGCTAGTTAAAGGAAAAAAACAGTTGTTTATATTTTTGTATGTATTTTTAAGTCTAAAAACAACAATATATTTATTTAAACTTCCATGAGACCAATATGTATGAGAGGAAGAGAGACGGAACCAGTATACATGAAAAGAAAGGAGAGAGTTGCTCATGCTAGACCCGGCCTCTTTTTATGATTTTGTCATTTTTGATTTTGTCCGGTTTTGATATACTAAATTTCCCTCTTGTCTTGTTTTGACGATTGACGTTTTTGTATAATCTCCGGTTATTAAGAATTCCGATTTTGCCATAATGCCGTCTTATACCATTTTCATTTATGGTCTTGGACGATTTTCTTTTTGTCATTTACAATGTCGGATAGGGATTCGTTTTTGTTCATAATATTTCCTACGAAATGCCTTGGTTGCTATTGTGTAAAGGTAGTATGTTTTATTTTGTTAAAACACTAGGTATTATTACTTTCCTTGCCCGCGTAGCAATGGCTAGAGAAGGTATTATTTTCGACGAAAAAAAATTGTTTGACATAACCGCTGAACTGATTTTCATACAATTTTCAAATAAACGACACACATTTCGACACTCTTACGAGCTGATGAAATTTTGGTCAAAACTTTTTAACAGAACATCGTATTAATACGCTGTTTTCGGAATATAGTAGTATAACCACAAACTTCGTAGGAGCTTTAATTTCTGGGATATTCACAAACAACTGTTTTCAAGGCTAATATATTATCATGGCTTCACTTGAAGTGTGATAATAGGCTAGCTAGGAAGGTGTCAGAGGTCAGATCTGTCATGGATCAATTTTTTTTTTGAAGTTGGCTGAGCTGGTGTGGATGCCTGTTGGTTTAATTTTGTTGTAATTTCATTTTTCTAACGCTCGTAGAAAAACCAATTGTTTCTAATAGTTGCATAAACCTATTTTGTCGTACCTAAATGTTTGACAGAACTCGCTACGCATCATTCTGTTCACTGCATATGCGTGGAAAAAATGGATTTTCTACACTTCTTAGGAAGATAGCTATTACAGTACATATTTTCCGGCCTTATTATTATGTTTATGGCTGTAACATTGTTTACTTGCTACACAGTGAAGCAAAAATTTTTTTGAAAATTACTTAGCTGAACAAAAAGAAGAAAAAGCTAAGTTTGACGTTATTGATATTCATCACCTTCATAGTCAATGAGCACTCCTAATGTCATTAATGTATGACTTGCTAAAAATCATAAGATAATTCACAACCCGTTGAATTTGAGCGAATTGTACTAAAAAATGTAAGAACCTATACCCATATCATAATTTTTGAGATAACTTTTTGACAGTTATCAGCTGTTTACCATAACAAATAGCATAGGCCAACGAAAAAAAGTTACGATCTAGCCCGACGTATAGTATGAATCGCACCATACGTATATGAATATAAGGGTATAGGCGGTTTGATCGTCCCTAAAACAAGGATAATGTCACTTTTAGGATTGGTTACAAGAAATTAAGCAGTGCCTTAAAATGTTGTATATCTCCCAATTATTAAGTACTTTCAGTAAATTATAGTATTTGCTCATTTAAATCATCAGAAGACTATTGCTAATGTTATATTTGTGTCAGATGCTACTGATCCAGAAGGTGCTATAGGCTATATTTTTTTAAACATAAAAATTATGTAGGCTTTAAAGCTACAAATTATCTAAATTTCAGGCGATTTTAATGAAATTCCTTTCTTCACCCATTGAAAATTTCCTCTAATTTGCTGTAGTTACTTTGTAGTACTCCCTGCTCTCACCCATCTTTCCTCCTTTCATTCCCCCCACCCTATCCAAATACCATATGCTTTCAGATTTTTTATTTAACATCACTTTACTAGTTCCACCTCCCCCCCACGTCTCTCGCTCTTTCCTCCCCGCCCTCCTTATTAGTAATAGTTGTAGCTATAACTATCACAAATATAAAATGATTTCAAAAGTTCTTTCTGCACACGCTTTGAGACTTTTGTTCCAACATCATTTAACTAGTTTCTCCTCCCTCTCCCACCCCTCGTCCCCAACCTCCTTATTAGTAATAGTTGTAGCTATACCTTTCATAAATATAGAGCGATTTCTAAAATTCTTTCTGCACACGCTTTAAGATTTTTTTAGACATCATTTTACTACTTCCGTCCTCCTTTTCTCCTCCCCCACCTTTACCTAATGGAAGGTAACACTAGCTGCGTTCGGTATTTGCATCTCAGACGTAACGGATTTTCGCTCACGTGATTACAGATTAGTCTCAGCAAATTGGAATTAAGGAACGATCCAGATTAAATCAATCAAATTTTTATAAATGGTTATAACCTTAAATATAACCAAAAATATTATATACATATTGCAACTCATGCCTAGAGTCCCTGTATGTTGACATATTTGGATATATAATATATCCAAATATGTCAACATACAGGGACTCTACTTACGCCCAGCTATAATTTTGAGAAAATTTTCCTGTGATGTCGGAAATTTATATAATTTTTTGTCTTCAACATCAATCATTTTACATAAAAAAATTATTTTTGTAAACAAAACAAATACACAACATACGTCACAATCTCAGATTAATCTGTTTCGTCGATCAAAATGTACGTAGCAACCAGATTTACGTCCGACTAGTCTGAGCAGAATTACCGAACGATTCAGAACTACCTCCCCCAGATCTAGATGGAATTACCGAACGATTTCGATCAAAAAGATTAATCCAACGTAAATACCGAACGCAGCTACTGTTCGCGTTCGTAGAAAATCTACACGTACTTTTTGGGTAAAGCTAAATTAATGATAAATGCATAGTGCTTTTTATAAGGCTCAATAAGAATTAAACCTAAAAGTTGAAACAAAAATAAAAAATAAAAACACTACTAGTCGCAGTTGGGTACAAAATTACCCAATAACCTGATTCAGAAAAATACAAAACTGTATAATTTTGTAATTGCGCTTTGGGCATCAAATCTAAAAGTTGAAGCATGTCGTACATTATTATAGGTATACCTGTCAATTTTGTACCCAACTGCGACTAGTAGTTACAAGTAAATTTAGCACTTGAGTGTTTTTTATTTATTTTCTTTTTTGCATTATTAAAATGATAAAGAACGATCATTAATATATTAAACTACATACATTATTTTATGAAGGGCGTAAATTACATCAATATACAATACGCAAAGTACTTTATCACTACTCACTGAAGGTTAAGTTTTAACAAATTAGATCTTCCAGAGTATCTTGCAGGGTATTCATTAAGTGAGATTGTTATAGAATAGCCAAATAGTTTTTTAAAGTCTTTATTTTCCCACAGTCTGTTTATCAAATTGCGGCGACCGGTTTCGGGATAGCTCCCATCCCTCAAAAATAAGGACTTTAAAAAACTATTACGCCATTTTTTACCAAATTATAACTTGTTTGTTTTTTTTTTATAAAAAATAGATCAGTGTGTCAATTTTTTTTAAATCCCTCTCAAAACCAAATACAAAAGAGCAATTCCACGCCAAGTCATCCAATTTACAAAAAAAGTGTTGACCTGACATTTATTTTTTTTATTTAATCATGCTTAATAAATAAAATGGCTTATGCTTAACCACTTTTGCACAATTTTAGATTTTTAAATCCAATTAGTCTGTTGTACACGCATCTGAAAAGTCTAAAAACAGGCAAAATGGGTTTTAAAGAAAAAAATTATGCTCATAGTAAACAGCACCTAAAAAAATCAACCTATAATTTTGAAAACGTGCATAAAATTAGTTTTTAAAAAAATATGCCGTTTAGCAAAATCTTTTACACTGGCTTGATTAGAGCAATTCAGAGAATATTCAAAAATCGTAGATATTCCCGAAGTTTTAATATTTTTTTGGGGTATAAATGTAATCTTTTCTTAAATTTTTGATATAGTGTTGGAAATTTCAGCATCAAAAATGACCCTGTTTATCGGGGTGCTGGTGATAATCAAGTAGGCTAAATTTTTCACTGTATCATATACTTTTAAAAACATTAATAAAAAATATGGGTCTGTAATCCTTAAGGTCACTACACATTTTTTTTAATTTGTTATTTTAATATTTTTAATGATGTTAAATTGCATCACAAATTACATGCGCGGATCTACGGGAGCGAAAAAAGGGAAAATCCCCTCCCTCCCAAATCTGAAACTTTACATAGTTTTGACACACAGTATACACCTCCTGGTCACTACGAAAAATAGTTTTGTGAAATATTTATTATGATATTTCCCCGCCCCAAATAAAGTTTCCAGACCCGCCCCTGTAAATTAAGGTTTATCAGAAGATAAAGTTTATTCATATGAGCAGTGTTCTCTAAATTATGGTCTAAACTCTCTTCATAAGGTCACTACACAAATTTTTTAAAAGTTTATTTACTTTCTTAGTAGTTACCTACTGTCATATTTAAAAAATCGGAAAAGAAGTTGAGTTCTATAATTTCAGAAATCGAACAAATTTTTTTTCTCTATAGTTAAATCATCCAGAGGAGTGAAAGAATGGTGTCCAATTGTTGTTCGTTTAAGATTTTAATGTAAAACAAATCGTTTCACAGTACCTCCAACCGCATCACAAGGACTTTTACCATGCGTTAGTTTAGTCGTTAGTTTTTTTTAATGCCCAGTGGCGTATGCTGAAATTTTCCAAGGGGGTTGGGAGAAGGGGCTTGAGTAAAAGCAAAGTCCTGGAAAACCATTTATTTCTTCTTTCAGAAAAATTCAATCTTTAGGAGAAGTTATTTAATGGCTTTGGAAAGATTAGGCCCCCAACCCCTCCCTTCTGCATACGCCACTGTTAAACCTGAACCATTTCATTTACCAAAAGATCAAACTAATTAATATCCGTGTCTCACCAAAAATTTATTCTTAAAACAAAAAAAAAATTCCGACAGTGTACGAAGATGAGACTTGAACCCACAAAGTAGAATGTCATGCAAAACAGTATGTGGCTATAAATAAGATCCCCTGACGATGATTTTTATACGTATTTTTTTTCCTTTTGTGACTGAATAAAAAAATATGATTTTTTACATGCTTTAACCAAATAGCTTAAAAGTTGATGTTAAAATGACAGACCCAGATTTTTTATTTTACATTTATTTAGACGATACATTGTCAAGTAAAACAAGGCACAAGCGAAGTTTTAATACACAGATAGGCATGACAATTTTTTTAGTCAAAAATTGCCAATTCTGAGGTTTTTGCGGTTTTTCCAATTTTTCTTTTACCTGATATGATAGACAAGCCACTGAGCTTTAATGTGCGTATAGACCTTTTTTGATGGACCATATTCCGCACTGGTGTAAATAATTAAAATCGAGAAAATCATAAAATGTACTATTTTTTTAAAAACTATTTTTGCCATGTAAAAAAAGAGGTTAATTTTTTTTATTGGTTACCATTTTCCTTTAAATATAAAATCTACGTTGTAACATAACTTTTTCATTGCGTTTTTTTATAACCTACGTACGCTTATAAAGTACATATTTTCTGGTCCCTCGAGGGTGCGTTATAACCGGAGTATACCGCGTTCTGATCACAGTTATCCTTCTCAAGTGAGTTATAGTGAACCGAAAGTGACTAAGAGTAAACAGAAAGGGACCAAAAAAAAATTAAAATTTACTTAAAGTGACTAAAAGAAAATCATAATTAACTGGAATTGCCTTGATTATTTTGCTACTGTGTTAGAGGTATGTATTGCCTTTGAATTCGGTTAAGAGTATAGAACACTTTTATGTTTTTTTTGTTCTTTTTTAGTAAATCAATTTTAGATACTAATATTAAATTATTTAAAAAAAAGTAATATCCTAGAGAAACTGAGAGCCATAAAACCGGAAGTGACCGGAAATGACTTAAGGGTGAAACTAAACTATAGATAACTAAAAGTAAACACGATCGACATAAAAGTGCCCGGAAGTGTCTCAGAGTGAACCTTAAATGACCCTAGATGATTAATAGTGACTTTAGGTAAACCGAAAGTTACTGAAAATTAACCGGAAGTGGCTGAAATAAAATCGGTATTTACCAAAAATTACTTAAAACTTACTGGAATTAAACCAAAAATGTTTTAAAATTGCCCGGAAGTGAGCTAACGGTAAAACGTGGTGACAAGAGCGGATTTGAGGGGGGGGGGGGTAACGGGGTAATTACCGCCCCCTAGAAACAAAAATATGCACTTTTTCCTAATAAAATAAGGGAAAACAAGAGAATTACACCCCCTAAAAAAAAATATATGGCAAAAAAAAATTTCGTCGACCATTACCCCCCCCCCCTAGATTTTGACCCAGATCCGCGTTTGCGTGGTGACCGAAAATAAATTAAAAAAACCAAATGTGACTAAAATTAAATAAAAAAATACTGAAAGTAATCTAAAAGTGACCGGAAGTAGACAAAATTAACCGGAAAAACCGAACGTAGGCTATTAGTTTTCTAGACATTTTATCCAGTGTTAGTACAATTTTACAAAATTATATCCTACAAACAATGACACCAATTAAACTGTGGTTTTTACAATTGGATAGAGTAGGAACAACAATTGGAAAGAGTAGGAAAAAAAATATATTTAGAAATCTACTTATAGAAATAAATTTACAAAAAAAACATTCAGCTAAAAGTTCAAAGGTTCGTCGATACACAAAAATTTGAAAAGAAATTTTATTTTTAAGAAAACGTGGTTGTGGAATGCTTTGCTTAAGGGTTAACCAGTTAAACAGAAAATCCATTCCCAAATAATGTTAAATCGGAAAATTCAACAAGTCCAATAGCACGCTTTAAGAAACACTGAGAAATAAGCGGAAATTTGGAGAGTTATTGCAGAGACGGACGGAAGTACGAGTGAGTCTACAGCATTGAAGGGCTGCTTTAAAATAACATAATTTAGAGTTGCAAGGGAATTTTTATTTATAATTTTAGTAAGAAGAACAAATTGTAATTTTAGCAAGCTTTATGTCTATTTTTGAGTTATTAATTAAATTACCACAATAAGTTTTATTTAGATTTAATTTTCTAAATTCAAATCCCGAAGAATTACACATTCTAGTAACAATATCTTTAATATAAATAATGCTGTTTTTGTGTATTACCTATTTCCCAGAAATAAAAAAAATTACCACGCCAAAAATTCAAAAATTTTATGTTAGCACACGGGTATAAAATTTGGCATACCTACTTGCATAATTTTAATAAAATAAAAATTATTTAGTTACTCATACCACGTAGGGCATATAAACTAAGATAAAATATTTTGGTAAACCATTCCAGTCGAAGAATATTTTTTTACTGTTGCTGGCTTTATCACGCAGAAAAAAGGAAAAAGTAAGTAGTTAATTGTTCTCATTTTCCATATGGTTACACTAAATAGATTAATACCATATATACTTATGATAAAATTATAAATGGTAAAAAAAGTTAAAATGTTTCAGAAAGGACTTACGTTGTCGATTCTAGAAACTGCAAATACAATTATTTTTTCTCAGATCTGAAGAAATCGCTCGGCGGGCGAAGATTCACTTCAAATGAAGAGGTAAAATGTGGAACCACAACGCATTTTGCAGTCCTCGAAAAAACGTATTTTACTGAGGGCATCCAGAAGCTAGAGAATAATTGGAGCAAATGTATTAAATTGGAGGGAGATTATGAAGTAAAATTAAAATATGAAATATTTGAAATTCCGTGTTTTTCTTGGTCAGGTCGAAAATTTTTCGAACAGCTCGTATTAGCGCGATACTTAAAAGTTTTTAGTAAAATAAAAATAATCTAATAAATTATGAACTTAAAAAGCTTATCTTTTACTGTACAAAAATTACATCAAGCACTTGAAAATCATAAAATTTCTAAAAAAGTAAAAAAAATGGATTACTTTTAATCCACACTGATTCGTATGCGATCCAACGTTAGCACAAGAATGATAAAACTGACACGAGGGCTACCGAAAATATCTTCCGAATACACAAAGAAACCACTCAGACCCTCTCCTACCGAGATTAATATATGATTTAGTTTATCTCCTCCAAAGATATAATAAGTTCTTGATCAGATTTAAGTTTTTCTTTTATTATTGGCAAAATCCGTAAATTTTCGCAAGAAACTTTAAGAGAGAAATCTTGTAGAGATTTAAACTGCCTACAAGAAAATATATAATTAAGCTTTATAGTTTAAATTTGTAGCTGTCCAGGATAGCTTCAATTTGTAACTTTAGGAAAAATCTATATTTTTGTTATATAAAACACAGATTTCTGGATAACCAATATGAGATATGTCAAAATTGAAAATGACATTTTTTTATATCCTTTAAAATTTGCAATTGATAGCACTTATATTTGCATTTTTATTTTTAACCAAATAATTTTTTTTTGGTTGTAACGGATTATTTGCACGAGCGAAGCATCCGAGGCCTAAACGTATAGGTGCATCTTATAGCCAGTTGAAGTCTTTCAAAAGATGTACTCAAAAGCTATGTAGCTTATACAAGTATAGCTGTCTTAAAAAATTTATTGCGCGTTGACAACCACGCGGCTCTGCATTATATGCCAAGTGCTTATAGAAATGATTTTGAAGGTGACGCGCACAGCCGATCGCTTGAGAACCTACTGGTTGGACACTAACCGTTTGGGCGCAGACCTTTTCGGCGCTATCAATTTAAGCGCCGCGCATTTGGACTATAACCATTTGTGCGCTGAAAGTTTGGACAATAGCTCTAAACAACAAAAAGTAATAATGCCTTGACACTCACTTTTTTTGCGACGATTGTTTGGACGCGTAAGGTGTTGACGCCGACTGTTTGAGCGATGACCATTTAAACGCTGACGATTTGAGCAATAAAAGCCGTAAACCACAAAGAATAATAATGCCTTGACACCCACTTTTTTTTCGAAGATTGTTTGGGCCGTTTTGGTTTGGTTAAGGACACTTACCGTTTAGGTAAGGACAACATCACAAAATTTGGCCTTTTTTAACTCAAATAATTTTTTTGAATAAACATAAAATAAGTCTTTTTTTTGATAAACCCAATAGCCTTTCAGAAAAAATTTATAACCTATGTAGAGCTAATTTAAAAAAAGCTGATACGAATCAAACAATTAATTTTTAAGCTTAAGTAGTATATCCATACATAAAAGGTGGAAAATTATCAGGAAATTAAAAAAACGCTGAAACACGTCGATTTTGTTTGCAAGGGGAACACTTTTTGGCAATTTTTAAATTTTTGTAGGACGAACCCCCTTCGAAGGGTATACTTTACCCCTATATTTTGAATAGGGAAACTGGGTCTAGTGATACCTAGTTAGGTTTAATTCCAAAAAAATATGCCTTTTTCGCGTTTAGTGTTTAGCGAGAACATTGTTTACTTTTTTATTTACAAATAAGTATGTGCGTTGTAACTGACAGATACTGTTTTTTCTTGCAGTAATTCAAGACCACAAGGCATAATCGGGTTAGCGGTATCGACTGCAAAAAAATATCGGCGAAAACTTAAAACCGCGCCCTAAATCCACCCACGCAATGCCCAAGCTTGTCTAAAACATCGCCACAGCTAAAACCACGTTGCCGAATTCCGAGAATATAATTCTCTAATAAAAAAAAAATTAATAAAAAAACACCCAACTGCTAAATTTACGTGTACGTACTAGTCGCAGTTGAGTACAAAATTGATAGGTGTAACTATAATGTACGACATGCTTCAACTTTTAGTTTTGACGCCCAAAGCGCACTTACGAAATTATACAGTTTTGTATTTTCATGAATCAGGTTACTGGGTAATTTTGTACCCAACTGCGACTAGTAGTTACAAGTAAATTTAGAAGTTGGGTGTTTTCTTTATTTAATTTTTTTTTTTAATTCCATTTTTTAGGTTTAATTCTTATTCAGCCTTATAAAAAGCACTATGCATTTACAATTCATTTAGCTTTACCCAAAAAGTACGTGTAGATTTTCTATGTACGCGAACACTGTTACCTTCCATTGAGTGAAAATGGGGGAGGAGAGAGGAAGGAGGGAACTAGAAAAATGGTGTCGAAAAAAATCTTAAAGCGTGTGCCGAAATTTTTTTTGAAATAGCTCTCAATTTCTGAAAGGTATAGCTACAACTATTACAAATAAGGAGGGTGGGGAGAATAGGGGAACGGAAGTCTTAAAGCGTATGCAGAAAGAATATTTGTGAAAGGTATAGCTACAACTATTAGTAATAAGGAGGGAGGGGAGAAGGGAGGGAGGTGGAAACTAGTAAAATGATGTTGGAAAAAAGAAAAAAGCGTATGCAGAAAGAACTTTTGAAATCGTTTTATATTTGTGAAAGTTATAGCTAACTAATAAGAATGGCGGGGAGGAGAGAGAAAGAGGTGGGGGGGGGGTAGTAAAATGGTGTTGGCAAAAAAAAGGGAAAGCGTATGCAGGAAGAATTTTAGAAGAAAATTATGCGAATATGGTTTTTGAATAGGGTGGGGGGAATGACAGGAGGGGAGATGGGTGGGAGCAGGGAGGACCATAAAGTAGATATAGTAAATTACATTTGCAATGGGTAATCTAAGGAATTTCACTAAATCGCCTGAAATTTAGGTAATTTGTATGCCTTAAAGCCTACATCATGTGACAAAATGGCATCTGAAGACCGCCATGTTGATTCCTGTTTAAAAAAATATAGCCTATAGCACCTTTTGGATCAGTAGCAATTCAACGACACCTTTTTTGTCAAAATCGGTTTAGCCGTTTAGCCTCTAGCGTGACATAAACATACATATTTACTTACACACATACAACAATCGAAAAACATTACGCTTCCTTTCGCCGTGCTGCAGTTGGGTAAAAAAGCGCCTTTTAGAAGCAGTGTTAGACAAGCGCAACTATTGAATTCGTGGAGTTATTCTACGCGGTTTAGGTTTTTGGGGCATATTTTTTAAGAGTCGACGCCGCTGAGCGTAAATTCGCAGTGGAAATGCCTTTTCAAGTAATATCACCTTGTAAAACTACTTAAAACATGTAAAAAAATCACAGAAATCTTGTAAATATGGAGGTTTATGGTATATGTAAATTTACATTTTTTATGTAAAAAGCAAATCACATAAGGTGAGGGATTTCACAAAAAAAATTGTAAATTCACAAATCATTTGTGAACTTCCAGCAATACTCATGTTCACCTTAGCCCCATTATATGTTACGTAAATTCACAAGTCTCTTTTTCCAGTGTATGCCTATCGACATATAGAAGGTTAAAAATCTCTGGTTGCCTGGTCAATATAACTTGATTGTGCAATTTTTCTGGCATATTTTTTCGTCAGAAAATAAGACCCTGTCCTAGAACTCCTGATTGAGCTCCATGTACACCGTTTTTGGAATACAAAAAGTTATTAAAATGGGCCGCGTGACCATTTCAGGTACACGGATTGTTGATCGATATTGAAGATTTGACAACGCGGGGTTCATGGATTGCATTAATTCTTATGAATAGGATTGTTGGTCTGGTCCGTACGTAAATGCTTTTGTGGCTGGTCCGAGGTTCTGTGGAGAGATGGCCCCAAGAGGGCATTTTGAAATTTGAATTAATTTGTGCCGTCGAATAGCAATCTGCGAACGTGTGGTCCAAGTCGAAAAAAATATAGTTTCTATGGGTTGGATTCAAAGTATTAAGAGCGCAAACCAAACGTGTTTATTTTTGTTGCGAAGTAATTTCGGTCTTTTTTTTGCACTTCCACAACAAAGATTTCTGGCACAAATTGTCAAACAAACACGGACAAACAAACAAATATGTTCACAGTTTCCAGGAAGTGAAGCAGCCAGAAAACCATATAAAGCCGGGCTCCCATTCTTGTGTATTTGGCAAGTACGCAAATATTTGCGCACTTAAGCAAGTACACCAAGTTCCGAAGTCAATTTTACTGTAATTGACAAGTACTCCAATACTTGTGTACTTATAGCATTTTCTCGATCATTTAGTGTTCATTTTGTTCCGATCATGGATTACCAACGGCCAAAATATTTGCTGAACAAGCAGGTGAGTAGTGAGAGTGCATCCACAAGCATGAACTTGTCAAATACGCAAATAATTGTAATCTTTTTGACTCGCGTAATTTTTACCGACAACCGCCGGGACTTCGCCAGTGGCCAATGATTGTACAAATATTAGCCGAATATACCTCTTCCACTACTTGGAAAATATGGGCAATTGACAAATATTTTGCCAAATACACGAGAATGAGAGCCCGTCCTGAGAATTTTTGCATTCTTTGCACTTTAAAAATGATTATTTTCGTGCAGTCGAAGTAGCGCCTGATCTTCGTTACTTGAACTTGACAGTCTTGACTTACTTTTAGTATGCCAAATCTTTGTTTCTTTTTAAGGGATTGTTCTTCTCCTATATGTTTTTTTTATGTGAAATAAAATTTTGCCCCGCTAACGTTAAAATGTTGGACTACCATTAATAAATACTTTCTCTCATTCACTGATAATTCTAGTCGTAGTGTGGGGTAGGCTCTAGGCCTGGCGACTACAAGGACTATAGACATAAAGGACTGCTTAGTTCCATCTAACCTGTGTTAACAAATTGTGCGGGGTGAGGAAAGCGGCGTGACGTCACCACTTGTGCTAAATCCTTTGTTTACGTTCGTATATGATGTTATTCATATTTTCAAGAGAGTTTTCTTGATATTTCGCTGAATAGTTTTTTGGATTGTTTCAGTGCAGTGCTACTAAGAAAAGACATATAAATAAACATTTTCACGTTTGGTTTGTCAACAGTGTCAAAATTCGATTCAGGACAGAGAAGAACGTTTGTTTAAAGGGTAAAAAAAATCGCCACGATTTTCTTAGCAAATGGGCTTCTTGTTTAATAATATCTATCAAGAAAATTACAAAAGATTGTGAATTGAAAAGGAATATTTTTCTAAATTAAATATTATTATTTATATTAATATTTTTAATTTATTGTATGTATCTGTACTTTTCTGTTTTTTTTTTGTAAAAATGTAATAATAAATACGTTTTTTTATGTTCTATATTCCCGTTTTTTAATTATCTAATTAATAATCTAACAACAAGCTTTAAAAAGCAGTTGTAATAATTAAACTTTACATTATGTGCATTTTTTTTCTATTTGTTTTTTGTCTATTTGTTAAGAACAATATTTGTGCTTTTCCTTTTTTAAATAAATCAATAAATTTTTCGTCTACCTATATTTCCGTTTTTAATTATTATCGCAAAATAATTTCTTTACATACTTTTAAAACAATTGGACAAATTATACAGGGTGTCCCATAACTTGGGGGGGGGGTCATAGTGTAGCAGGTGATAGAGGAGGTTATTTCCGAAAAAAAAGCTTATATAACGTGGGGTCAACGCACATGTTTTTAAGATATAGGATTTTTAATGTTAGAGGAGTGGAGGAAAAAGGGTTTTGCAAAAAAAAGAAAATTATCACAGACAGCTGAATACTCAGCTAATTGTGATTCAAAAATGTGATACTCTTTTTTTAAATAAAATTACAAGTTAAGAAGATACAGGCTGTCAAAATTTCCTCCAAAAATGCATAAAAAATAATATTTTTTTTAAAATTAATTTTTGCTTACTTATTCTTTTAAAAAATATTAATAATATTTTATTTATTATTGTGTCGCTAAAGGCTTGTTTTTATTAACAAAAAATATATAATAAACATTGCGTTTAATGTGGCATTTATTTTTTTCGGGTTTTTTCTAAAAAAAATTGACCGACTAATTTTTTTCAATATAAGTTTTATTTCAATTTATTGCTCTTGTTCTGATACACGACTTTACCCAATTTCATGCTTTTACTGCGTTTTTGAAAAAGTTATTATCAAAAAAATTTAAAAAATTGCCAAATTTGATGCTCTGACATGACCTCCTATTTCACCTCCATATCACCTGTTGGCCTATGGCTCCTAAGTTATGGGACCCCCTGTATAGGTACTGCGTCATTATGTGTAGCTTTTTTTTTCACTTTAAGTATTTAAATTTAATTTATTTAACAGATATTTCAAATATAAAATCATTTATCATCCCTGTAAAGACAATATTTTTAAATGTACAATGCCTCTATTTTGCATAAAATCTAATTTGCATAAATAAAATAGCTCTAAAAACGATAGGCGCGCTTTCTGCTCAGCACAAGTGGTGACGTAACAGCGAGTTTGACCTTGAACATCGATTGCAGACAGATTCGGCAAACTGAGCAATCCTGTCTAGTGTATAATCGTTGTGGCGACTAGGCACATGAAGCGCCCTTTTCGCCAGCTGATAATTCTAGCTTTTAGCTCTTTGGTCTTATGTGGAGCCATGTTTTATTTGGGTATATTTTGACCTATCTTAGAAATATCGTCGTGACGTCTGTCTGTGTGTGTGTATGTGTATATTTTTTTTCTGTCCGTAACACGCTAAACCGATTTTCATAAAATTTGCAGGTAAAATAGTGTTCGACACTCTAACGAGCTGATTAGTTTTTGGTGAAAATCCATTGATGCTAATGACAGTTTTTTGACAATTAAACAATTTAAAAAATGCTAATTCTTTAACGGAGCATCGCATTCATATGGGGTTTTTAGAATATCGACTTGTTTCACTTTATAATGAAAAATGACGGGCGATAAGTACATATTTTAGAGCTAAAATCATTTTAATTATTTAATTTAAATTACTTTCAAATCCACCTTCAAATAAATTTTTAAATTAGACTATATTCAGCTCAATAATTTGTCTTATAACCAAAACCTTCGTAGAGGCATTATCATAGCTTCACTTGTGCTAATAGGCTAGCTAGGAAAGTATCAGATCCGTCATGGATCCATTTATTTTTTTTTCCATTTAAAAGCAGGTTAGGTTATAGCCTTTATTTTTTAATATATATAAATTAGATAAAGTTTTATACTCTTTTTGTTCTACGCAATTTTATTCCAGCGCGCTCGTTTTGGCCTTGAGTGCAGTTCTGATCCGTGCGGTTTGGTGCACCTTTTGAGATTTTGTAGTTATTCTAGGTTTTTGATCCGACGTGTTTTTTTTTCCGACGCGTATTTGAGCCGGCGCGGTTTTTGAGCGCAGTTTTGGCCTGGCATTGCAATTGCATTATGAGAATTAAACTTAAGTGGTACTTTTTAATTAAAATCTTCTATCAACGTACCAAACCCAGAGACTTTGTTTTGGTACGACATTTGTATTGTCGTTTTGGTCAATATATAACCCAAAGGACTTAAATATAATTGCTCTCTTTGCTGCTAAGGGTTAGGCAAAGAGTTTATTCGCACTTAGATGTAATCCTAGCTTGATACAATTGGTCTGAAATCTGGCCATTTAACATGATTACGGCAACTTTGCCCGACAGTAATGGCCAGGCCAAATATTTATTAACGGATTAGCACGGAGAGAATATTCAGTTGTTGAATTTACCGCACGGTACAAAGACTAAAGCTGAATGGAAAAATAAAAAATATAAAAATGATCAAATTATTTTACTAGATTCCTCCACAAAGGCCGGCTATCAGTTTGGGTGAGACACTGTTCAGATCTTCTGAGTCAATCAATCAAGGTTACCGAAATACCTTTCTGGATACTTATTTTGTAAATTTTTCCCAAGGATTAAAAGTTTACCTCATTTCACGAATCCTATTAATTTGTCAGTTTATATAGTTTCGGACATTAAACTGATGCAGATGAACACTTGACTTGAGTGCTCTCTTGTTCTCACTCATAAACAATATTACTACTATTAAATTTTTGTGAGATGTATCGAACAATGATAACCGTGGATTGAGGTGAAGTTTTACAGTCCGGTACATTGTCACATTAAAATTTTCATTAAATACTTTTTATCAACTTCCCATTTATCGATTTCTTTGAACATTTTATTATAATTTTGAAAGCTGTGTATGTGCGTTTGTAAACTTTCTTTCAGTAGATTGAAGAAGTGTTATCTAATCACAAGTATTAGTATCTTTATTTTGTAATAATGCAACCGCAAGCTCAGATTTTATAAAGCCGAAGTAAAATTTACATACGCTGTATTTATTTTATTAGAATATTAGACTAAGTATTTTGCTTTACCTTCATTTACTATAAAAATTAAATTTCCTTATAAAATGGGTAATCATTAAAATGCTAAAATGATATTTTTAAGTTTGTGTTTAAATGTGTTTTTAAAGTTAAGCTTGATTTCTTTTAACGTGCTTATCCAAGGTAGGGGTAATAGAATTAATTTTTCCGCTTAGTACAAATTTTTTGTTTCAGAAAATGTCTTTAAAGGTTTTTCTATCGCGATCAAAACATCACCCTTCTCGCTTGTAGTTCGCTAATGGTGACTGTGGAAACGCTATTATTGGAATAGCAGAGGTAACCGTTTTAGGTTTGTGTTGGTTTAGCATTGACACACTAACTGGCATTAACGAACGTGAATCAATGTCCTCAAAGCGTGAAAAAAGAGTTTTGACATTTTTCAGATACCTAAACGAAATCAAGCCTATAAAATATTCTAAGTAATTTGATATTCCTTCTAGAATAGAGAATGGATTATTACAATATTACTGGCTGAAGCAAAGTCACATACTATTTCAAATAAATTTTAAGCAAAAAAATTTTTACTAACGGTAATATCAAAAACAAAAATACTTTGGAAACAATGGCAAATTAAAATTCGCAGACGCGAATTTTTAAGTGCGCATGCATGTGTTTTGTCACGTGGTCACCCAGCTGCTGTGTGGGTAGACGCCATATTTGTTGTTTATATTTTATATAATTTTGCGGTGTTTTCCGTTTGTCGTGTAAAATTATGTTTTTTTTCGTCAAAGATGGGAAACAATTCAGGTAAAACATTTGCGGTTTGTGGAAAAATGTCCGGGAGAAGCAAGGGAGCGCCATTCTATAGGTAAGTTTTTGTATTTTTTTTTATAATTTGTTAACAACGTTAGGAGTGGTTTATTGACTCCATTAAACACTGAAAAGTGTGTCCACAATAAATCTGCACAACTAATTTTAGAAAACCTACAATTTTAATCTAGAATCGGATGCATTTTCACCAAATCAATTAGTTTTTAGAAAAAAAAATAACAGACATAACCCTAAATATTTGACAATTGTCAAATAATGTAGCGACGTAACGGAGTATATTTCAAAACGACCAAAACTGACGCATGCGCAGTAATCGAAATCCTGTTTACTCAAAAAAGGAACATTAATAATTAAATGGGAGTCCAGGCTTCAAGCATTGCATAAATTATTTTTAATTTATAAAAAACACACTGTTTAATTTTAATTTGTAACTGTTTTCCAAGTCGACAAATCTCTGGCTTACGCTGATGTCATTTCTCTTTGGCCAGAGCGTTTAAAGCATAGTTTTTGTCGTTTTCTACATAGCGCTATAGCCTCAGGTTTAGACCAATCGACAGCAAGCTATTAGTACCTACAAAGCAAGGTGGTTTTCAACAAAACAAAAAAGGACGCTAGAAAGTATTCTTGCGTGGGTTTCTGTACACTTCACCTCGTTTCATTTAGGGGAGTTTTTTCAACTGGGTAAATGTATACTTTCGTTATATATTTTCATTTGTATAGAATTCTTATTATCGTTATTCATAACTATTTTGATCTTTAATTTTAGAGTTTATTTATATTTTAAACCTTTTTATTATTGTTGTTTTCAATGTTTTAAAATATTGTTTCTTCTTTTCTGTTTTTGTTTTAATCAAATACAAATCTTTTGTTGTCCTAAAATCGCTATTTTTAATCAACATAATATCCCGAACCTTAACAGTAATATTGAGTTAATTAAATATTTGGTTGAATAATTTTATTCAATCAACATTTAAAATGTTGCTAAATAAATATATTTTTAACAAACACAAGGGTTCCTAAAAGCCTAAAGTTTAAAGAGTGTAAATAAAAGAATACAAAAGTCCAATAGTTGCAATAATAAACAAATATAAAATTGTACAGATATGTATGATACATTGTTTATGTAATTGATAAAAGCACTTATAGTAGTACTTTCTCAAAGTACCGCCAAATTTCCTTTCGAGATCGTAACAATTAATAAATTTCAAGCCTTGGGCACTCGAGATGATAGTACCAATGTCAAGGTGCTCACCTGCCACAGAGTTTCAATATCAACATTTTTTTAACATGTCTCCAAAGTAAACATGGCCATATCGTTTTTAAAGAAGACTACTTAATGAGTAAATCTCTTACCCCTTCATACAATAATCCTGCAAAAAAATTCTAATTACAAACCTTCATTTTATAAAGCCATTTTTTAAGCCGAGGCCTTGTCTGGAGCAATTAAACTGCTTGAAACTTTTTTAGGGACGATCTAAATGAGTTATTTCAAAAAGTTTGTGTTCTAAATGGATCATTGCGCCACTGTAAAACAATTAAGCCAGTTTCCGGAATGAACAAAATATAATTAGTAAAACTCTTTTTTGCATTAAAGTGAAGTTTGCTTTTAGTTTTTTTTTAATTTGGTTACCTAGGTTAAGAATTCAGATTAAATGTAAGCAATTTCTTTAAACCAATCCAGGATTATATGGATAGTCTATCATAAAATAAGCCTTTCTAATTACCTTCATTTAGGATTCTTAATTAATAGTATGTACATATATAATTAATATAATTTATGTACTAAAACAAAACAGTGATAAACAAATATTAGTACTACAGATTCACCGGTTTATATAAATATTTTTTCGTTAGGGATATATTATGTATATTTATGATTAAATTTATATAAATTTTATTAGTCTGTCGAAATACTGTTGTCACGAGTTTGGTCAATGTCCGTTAAAATTAGTCACATGTCAAATTTGGCTTTTGTTATTGATTTGAGTCAATTTTAGCCCTATCTAATTATTTAAAAAAAAAACAGCACAGAATTTTAAATATGTAAAGAAAGACTAGATAAAACTCAAGACAACGGGTGTTTAAAATATGTTTAACGAGCTGTATTTTCAGATCTTCAGGTAATTAATTATGTTACCATAATCTGTATTGATATTTGAGATTATCAGGGATGATTCGGAATGTCAATCAATTCTAACTTAAGACCGCCACATGGTATTTCTTACTTTACGGAGCTATTGTTGTTGCTGTCCTTAGGGTCACAAAAACTGCGTCTACTCCAGGCTTCTAGGATGCAGTGATTCTAGCTGTCATGTGAATAAGAAATTTTAGTTCATGTTGGTTGCGGTGAGAAAGAACATTTGTTGCACATTTGTTATTTTAATAAGATATTTTTAAAGTTTTTTTGGATCCTTTTATTATTTGAAGACCTTCATGTATTTTTACCTTCGTTGCCCACGCTGCAATGGCTAGACCAAGTATTGTTTTCAATAATTAAAAAAAATTAGTTACTCCAAAAATCTGTTATTTGGGTGTATTTGAATCTATCTTAACAAACTTGCGGTGACGTCTGACGTGTATTTGTCTGAATGTCTATCTGGCCCACGATAGCACTGGAACCGCTGGACCAATTCTCATGATGTTGTTACAAGCTATGTAGAGTTTTGTACAAAATCCATTAATTCTATTTTTTACCCAACTGCAGCACGGCGAAAGGAAGGGTAATGTAAGTAAATATGTATGTTTGTGTCACGCTAGAGGCTAAACGGCTAAACCGATTTTGACAAAAAATGTGTTGTTGAATTGCTACTAATCCAGAAGGTGCTATAGGCTATATTTTTTTAAACAGGAATCAACATGGCGATCTTCAGACGCCATTTTGTCACATGATGTAGGCTTTAAGGAATACAAATTATCTAAATTTCAGGCGATTTATTGAAATACCCATTGCAAATGTCCTCTAATTTGCTATAGTTATTTTGTAGTCCTCCCTGCCCCCACCCATCTCCCCTCCTGTCATTCCGTCTACCCTATTCAAAAACCATATTCGCATAATTTTATCAAATATATGGCGATTTCAAAATGTCTTTTTGCATACGCTTTCAAATTTTTTTCCAACACCATTTTACTAGTTCCCCCCGTGTCTCCCCCTATCGCCTCCCCGCCCTTCTTATTAGTAATAGTTGTAGCTATAACTTTCACAAATATAGAGCGATTTCAAAAATTCTTTCTGCACACGCTTTAAGACCCTTTTTCCAACATCATTTTACTTGTTTCCCCTCCCTCTCCCTACCCTCGTTATTAGTTATAGTTGTAGCTATACCTTTCACAAACATAGAGCGATTTTAAAAATTCTTTCTGCACACGCTTTAGGATTTTTTTTTACACCAATTTACAAGTTCCCCCCTCCCTCTCTCCTCCCACACCATCACTCAATAGAAGGTAACACTGTTCGCGTCCGTAGAAAATCTACACGTACTTTTTGCCAACTGCTAAATTTACTAGTAACTACTAGTCGCAGTTGGGTACAACATTACCCAATAATCTGATTTATGAAGATACAAAATTGTATAATTTCGAAAGTGCGCTTTGGGCATCAAAACTAAAAGTTGCTTGTCGCATGTCGTAAATTATTATCGGTATACCTATCAATTTTGTACCCAACTGCGACTAGTAGCTACAAGTAAATTTACTAGTTATGTGGTTTAAAAAAAAAAAAAATTATTCTTACAGTTAATTTGTTTTTTAAATTCTAACTTTTTAACAAAGCATCAAATTAATATGCGGTTTCCGGAATATAATAGAACACATGTTCTTTTCAATAATTAGTGTTATAATCAAAAACTTCGTAAGGGCTTTTGTTTCTAAGATATTTACAAAAACCTGTTTTCAAGTCTGGTATAGCGTGGACTTGGAGTGTGCTACTAGGCTGGGAAGGTATCAGATCCGTCATAGATTTTTTTTTTATACTGCTTAGTAGACATTTTAAAACTACAACTTTTGCATTAAGTTTATTTTCGAATTCTTGTATAGCTTAAGTAAGAATAAACTGTTTTTGTCAGAGACGACCCTGTTGATACTAAAGTTATACTTAAGTAATATTATATTTAGTTAGGTGACACCTAGACCTACAATAGGCGGCAGGGTAGTGTCGTAGTATGTTCTTCGGCTTCACATGGAGAAGGTACCAGATTCGCGTCTCCAACAACGATGCAAAAAAACAAAAAACAAGTTTGCTCTTCTTTTTCAGCGTGCAACAGTCGTCATTGAACTAGCCTGCGATGCGATGCACGCAAAATATGAACATCGAGAATATACGCAGGTGTAGTCCAGGAGCCGACACGCAGCCAGTCGAGAAACCAGAAATGATAACCCAGGAGTTTGCTATAAGTGCTATATAGTCAGTACCATGATGGCGCCAGCATAAATCTCCTACAGTCAACTCACGACGACTGTCGAGCTGAAAAGAAAAGAAGACTAGTTTCTATAACCAAGTTTTGCTGGGACGATAGCGATGTTAGACAGATGCAAGTCTAACATGTAGCAGGACCACCTTTGGGAAGGGGTGTAAAAGCGTGGGTCTACTGTGTATACTTGCTACGCAGTATAAAGATCCCTTCCCTCGACAAAGAGGTGCCAGCCAAAATTAAGTCCTCTTAGAGAAAGAAAAACTGGCATCGCAAGGGGCACGTGCATCAGTTTGGTATATGGTGTACGGACAAATCGATGTTTGCGAAAAGGGCGCGCCGTGTGCCTAGTTTGTTTATTTATTTTTATTTGAAGGCGCCTACTTTAAAATGTCTAACTTATTAAATATTTGACTATATACAATAGGTTTTTAAACAAAAATACTTTTTTGAAAAAAACAATGTCTTAAGAATACAAAATGCCACAAGAAATATAAAAAAAAAACATGTTTTAAACATTTTCCCCTTTTTTCGTAGTTCTATGGAACGTGTACCACTGCCTTTGGAGGGTACTAAGGTACATGGTGAAAAAGGAAACTATCAGCTTGCAAAATAATCTCTAGAATATTTTTATAAAAGTTGACCGTTTTTGAGTTATTAGTTAAAAACCGTCAAAAAGCACGTTTAAGGGGGGAGGAACCAAACCCCTGCCGTGGTTGTTCGGGCGAGTCTTATGTCTATCTTTACCAAGTGTGTTGCTTCTATCATTATACGCAGAATCAGACCCCGTAGGGCTTAAACTATAAACAATAACTACTTTAATTTTATAAATAGTACAGTTTTTTTATATTTGTGGCGTGACAGGTTTAATCTAAACATGTTACATATTTTTATTTCTGCAATTATAACCCTTGTAATGCATCCGCATCTATCCTGGGTGCTTCTTTTACAACATCTCTCCCGGGAGTAAATGTTCATATCAATCGAAGGTTACTATTGGTTGAAATTAGACATCTGACATTAATTTAATAACAGTTACATGTTCTTCTGAGTGTTTTTAAGAGAAACCTCACTTTAACACTAAAGAGCATTTATGTCAAATATTCACCCAAAAATGATCTCTTCCGTTTAAATTTTAGGTCAGATACTAAAAACTGGTACCGTTGGTTAATGTGAACATTTACTTACTCGAGAGATTTTACATAAGCAGGAATATATTCAGTTTTTTGGAATTTGAATTCGCAACTTAATTGGAAAATCACATAAAACTTTCGCCTTTTTAACGTTCGAAAGAAACATTTCAATACAGTTTATCTTATTCTAATTGCGAATTCTTTTGGAACAAGTGCCGCACTGATGCGCCACCACACTGCATTATTTCTGTTCTTTTGATAAACTGGTGCACTTAATTTTGTATTCTTTTAAGCAACTGGCAAACCCAGCGTTGTGCTCAGTGCTTTAGCACGGGCTCGTGTTGCACTGGTGCACCATCGTATTCTGTTAGAAATACACAGGGCAACTTTTTGAGAACAACAGAACAATGTTCTTTTTTATTTTACAAGCCACGCCTCTCAATTTAGCTAGATAAATTATAGATATTTTCTTGTATCTCTCTTCGCGAACTGGGCAGTTTTGTTAGCATAGATTTGTGTTTGGGTTCTTGGATTTGACTTAAAGCACTTAATGCTCCGGTTACGTGTGATTTTGTCTACTTAAATTTAAAAGCAAAATCGCACAAATTTATTTTTTATTATCTTATAAATTAAGAAAATACATATACTTAAGCAAAGTTAATGATCTAAACCAGTAAGTCTATATTAAAGGGTTCTTCGTATTTGGCTAGAGTTGAGAAGGCGTAGCAAATGAGCATCCGTATGCCGAGTTTGAACAGTATTTACTTATATATAGCTCGGGTGATATCAGTCAATCAATCAATCAACTTATTTCCATAGGACCAATTACAATTTGTATAGGAGACTGACAAGCTTTTATTTCACTAGGCAATTTGTTAAAAAATATTTGACCTAAATTTTTCGGTGATTTTTAGGCAACATTTAATTTATATAAATTTGTACAGTAGTTACTTTTACCCCTGGAATTAAAATCATAAAAGTCTTTGTTTCCAGATACATACAAACAAATATTAAATATAAACAAACAAGACAAAGTTAAAAGTTTATATTCTTTAAAATAAGGACGACAGCCGTTCCTAGATCCTTTATTGCTTTTATGTATGTACGTTTGATTTTAGTTTGTTCTAACACTGTTCATAATTTTTGTACTGGAACGGTTTCATATGCTTTTTGTAGATCCACGCATGTAACATGAGTCCCTAAATTTCTGAAATTCCTTTAGACCCTGGAAATCGGTTAATAAAAATCAGTTTAATTTTAAAAGAAAATAACTATCATAAAAGAAGAATTCATGATGATTCAAATTAAAAAACACTTCAACGCAATAAATTTTAAATCGGATACAGAAAACCTAAGTAATTAAATCTAAGTATTTGTATGGGGAGACAAAATATACTGAAACGGTAAGTAAGCAAATAAAAAATTTCACATCCAATATATGTTTTTTTAGCATGGAAAATTCCGCTTTGCTATTTTATATTACAATTTAAAAAAGTTTTTGGTTGTTAACTATATAATTGTAATGTTATTTTTTATCATAAATTAGTGTTTGGTCTAAAAAAAAAATATATATATAAGTTTTAAGTGTAGAACTTTCCATTTTAGAATATGTCTGATGATGGTTGAATAAAGTGAAACGTCACAAGTAAAAAAGAAAGATTTTTATTGACCGATTTCCAGGATCTAAAATAATTTAGAAAACTAACGGTCAGGAATAATATTTTAAATTATCACTACAAGATCTGCCTGCATGAAACCCACTTTGCTCTTATTCTTCTTATTCATGAAAATCATTCTTTATTAGATCTCTAAGAATCTTACCGTACAATCTACTAAGAGTACTAGTTACTAAATTCCTCTATAATTGTTGCAATTCAGCATCTTTCCTTTTTTATGTATTGAGGATATAATTGCAATTTTGCAATTATTAGGTAATTGATGTCCTTTTATGTATTGATTGATAATATATATAGGATTTTCTAGTAGTTTCTGTGATCCATATTTGAGCATTTCAGCGTATATTCCCTTAGGTCCGCTAGCTTTTCCAGATTTAAGCTTTTTAATACTGTTCTTTGGCATTTATTTTTTACAGGAACTAAATAGACTGAGCACTTTAACAATAGAATAGAGACTTGTCGCGTAACCGAAAAATACAAAACAAAAATGGAAAGTGTCGAAATGGATGCAATAAGAAGATCAATGAGAATATCTAGAATAGATCACATAAGCAATGAGATCATAAAAGAAAGAATGGGAATCGAGGGAAGCATAACGGATAATATCACTAAAAGGCAACTGATATGGTACGGCCATGTACAACGGATAAACGACGAAAGATTACCAAAGCAGGTCCTAGAGTGGCAACCAATAGGGCGCGGAAAAAGAGGGCGTCCTAAACTAGAATGGCAACAGGCAATCCAAAGATCAATGAGTCATAAAAATCTGACAGAGGATGATTGTCAGGATCGAAGGAGGTGGCGACATAGTAGTAGTAATTAATTATAACTTTTGATATAAATAGTAATAACTCAAAATGGTAAAAAAATCTAAAAGAAGACCAAATCATAAAATACCTGATTTTTAATTAGGTGCCTACATAAAATAAAGTTTTGTAATTAAACTTAAAAAAATACGTTAAAATATGAAAAAGTCATTTTAATCATTTCACTCTAAAATCCTCGAAGTTTTTTCCTTACTTATTAAATTTGAGTTTGTCATAAAATTTCTAGAAAGGAGGGCTCGGGATTCACATGAAGAAGTTTTCGGTTTAGTTAAAAAACATTTTTAAACGATATTTTGTCGGTCGTTTTTTATGCAGAAAAGCCCCAATGGCGATGCCAGGATTTTCTGTTAGGGGGTGACGAAAAATAATTAGAAATGCTTTCGGGGGGTAGTCAAGATTTAAAGGAAGGTCGAACCCGTGGAGGGGAGTAATAATTAATTACATTCCAAGTGGCACTCAATGTGTAACAAAGAAAAAACATTCCCATGTACATTAAAAAAATAATTTGCTTCATTTTAAGGTGTGTATATAATAATAAATAACCTATTTTGAAACATAAAATTATAATAAATGACAAAATACATTTTCTTTGTCTGTCATTGGTTCTGCCTAAACATTTTATCAAAACATAGGCCATGTTAAATTTTATTATTATTAATAATGACCCTTTATATTTTAAATTAGCTGCAATTGGTTCAAATTTTGTGGAAAACCAAATAAATTCCAAAGGACAATATTAGAGAGACATATGTGGTTCTAAAAACACCAAACATTTCTAAACATAAAGTACGGCATACATTTTAGGCTGCCAAAATACTTTTTACGTCAAACTAACAAAGATATTATTTAATATAATAATTATTACCAATGAATCCAAATATAGGTATATAGGTATTTAAAGGAAAAGCGCTTTTTTTGATACGGCTAATCTCCGAAATTATTTAATCGATTTTAATGAAATTTGGCACACACACATAAAAAAATCGGCCTTCAGCAACCAAGCTACTAGTGTAGTGTAGCTATGATTTTAATCTATAGTCTTCGTGACTTAAATTTTGTTAAGCCGACAACACCAATTAGTAAGTTAAGAGTAGGAGTGGTCTCCGCTAGTTAGAACATTCGTCACGATCTCGTTAAGGGGGAGACTAATAACAAATAATCTGATAAACAATCACCAATTCGGCTTTCAGGCTGCAAAAAGTATACGGTAAAAAAATTGTCTTAAATCAAAGCAAATTGCTTAGAAGTAAAATAATTTGTGCTTTCCTATTTACCAAGAGAATAATTTCTTGAAATAGCACAAAAAATGTCTTGCCTTTTATTTTAATGTGAAACAGAAAGTGTTTTATTTTAAACTGGAACTGAATTAATCTAAGGCACCGTTTTCTCTGGAAGCAAAATATTACTTATATAAATACAATTTGCTTTGTTACAAAATGGAGTATACTTAAACAAAACAATTAAAGAAGAATAATAAGTCTCATTTCTAAATTAATTGCTGCGCTGAACTAAAAAGAAATATTTTAATTCAAAACAAATTGTTTTAAGGTAAGAATTTATTCAAGAATAGAACTTGTTTTTATTGTAGACAAAATTTTTTTGCGTGTACCAATGACGCTATTTTTGGCTTTTTTGAGGACTTTATGTTAAGCTCAACTCTGGCGAGAAGGCTGCTGCAAGATTTTGTGATCTCTCGAAAGTCTTTGATTGTGTGGATCACAAAATATTGCTGCAAAAACTGCAAACTATGGAGTCACAGGCATAGCTTTAAATTGTTTTCGCTTATAGTTTTCTAGGAGAATTCAATCAGTTTTTTTGTTAACGAGCAAACTTCAATGGAACAGGAATTGATACAGGTGTTACTTAAAGTTCAATTTTGGGCCCATTGTTTTTTTTAATTTTGACAATGACCTACCAAACATAGACATCACATTTCTTTGGCACAATACTGATATAAACAAACTGAATAATGATGTTCAGAACGATATTTTTAAAATAAAACAATGGTGTGACGCAAACTTTCTGTCTTAACACACATTTTAAATTTTAAATAACAACTAAACAGATTTTTAGGTCTAACAATCGATCGATCTTTAAAGTTCGATAAGCATATTGCAAACCTTCAAAGTAAAATTGCTTAAAACAGTTATGCTGTAAGAGTGATTGGTGATAATCTTTGCTTGGATGTTGCAAAAAATGTTTATCACTCTTTAGTAGAATCACATCTTCGATATGGCATTTGCTTTTGGGGATCCTGTTCGCAGTTTTTATTAAATTCAGATTTTGTCCTCCTAAAAAGGGCAATTAGGAATTTTTTCGAAGTTAAAAAGCGCGTTTTTTTGCAAACCTCTTTTATTGAGGCATAGGATTTTAACTTTGTGCTGTATTTTTATTTAAAAGTATTATTACGAGTTATAATTACTTAGGCAGTATCAACTTTGGTGAAACACTCTTTTATTTACAATGAAAGATTCAAGAAATAAAAACCCTAGCGAAATTTAAAAGAAAAACAAAATATTTTTTAGTAAGCAAAGCTTATTATACTTTGGAAGAATACTTTGCTGACTGAAACTATGTATTTTTGTTTTAATCAAATTTTAGCTTTTTATTGTTTTCAACGATTTTGATATACACTGTGTCCCATTTAAAACTTTCCACCCGGGATTTTTTGAGAACTGCTGAAAATTTTTAAGAATGCCGATACACGTCGATTTTGTTTGCGAGGGGGACACTTTTTGGCTATCTTGAAATTTTTGTAGCATGCACAACCTTTGAGGCTTATACTTTATCCCTATATTTTGAATAGGAAAAGTGGGTCTCGTGATACCTTGTTTTGAAGGCCTTTTGAATGTCCTTACAACCGTGTAAAAATTTTAAAAATCAATCCATTAGTTTTTAAGATAATTGCTTTCAAACTTTCAAATTTAACATGGACTGATAAAATAAAAATTTAATTAGAATTTTATATTTTTCAGATATAATTTTTATTTTATTATCCCATGTTAAATTTGAAAATTTGAAAGCAAATATCTCATAAACTAATCGATGGATTTTCGGAATTTTTACACGGTTGTAAAAATATTCAAGAGGGCTTCAAAACAAGGTATCACTAGATCCACTTTCCCCATTCAAAATATAGGGGTAAAGTATACCCCTCGAAAAAGGTTCGTGCAAACAAAATCCACGTGTCTCGGCATTTTTAAAAATTTTCAGCAGTTCTTGAGAAATCACGGGTGGAAAGTTTTAAATGAGACACAGTGTATAGTGTTTAAATGTAACTGGTTACTGTTTCTATTTAAATAATTTTAAATTAAAAATAATTAATTAGTGTTCAATAAACTGTAATTAGATAAATAAGGCCGTTGTCAATATCTACTTTTGTAAACTGACTAATAAAGCATATTTTAAATTTGAATTTAAATAAAATTATGGCGTTATCAATTACAAGTACAGGGTGTCCCAAATTGGGCACTTTTGGGGGGTTAAAGGTACTTCTAGGGAAGACAGAGAAAAACTGACCACGCATTACGAGGCTTAAATTTCAGGAGAAGACTTATAGTGAAAACCACATTTTGAAATATCGTCTCGTCTTTGAGCTACGGGGGATTTTTGAAAAGTCTGCATTTTGGAGGGGGGTCTATAACTTCGTTATTATTGGAAATATTGATTTAGAGTAAATTGCAATTTTATAGACTTTGTCACGAGGAATTCAACCGCTAAATTAAATTTTAACTGTCACTGGCCTATATTTTAATTAATTTTCGAATTCGTGATTGAATTCTTTTTAAAATGATGTATCATATGTCATAGTTTGATTGAGCGGTTTCGGAGATAATGAAAGTTTTTTATTTGTGTCTAGTGTGCGTTGAATGACGTCATGCGCCATTGACGTGAAAGCCTTGCGGTCAAATCCTACTTCAATGCTCCTATAGTTTTGTTGTCTTATACTATGCAAATCAAGTTGGCCTTGCGTCTTGGCGTTTTGTCATTGTTTTGAATTGTTTAACCAATTTGACATTACGCTTTGATATGAAATTATTTTGCACAAAAGCGTTTTAATTTTATTTTGAAATATGTATCATTTTTTAAAACTTTTTATAACTAGTCTTTGAGGGCCGTCAGCTGAACTATAATTTTTCCAAATCAGCCTTACTATATTTGTGACTGTGTAAAATAATAAAAATACTGGAGTGCCTTTACCTGCCTCAGCAGGAAATCATAGCGCACTAGAAATAAGTGAAAAAGCTGAATATCTCCTAAACCGCTTAATCAAACTATGACATATGATACATCATTTTGAAAAGAATTTAATGACGAATTCGAAAATTAATTAAAATATAGGCCATTCCATAAGAAAAAATGCAACTTTATATCATATCTTAAAAACTAAAAGTAAAAGTTAAAATATAATTTAGCGGGTGAATTCGTCGTGACAAAGTCTATAAAACTGCAATTTACTCTAAATCAAAATTTCCACTAATAACGAAGTTATATCCCCCCTTCAAAAATGCAGACTTTTCAAAAAGCCCCCGTAGCTCAAAAACGAGACGATATTTCAAAATGCGGTTTTCACTATAAGTCTTCTCTTGAAATTTGAGCCTCGCAATGCGTAGTCAGTTTTTCTCTGTCTCCCCTAGAAGTACCTTAAACCCCCTAAAAGTGCCCAATTAGGGACACCCTGTACACCAAGTGTTAGTTAAATTTGTTTTTGAACTTGATTTTATTTTTTATTGTGATTTTGATAGGGATTAATGTATCTCCATAGTTTTAATGTTTTTAGTTGGACATTTGTGTTTTGGATTAGCATGGCTTTGTCAATATGTATTATTGTTTTTCGACTATTAAAGCTAATTTTGATTTGATTTAAACTACTCAAGAGCACCTAAAAGAAATTAACTAACTTTTAAATTTAGATCAACCTCGAGATTTCGAGGTATAGATGAAGTATCAACTTCAAAGTTAAAATATGTCTGCAACCTGTTCTTGTTTTCCAAGAGTATGCTAGTACATTCTAGTCACAGTTATAGAGTCCGCTTTGAATTTTTCTAAAAAGTCTCGCCCAGAAGTAGCTCCGGAGCTTAGTTATTTCTGTTCCGTTCCGCGTAAGTGGTCTGCCTATCAGAGGATATACAGGGTGTCCTATTAAGGATGGAAGCCGGATTTATCTCAAAAACTTTTGTCGCTACGACTTCGGGAAAAATATTTTTGTTCCTGTAGTTCCCCACTAGAGAAGCCTTGCAACTTACAGATTTACAACGGTGTATGCTTTTCTTAATTTTAAGTAGCAGTTTTTAAGGTATTAGCAGTTAAAATAAAAAATCATTGATATTTTTGCCAAGGAGATGATTTGAATGCAAATTATGCATTCAGAATATTTCCAGGCTTTACCCCCTGGGTCTGCAGACTATGGCCACTACTTTAAAAAAATTAGAAACCTTTTCTGGCAATACCTTGTTGGATAGGATTTTTAATTTGTTGTACAACAGTGTTGTTTTGTTTATTGTAATTAAATTCAATTCCAAAATGTTCAAAGGTGAGATAACAGAATTTACACAAAAATAAATAAATTGTAAAAAACGTAACTGCGTAATAAAACACAGAATAAATAAATCGATCCATAACGGATCTGACACCTTCCTAGCTAGTCTATTATCACACTTCAAGTGAAGTGAAGTCTTGAAAACATTTTTTTTGTAAATATCTCAGAAACTAAAATATAGTCTACTATATTCCGGAATAGCATTTTTTAAAGTTTTTAATTGTCAAGAAACTGTCATCAGCATAAATGGATTTTGACCAAAATCTAATCAGCTCGTAAGAGTGTCGAACACTATTTAACCTAAAAATTTTATGGAAAACGGTTCAGCGGTTTAGGAGCTATCGTGTTATGGACAGAAATAATATACACACACAGACATACATGATGACGATATTGCGAGGATAAGTCAAAATACATCCAAATAACACATTTTTGGCGTTATTATAAAAAAAAAAATGGTAAAATAATACCTTCTCTAGTCATTGCTACGCGGGCTAGGAAGTTAAAAATGACTGTCTATTATGTAAAAACTCATTGCAAAACAATAAATTATAATTGCTGTTGAAAGTGGCATCCATTATTTTGTAAAAAGAAATACAACCAATTTTTCAGATTTTTTTTATTTTTGTAAAAAGTTGACTTGGTCCCATTTAGCTACACATACGGGGCAAAATGGGGTACACATATGAGGCAATAAGGACGCTTATGTAATTTAAAAGCAATATTTTAGTAAGCCAAGTTTTATTTATTAAAAAACTAACCAGGATTAAAATATTTGTTTAAAAAATAAAAGGTTTTGAAAAAAATACATTTATAATAATTAAATTTAGTATTTATAAAATTTACAAAGAATTGCAGCCTGCTCGTCATCGCTGTCCACTCTGACCCACCAATTATAAGCGCATTTGTTGCAAAGACAACATAAAATCTAACTCTGAGTGGTTTTATCATAAAAAATAAAATATTTTTTAAAACGTCATCCGTCAAACGGTCCAAGTCGTACCGGTGAACCTCTGCTAGATGGGATTATTCGACTATAAGTTTAATTTTTCCAAGTTTATGATACTATACCGAAAACGTCGATGTGTTAAAAAGGCTTTAGTCATATTTTTACACGTCATCATCAAATTTTTACGACTATTAAATAGGGGAAAGAGGAGCAATATGGGTTACTTAACTTTATAGGCTTATATGTTTTATCAGATAAGCACTATTGCGCTCGCTTTTTAAGTTTTAGATTATGCGATTTTAAACTCCATAATATTTTTTTTTTCGATTTTTGTAGAAAGTTTAACTCTATTTTGCCCCCGCTTCTCTAAACCTTGATTTATTCCAAACAACCTATTAAATTGAAACAATACTTAAAAGCAAGAAAAATGTTTAAAACATTCTACATACACCCATAAAAAGTCCAAAAACCAAAGCCGACCGTCACCAGTTACATTGCAGGGAGATTAGCTAGTCATAAGGATAAGATGTCTTATTTAAAAAGTTTTATTCTTGTGCGATTAAGCTAAAACTACGGTAACATGTTTTACCCCAACTACCCCTGTAATATGACAATGCATGTAGCTCGTAGGGAATACATCTTCATGAGATAATACTCCCCTAAATTTTATAACCCATCCTATACCTTCAAGAAATGGAACAATACCTACTGAAATGTCTGTGCCATAATAAACCATTTCGTTTCGCAATTTCACCTCATTTAGTCTTCCAATCGATGTGATAAAAATTCCATTCACATATCGAGGGCGTCATTTTTTGATTTGGTCTTATTGTGGAATAGATAACTAGCAAATATAAGATATTATATTCCAACTTGAATATTCAGTTGCTTTAATTTATTTAGGATTTTAAGTACTAGGTTAAACTGTATACATATTAGGTTAAAATTTAAAAAAAATCAATTTATTAAAGTGGACTTTGCATCTTACAATTTTTTTTTGTGCGTAGTACTATAGTGGATACTTTTGGCATAATGGAACAAGACAAAACAAAATCAAAACTAATAACTGAAAATTTTCAACTAGCTTAACAAACCTAAAGGTTATGTAAAATGAAAGTATGTCTCGGTAAATCCTAAAATGGTATTTGCGTGTAACTAAGGCAACCCTTATACGGTCAATAATATTGCACAATATTACTGTTTGCGCAATATTATTGGCTGTATGGGCTTGGCATTGGAGGTTGCACAATTATTGAGCAAAATATTATACGAGTTTAAATTTTATTGCACAATGTTTTTTTATTTAAGTAAAAGCTAAAAAAGGTAAAACGAGAATCCCAAATATACCCAAATACAATAATAACAGACTTGATAATCCTCAGGAAGTTGTTAATCGATTCGCTGAATTTTTTCGTAGTGTTTATAGTCCTGCCGATATTAATGATATTCAACTTGACACAGAGCAAATTGGAAACACTTTGGTTTCTATGAAAAATATAACTGAAACTGAAGTCATAAATAATTTAAAGAAAGTTTCAAATAAATTTACTGCAGGACCTGATAACATTCCAAGTTTCGTTGTTAGGTATTGTGCTCATGTTGTTGCCTTTCCCTTGAGGAAAATTTTTAACTCGATTGTGGATGAGTTAGAATTTCCTCAGTGTTGGAAAATAGCACGAATGTGTCCTGTTTTTAAGAGTAGTGATATCAGTGATGTACTTAACTATCGACTGTTAGCTCCCGCTAAATTGCGCGGTTGTTTGTAAATTTTAAAACCACACAATTGAATGACGGACAGAGTACATTTTTCGCGCATTGGACATGCGCACCAAGAATCGAGGAGGTCCTTTTCCTACCGCCCCGAGAAAATGGCGTGTTAATTTACTTTCTCCAACATTTACAAATTTCTACACTTGAAAGTGCTCGATTTTGGTGTACTGAAGCATAGAACTAGAAACTTCAGCTCTTCAGCTACGTGGTGCCATCATTAGATCCAGACAGGGGCCCCTTGGAACGTGGAGAAATTGGCTGCAAACTGGTGAGTGCTTTGTTTCTGATTTCCGTTGTGTGGTACCAACAATTAACCTATGGACCTTAATTATTTCGTGATTTCATATCAATATATTTATGTTTGTTCGCGCTTTCATTAATTAAAATATATACAGTCCACTGCAGTTATCGTTTTTCTATCTGCGGGCATACAATCGACCAATATCTATCATGTGTAATTTTGAAAAAACTGTTCTCTCTCAAATTTTTCCTCAAGTTACTTTACTTTCAACTGAATCACTCGATAAAAAAACTCTTTGATCTTATTTATACAGATATTTCAAAAGCCTTTAATAGAGTTGACCACATGATATTGCTCTTAAAATTATTTAATAAAGGTTTCAATAGACTTGGTCTTTTTGCTGAGATCACTGCTCTGGGAAAGAAAACAATTAGTCTTGTACAATGGGAACTCCTCTGAAGTATTTCTTGCTGCTTCTGGGGTACCTCAGGGGTCAAACCTTGGCCCTACTATTTACTTGCTTAATTTTGCTGTCTGCTGATGATTTGAAGATAATACCTTTCATCAGTAGTATTAATGAATCAATCTATCTCTAAAAACAACTTGATGTCTTTCAGGTTTGATGCACTGCAAACTTAAATGTCTCTAAATGTAAAGTAATAACTTATACCCGTAACTTGCATACGAAGTTGTACTTTTACAAACTAAATGATGTCACAATTCTCTTTGATAGCAAGCTCCCTTTTATGGAATATATTGATAATATGGTAAATTCTGGTCTAAAAATGTTGGGGTTTGTAACCAGGAACTGTTCCACATTTTTGAACAAAAATTCTCTTAAAATATTATACAATTCTATGGCAAGATCAAAACTAAAATATGCGTCCATGATATGGTATCGAATATATATTGCTCACATTGATGCAATAGAAGTACGAAGCAGATTTCTGAAATTTCTATACTTAAGAGTTGTTAGTAATTATTTATTATAGTTTTAATATTCAGTCATTGGAAAAACGTAGATTTGCTTCAAGTATAATTATATTATATAAAATTCTTTATTGCATATAAAATTCTTTGTTGCAGCAACTAAATATTAGAGTTCCAAGGTTCACAAACTCCAATATTACTTTTTTAAATCGTAATCTTTTTAAAAAATCACTGATTTATATACTGAGTACAAACTACAATAAAATTAGTGATTATTGTGATATATTCGATACAACAGTGTCTCAGATAATAATAATTTGCGATAGGTAATTTTAGATTAATTTTTTTTTATTTCAGTTTAAGTAAAATATTTTCCGTTCTTGTGTATTTTTTTATATTACTACTTTTTGCATAATTTATTACAATGATAATATTATTAAAACTGTTTAGTTTTCACTATCTCCAACGTCGATGACAAGGATACGAATGATCCCCGTTTGGAACACGTCCTGACAATCAGGAACAAGTGATCCATGCCAATCCACGACCGGTTTCGACTTTTTGGGCCATCCTCAGGTGAATGTAGGCAATAGCTCCGTGTAGAGCATAAGTTTTGTGAAACCAACCGAAACAACTACTCCGAGGGAAAATACCGGGTGAGGTCAGTATAATGCAATGCCGGTAGTGGTATTTTCCCTCGGAGTAGTTGTTTCTGTTGGTTGCATAAAAGATAATATTTTGTTACATTTTGTCCAGTAATTGGTATAATTGTTGGGCAATAAAATCTATTTAATTTAATTAAATTTATTGAGCCGTATAGAGTTAATATTGTGCAATATTTTTTAGTCAACATTCTTTGTTCCAAGAGAGAAAATGTTCGTGAGTGTATTTTTACCTTTACCTTTTTTTAAACCAATCTTTTGACTAGCAACGTTTCCGTTTTTGAAGTTTAAGCACCAATACATGAGCTGCAGCGATATCTTGGTCAGACATTTTGAACACGAAAATATTGAAGCTTATGAGGTGTCAATAATATTGCACATTGCGCCGCCAAAAATAGGTATAAATAAATTATTTAACTAAATTTGGTGTAAAAAGTTTTTACCAACACGAGATATCAAATTATACAATTAATTTTTTTCACTCACGAATATTTTAAGATAATTATTTCCTGCCTCTGGTTTAGAATAATTTTAATAATATGTTTAACAAACGTGAGATTTAGTACCCGTAAATTTAAAAATCACTGATTACCCGATTAGCCACGAAACTTGTTTAATATTTTTAACCCAGAAAAAAATTTGGGATATAATCTTCACATTTTAATATTTTTCTTTATTTAAATGTAATTCTAGTAATTTTCTCTATAAATTACTTTAGTGGTTAGAAATCAAAACGAATTTTATACTTCACACAAAGGTATGTGTGCCTAACTTGCGAGTGTCAGAAGGAGAGGGAAGAGTTGATTTTGGTTGTTTTCCTACTTACACAAGGTTGCATCTCTAGACGTACGTGTCTGTGTGTTTCACGTCATCAGTAGAGAACAGCAAACCCAGGTAAGCCAATTTTAACCAAAACCAACTCCTACATATGAAATACTCGCGGCGGTGCAATGCGAGTAAACTACAAGGTGTAGCGCCATCTAGCGAAATGGCTTTAGTGGTTAGATTTTTTCGTTCAGTGCACAGTCAATCGAATAACACAAGCTAGGTGGACAATATATTTTATTGCTAATTTTGGTAAAGGAAAGGGTTTATTTAAAGAATCTAATTGATTCTACTCTCAAATTTTTGGTATTTTTGAATTATTCAAGAAAAGGGATAAAAAAATCAAAAGTTTTTCATAAATTTTGTAGACCGATTTTCATGATTTTTTATCTTCATCCATTTTTTGCCCTTTTCGTATTTAAGTAAAGTTTTACGATTACTCGATCTCGCCTCTGACCTTCTAAATGCAAGGAACTTTTAAATCTAAGTTTTTACCCTTAGATAGTGCTGGAATCTACGATTTTAAATAATGTGCGGTCCAAAAGCAAACTGGTATTGTGAACGACAAATTGGCTATCGTTGGTTACCTTATCCCAGTTCTCTTAAGCAAAAAAATTCTTGTTGAATTGAAAGCTTAAAAGGAAACAGTGATATGTCAAAAATTATTGTGCTATAAACTAAACTTGTTTCTTTATTAATATAGAAAAGTTGCTGGAATGCTCAAATATAAAAGCCAAATTGAATTTAGAGCGCTAAATTCTTGTTACATTTAAACCGATAGTTCTCTAATGAAATAATGAAGCTTAGTGAATTAAATAAAACTTTAAAATAATTTTATTGTGGCAGCGCAGCAGCTCGGAATTTAAAACTATTATTACAATAGATTTCGGTATATAGGAAAAATGTCAAGTACAATTTTTGATAGGAAATAAAAAAATAATAAAATGATGTATAACAATATTAGGGTTAACACTCCACAGGACCATCCATGCGTTGACATTATTTTTAAAAATAAAAAACAGTATATTCGTTTAAGCTTTTTGGAAACAAAATACTGTATTATAGGCAATAAAGCTTTCTTTAAACAGTGTAGAATTTTTTCATGAGATATCTTGTGTTATCCTGAAAAGGGCATTATAGACAATGTGACGATATATACCAAAAAGAAGCGCGATGAAAGGCAAGGAAAAGTTTTTAAAATTGCACCCACTCAGAGCTGTAGGCCACGTGCCGTGCTTTATCGAAGTGCTTTGTGTCATTTTCCTCAAAAATATGAAAATCCTGCAAACTTAGTTTAATTGTAATTCATTTTTGCTTTATCGAATATATTGCTAAGCAAAAATAATTAAAATTTCTAGATCCCCCACTGACTTACCCCTTTTCTTAAATCATAACTCCCCTGTCTTCTTGTTGGAAGATCAAAACCTAAACCGAACCGTGGTCAATTAATCGCAACCTAACCGGTTTCTAGACCACCCACATTTTGCAAAAAAAGCCCAGTTGGCGACGTCTAGTTGTCCTAGACCGGTTTTTGTCCGTATTTTGCCCTGACTCATTCTGGAATCACTCCACCAGTATTGCGCTTCTCCGACTGGGCTAATCCATTTGTATTATAGGCCTATGGAGATAATCTTAAAATTTATTTAAAAAAAACTATACTTAAACCAAATCTAAAAAAAAGTGTATTTAATTCATTAATAAAAAGCGTAAATTTATCCTAAATATATTTTGAAGCCCGCCTTGGCTAAATCTGAAATGTGACAGTTTTAAAGTGAAAAACAAGAAAAGTCAATCTCAAAAAAACGAGAAAAACTGTGAAAATGGTTCTAAAAAGGAACTTCTGGAGCCATGTTCTGAAGCAAAATGCATAAAGGTATGTTAATATATACAAAATATTGTAAAAAAGTCCGTTTTTTGTATGCAGTGGTACTTTGAAAATTTGCAAGGCCAACTCAATTTCTGGAGATTGACCGACAGTGGCATGAAATCGACCTCCAGATATTAATCGCACCCAGGATTTTTGTAGCCTTCGTAATCGACACATATCAGTTTCTTAAATACATGGCCCAAAAATTACGTCACACTAATTAAGATGCGAGAGAACCAATGTGTCACACAATACAGTTTTGCTTTTTAAAATTCAACGAGATGTCCATTTAATTAGCAAATCCAAATTTTTAGCTGTATCAGTAAATTCAAGCTGTTCATCATCTAGTTTTATCTTGATGCTACTTAGGGATTTGCTATGTGTTTTTACGTAAAATTTCTTCATGCGGCTTTCCTTTTAGGGACGGCAGATTAATTCCTATCCTTGATGAAAAGGATGAGTGGGAACTTTTCACCAAAAAAAGGCATTCGCGGTCAGCAGGTTTTGCCAAGTGAACAATTAACACTATTAGAAATTGCACAAAAATAACAGTGGACTATCTAATCAAAAAGAAAAAATATATATTTTTGAATATCTGCAATCCAAATGAAATAAATTGATCCATGGCGGATGTGATACCTTCTCGGCTAGCAGCCTATTAGCACACTTGTGACACAAGTGAAGCCATGATATTTCAGCCTTGAAAACAGTTTTTTGTAAATATCTTAGAAACTGAAGCTCTCACGCAGCTTCTTATATTGAGCAAAATGTGGTCTAATATATTCCGAAAAACGCATATTAATGTGATACTCCGGTGAAAAGTTTGCATTTTTAAAATGTGTTAATTGCCATTGTCAAAATATAATCAGCTCGTAAGAGTGTCGAACACAAGTCGGTTTAGCGGTTTAGGAGGTATCGTGTTACGGACAGAAAAAATACACACACACACACACACACACACACACACAAACATCACGACTATATTGCTAGGATAGGTAAAAATAAACCCAAATAACATATTTTCGACGTTATCAGAAAAAAAAATTGTCGAAAATAATACCTTCTCTAGCCATTGCTATGCTCGCCAGGAAGGTAAAATTAGAACTTACAAGCAACAAGTTAGCTTATTTAACTTGCTGTTCGCCACAACCTCCAAGATGATTTCCATGACCCCAACCTATGACCAAATATGGTCAGCGTAAACCGATTTGTAAATACATAACAACGCTTGCAAAAACCGTCCCCTCATCATAGAAGGAAATAAATTGCAAGGTTCTAGCTAGAGACAAACGCCAACTTACGAGGTCAGTGGCATATGTAAAAAAAAGTTTTGTGGTGGCCCTGAGACAGTTTTGGGGGGGCCGAAAACCCATGAGACTTAGCTTCGGGGGGGACTTAGGCCCCCCGGGTCCCCTTTATATACGCCACTGTACTAGGTATTAAGGACGAAATTGCTGAATTTGAATTGCTTCTCGTGGAATTAGTGGCTGATTTTTGTCCCTTTAATGAACACATATAAATTTTTACAATTAAAAATAACAGACAATACAGCCATGGCTTGTGTTTGTAGATCAGATAAAATACCTGGAGGTGTTAGTATATATCTTACAGGAAAACAAAAATATCAAGAGCTCAAACTATCAAATTTTTTATAGACATCCAGCGAAATACATGTCTGGATGTTATGCCACAGGTTCAAAAATTATTAAAAATATTTTGTCCGCTGTATTCTACACACCTTTTCATGTATTAGTAGCTAATCTAAGAGAGGAAAAAACTCTAAAGAGTTAGGGGGCCTTGGCCGTAGATCCGATAATTAGCACCCAAACTAATACTTAAAGAAAAGCTTGTAAAACAGTGTAAAAAATCTTGTAAAGTGAGAGAAGTTTAGACAAAGATAATTGTATTAGCGCGACGAGGACAAAAAAAATCACCATTATTTTTCCGCGCTAAAGGAGAATGTAATGAGCTATTAGAGCCCTTTTTACTTCATGCCTTTGAGGGTTTTCACTCAAGGATCTGTATAGGGACAAAGAAGCGGTTTTGTATGAGTTTTATAAATTTGTGTGCAATGATCGGACATCTAGTTGTTTGAATAGCATTGCTCTTTTTAATTCCATTGTTATCAAACTATCTTAGAAATTTTATATTAGCAAAAAATTATGTAATTATTTTATAAGGAAATGGTTAAAATGAAGATTACAAAAATACTCTGCCAATTTATGGGCCTCTACACGGTAAAACAATTTATTCAAGAAAAGAAACTGTTTTTTATTGTAGACAGTTTGTTTTGAATTAAAATATTTCTTTTTAGTTCAACGCAGCGTTTAATCTTGAAATGGGACTTTATTTTTCTTCTTTGATTGTTGTGTTTCAGTATACTACATTTTGCAACAAAGCAAATTGTCTTCATATACATAAGTTATATTTTGCTTCCAGAGAAAACGTGCCTTATAATAATTCAGCTCCAATTTATATTAAAACAATTTCTGTTTTACATTAAAATAAAGAGGCAAGACATTTTTTGTGCAATATTGTAACGTGTCATTTTTACGTTTAAGGCAAACGTTACATATTTGTTTTATTTAGGTAAATAATCAAGGCTCTTCGACTCGTCTTTCGGTACACAAATTAAGGGTATTTTATAGAGCTAGGTTTGGAGGTTATATAGTGTCCAGAAAGTTACCTTATAAAGGAGGCATTCCATCGAATTATTGTAACCACTGCGCACGTCGCATTATTTAGGCATCGTAATTGGAATTTGAGATCACAGGTTTCGGGAAAAATCACATAAAAACTTTCGATTGTTTTGTTTATCTGTAAAATTTCGTAATTTTCTTTGACGTTCATGAAGATAAACAGCTGTTCTGCTGGGGAATGGCGGCGTTGCCGCATCACAAATGGTTTCAGTAACAGGAAGAAAACATTTAGATGAATGATTTTATGATGATTTCGTTCGCTTATATTTATTTTCGAGGATATTGGGACAATGATTTCTCTTCCGAACCTCATATCCTTCACGGATTAGCTAGTTTTGATAGCACGAAAACATATTTGGGTCCACGGTTCGACCAGGAACAACCGAGGCTCCGCCCACTTTGATATCTTTATTAATTTGATAAGGAGAAGATAAAATAAATACGAGTTATGCACTTTTGTAAATGGGAGATAAACGAGGGATAAAAACCAGGACTAAAAGAATAAACAAAATCGTATTTTTATATTATATAAATTTATATATAATCATAGTTAAATAAAGTTAATAGGTAACTCAGTCGGACTGAAGGGTTATGTAGGGCTGGCTAGTGGTGAACAAACTTAACATCTGAGGACTCTTGTGCCGAGTTTAAGCAGTAGTTCAATGTGTATTTTTAGGTTCAAGTTCGGAAACAACTTTACTAATGTAAAAGTGTTTTACAAAGGTGGCGTCAAACTATATGAATCTTAGAGAAAACATCAATAGAGAGCAAAGGAAACTTTTGACTAAAACTATAGCTAAAATACAACTAAAATTCTACACTTAGTATGGCTTTACTCATATGGGAATTGGTGGAGTGTTCGAATATTCCTGGGTTTGATGCATGCTCTGATCTCCAGTAATTGATTTTACAGTTGATGGTTTCAATGCTGAGCTTCTTATAGTCCGGCTGGTTATTTTCCTCCTACTTGCTATGTTGGCGGGGGTCCGGTAGGCAAATGTTCGGTCTATGTATGGAGGGTGTCTCGATGTCCTTGTTATAAAAATCCAACCGTAGAAATAGATCTGACAACACCTCAATGCGTAAAGGACGCATTTTCGATATTCCCTTGGTTAATGCTGGCCCTATAGACCGGTATCGAAGTGTTAGTGTATTTCATCATTGGTTAGTTTGAAAACCGCGGTACTTTTTTTTCCAGGTTCGCAAACCGGGGCTAGGGATTTTTTTGGCGAGAGCGCCTTTTTATAAATGGGTTTGCATCCTTATTTGAATTTAACCGGGAAAATTAGGTTGGTACTGTCTCCACCAAATTTACGAACGATTTCCGGCAACTTCATTTTTTTTGTGTTCTTGACAAAGTGTCTTTTCTCTTTCCTAAAGAATTTTGGCTGGGCTGGTGGCCGTCTGTTGGTGTCGCCATTGTTTTTGTGGTTATTGGCACTTATTGGCACTGCAGTAGTTGCAGATTATACCAAAGACGGTATAACTGTGAGTCGTCGTTGTTTAGGCGAATCTTAGTGCGAATCACATCCTCTGAGAGAGACTAAAAGGCGGCCTACGCCATTTCTACGGGAAAGAAGCGTGCCCTGTCCAATCCATCACTGGGACGGTTGTGCTGGACGCTGGTGTGAAGCCGGTGGTAGCACTGATACAACCCTGGAAAAGGGTTTTATGCTCGGGCAAGGATCCAGCAACAGATCTAAGACCCTGTGTTGCCCAGGATGATGTGCTAAGCGAGCACTAGAGGCGGCGCGGGCAGAACTGGCACCGGTGGAGTAGCAGTGAGGAATGTCTGGTACAACACATCCAGGTTCACAAAACAAAACACCCTTTTATTTACTCATACAATAAGCAAGGACCAAGGTAGGAGCAAGCTTTAAATATAATTTTTTTTTTACATATAATTTTCCATATAATTTTTTTGTTAAGTACAACTTTTGCGGCGTATTTACTATTTAAGATAATTTTACTGTCAAATATAAAGTGCCTTGCTATTTTGGCCCGAACTTGTTTCCTTCTTTTTTAAAAACATATTTTATGTTTCCAGTATTTTTTTTCAGTAGTTTTACCAAAATAAACAAGATGAACTAATTTTCGTGTTATTTGTACAATCCAATGAACCAACTTTGCAGAGACAAAAGAGAGATGGGTTATATTTTTTTAGCGGTTTCCTTACATTGTTTTACCTCATGGGGTAGATCTCGAACTGGGTTGCTGTCTGTCTCATTCTATCCAACGTAGAATGATGACAGCGGATATTTGGTCCGGATCTCCCCAATGATGGCATGATTTTGGAAGTATATTTTTTTTAACAATCACTTATATAAGTGAGTCTTACACTACTGACTCAAATGTAGGTACACTGTGACCTGTTGGAAATGTGCATCTACCTATAAAGAACTTTATATTTGTGTCATTTTGATTCACTTAGGAATCTTTTAGAATTTTATTTTGTTTATTAGTAATTTTTTTTTTGTTTTTTTTTAATTACACAAATACTCTGGAAGCCTCGGAAGTAGGTAGAGTTTCATTGTTTGGCTACAACGTTTGGGTTGTACTGTATTTGAATTAAGATCTTCTTTGTAAAACATTGGTATTAAAACACTGTGGCGCACTTAAAATTTTCTTATTTGTGAACCCCCCCACAAATACTCTGGAAGCCTCGGAAGTAGGTAGAGTTTCATTGTTTGGCTACAACGTTTGGGTTGAACTGTATTTTAATTAAGATCTTCTTTGTAAAACATTGGTATTAAAACACTGTGGCGCACTTAAAATTTTCTTATTTGTGAACCCCCCCCCCCTTCTCCAGTGTATAAAAGTTACCGGGCATATCAATGTTTTACCTAGCTGGAAAATACAGTTCTGCTTCCAGATATTTGTTTAATTACTCAGTAGTTTGATTTTTGTTTAATTACTCAGTTTGATTTTAGTGTCACAAATTGGCACAGCGTTATTGTTCTATTTACAGTGTCACAAAATGGCGGCAACGTCTTTTAGTTTGCCACAAATGTCACCCAACGCATTTTAATTGGCCACAATATCAAGAAAATATTTTCTTGGTAAATTGGAAAGCACAAATTATTTTACTTTAAAGCAATTTGCTTTGATCTAAGACAATTTTTTTATCGTGAAAGCTCACACGATTAATGTATACTGTAATTTTAACTCATTTTGTTCATAGAGAATTATAAGAGGCATTAAATTGTGAACAAACACTTTCTGGCACTATTACGAAATTAATCAAAATTTGCTTTATTGCACATCCTAGTGATGGCAGAGTTTACACCATAATTGGTACGATAAAAATTTACACTAAAAACGCATTTATTTCTTGTGTTCCTTGAAGACACACGTAAACCAACCGCTGCTAGGAGTTCTGGTAGAGTCGGGGACTTTTTAAATTGCCGTTGTGTTTTTTTTCTGTCAAAATTAATCATTTAAAGAAATCAAAAAAATATATATTTTTAAATATGTATGTGTACAAACAGAGGTAAGTTTCACAATTTTTTTCTTTTGGTTTAAACTACTTTTCCGAATTTCAAATAGGAATATTTTATATTTTCGAGGGCGGTAATTTAAAAAGTCCCCTACTCTACATCCAGGATATTATGGACGATCTTATAAAGTGTACATAGATCAAAAAAGCTTCTTCTAGTTTCTAATGAATTGAGATTTAAGAGTTTCATAAGTTGTGGATAGTTTATATCCTAATATGGAATATTCATTGTAAAACCTATTCTTCTAAGAAAATTTGACTGAACTCTTTCAAATCTAGTTTTGTGGACTGCATAATATGGCTGCCATATTGGACTACCATACTCAAGTACAGAGCGCACAAGGGAAGAAAACAGGTCCTTTAAGAGTTAAATGTTGTTAAATTCCTTAAGTGTTCTGAATAGAAAGCCCTTTAGTCTCAAAGCCCTATTAATGGTTAAGTCAATGTGACGTGTGAAGGTAAGTTCAGTGTACAACTAAATGAGAAAGGTCGTTCACAAGATTTGTTCGTTCGAGCTCAATTGTGTCAAATTTGTAATCAAAAAGAATAAGTTTTTTAAGTTTAGAAGAAGTAATTACTTACATTTACTATGATTTAACGTTAAATTGTTATTGTTACACCACCTCATAAATTTGTTTAAGCTCTCCTGCAGTAATCGGCAATCATTCTCAGATTTCACAATTATATAAAATTTGACATCATCAGCATAGACCAGGAATATACAGACATCAAAAACACCTTTTGTCATTATTAGGAATATAAATAGGTCGGGAGGTAAATAAAGTTTTTTAATTTAACTGACTGTGATCTACCAGCAAGATTCCTCTCAAACCAATTGTGCACATTTTTTTGTTTGAAACTCGTAGACAATAATTGTGTAGAAATAAAATTTCGGACTTCCATTGTCTTTATTTATTTTAAAACACGACGTTTCGGTTAGTAAGTATCTCTAACAGTTCACACTTGATAACGGTTAGAGATACTTACTAACCGAAACGTCGTGTTTTAAAATAAATAAAGACAATGGAAGTCCGAAATTTTATTTCTACAATTGTGCACAGTTTCATGAACACCAACAGCTTCCAATTTGTCCCCAGGAGGATGCTGTGATCAATTCTGTCGAATGCCTTCAAGAAGTCGGTATATATAGCTTAACACCCACTCTCGAAGGCACCCAAAAAGCTATGTTGGTAATTTAAAAGGTTAGAGATAGTAGACCTTCCCTTCATGACTTTCCCTTCATGAAGCCATGTTGCTCTTGAATGATAATATTTTTAAATAGTGGTGTTAACTTATCTGTAACAATTGCTTCAAAGATTTTTGCAAATATGCAAATTTTACTAATTCCTCGGTAGTTTGCTCTCTGATTTGTTTCCATCCTTTAAAATAGATGTTATATAAGATTTTTCCGTAAAGAGGCGAATTTACCACTATTCAATGACAGATTATAAAGTTTACATAAAATTTCCTTTTATATTTTGTCCTGCAGTATTTTCTCCTTCGCTGCTTTGCTGAGTCACAGAGAATTTCTAAAAATCGTTTTTCGAAAAAAATTCAAATTTTAAATGACCTTCTGAGAAGTTGGAGACGGGATCATGAGGGCAGGATTAAGGAAATAATTTTTCAAATTTTTTTTTTCAAAAACAGATTTTACGAAAAAATATTTTTGCAGATGAAGTATACCTTATATAATTTGCCTATTTTTTTTCTGCACAATTAACTAAATAAGTGAAAAAAGAATACTTTTCTTCAAAAACTATAATTTTAATAAATGTACATAATTTTTAACATCACGTTTTGAAATTGAGAATTGTTTTCTAATTTTATTTTAGTATAAATTATGAGACCCAGATTTGCTCAAAAACTTAATCTCTACGGCTTTTTTTGATGTAGAATGGATCCTTTATAAGAGTGAAAAATCGAGAGCTTAGTCGCAGGGATAAACGTTTAAAATGATATAAAATTAGCCCTTAAACGGCTTAAACTAAAGCTTTAAAAAAAGAAGAAAAAAGGATTTTTAAATTATCAGCAGGGATTTTCTTAAAAAAAGGCTTTTTATTATTTTGTTTTAAGTAAAAACCGTGGCCTATCATCTAAAATTTGGTAAAACATGAGTATCACCAATGTTTACAAGACTGAGAGTTAGTATAATCAAAGCTATCACTTTATAAAGGAATAAGTACCTACAATTTGCCTTTTCCCACAGATGAATTCGGTTTCATTTTTCTTAGTTTAAAATATTATATTATAGAACTGCGTTTGCTGATTAAACCTCATCTTAGTACACTGACGGATACGGTACAGGTAGTTCCACTAGTTAGGGCATCAGATTTATGTTGTCCAGTACCAGAAGCAATGGAAAGCTACTGGGATCGTCAGATTTTTTCATTTCCCCTTAGAGTTCCTTCTAGATACCAAATGTTTGTAGGTCCTCCAGTCTGTTGACGCAAAAGCTCAAAAATAATTAAATTTTTTTTAAATAAATTTTACACTTGTGTTCATTCTCATATTCTGAAGTACTATTTCCACTTTCCAGGGAAGTGTTGAGGAAAAGTTTTTTAACGAACACCTGCCAATTAGCCATTTATTAAATTATTTCGGCAATATTTCCAAAACAAAGCATTTTACAGAAAAAAACTCAAGAGAAATGAATAAAAAAAAATAAACGGAACCATGACGGATCTGACACCTTCCTAGCTAGCCTATTATCACACTTCAAGTAAAGCCATGATAATATATTAGCTTTGAAAACAGTTTTTGTATATATCTCAGAAAAGCTCCTACGAAGTTTTTGGTTATAACGCGAATTATTGAGCCAAATATGTTCTACTATATTCCGAAAACAATGTATTAACACGATGCTCCATTAAAAAGTTAGCATTGTTTAAAATTTTTAATTGTCAACAAACTGTCATTAGCATTATTGGATTTTGACCAAATTCTAATCATCTCGTAAGGGTGTCGAGCACTATTTTACCTGAACATTTAATGAAAATCGGTTCAGCGGTTTAGGAGCTATTGTGTTACGGACATAAATAATATACACTCAGACACACAAACAGACATCACGACGATATTGCAACATTTTTGCCGTTATCTCAAAAAAAAAATTCGTCAAAAATAATACCTTTGATACCTGTGAACATTACAAAGGTAGTCAAATTGTCGGCCTTTAAAAAAAATTGCCTTTAACTCTTCAGTGGTTGTAGGTTGTAATGTAAATAAATCTCTCCATAAATCTAAAACCCAAAATAAACTAACGTTCCGGACTTAAGTTCTCTAGGTTCAGATAGAAAAGGTTTGTTACACAATGTTAATGTGTTCTATCTTAGATTAAATCTGAAGTAAACTTATTAAGATAAAGAGGTAAAGTTTTTGCAGTCAGTTGAACAAAGGTTAAAGCCGACCATCGGCATATCCTTTAAAGAAAGTGACATGGGCGGTGGTAGATATACTCATGAAAATTATTTCATTTAATTATGGCGTAAACTAAAGAAATAAAAATAGATAATAAAACTTTCTATTCCTATACCTATAGAAACGACACTGATTTATTTTCTAACTCTGCATACTGCCGACTAAAGGGGTCCCGCAAAGAACACCTGAAAGCAATTAAAAGCGCATTTCAAAAAAATCTGTCAATCAGGTATGGTGCATCCACCTGGGCTGGGTCGGTCAGAAAACAAAGACTTTGTGCTCGGAGCGCAAAGAGTCGCGCCTTTTCTCTGTCGGTAGGGTTGAAATTATACCAGGATATGAATTTGGATAACTTTTGAAGGGCAGAGTGAAGCAAAATTTCATGAAATCGATAGAACCCCGTATTAGGAGCATTTCAGGTGACTTTGCAAAAACTATACCTTAAAGCAATAACCTCAGCAAATGGAATATAATGCTGGACGAAGAACAGTATTCTTTTTTTTATTCTCGTAAATGTGTTTTTCTTTCCCATCCCCATGTAATACCTACCGCGTTCTCGTAGCTACTGGAAGCTGGAAGTAACAAAGGAAAAGTAGAGATAACGAGACGATTTCCAAAAGGATTTCAAACCAGTACCTCGGTAGCTCAGTTCGTAGAGCATTATCCTAGTAAGCGAAAGGTTTCTGGTGTAACTCCAATCAGAGTTAAAGTATTTCTGTTATCTTATTTTTCTTATTTATTCCTTGCCCTTATACCACTAATTTCTCTTGGTTATATAATTTATACCTAGGGCGCTAAAGCTAACCTTTGTAATGTATCAAATTATGTAAAAAGATTAATTTCATAAATTTTTCAACTATCATCTTAATGATCTTCAATATTTCTCAAAAACACAAAACATTGTATTGCATTGCATTTTTGCATATAATAGAAGAGCGCATAAAAAAGGATAACCAACAAAGATAATTATTTTTTTTGTCATACGCGCAGAAAACGAATAAGAATTCATTGACTGCCGTTCTTGATTTGACCTCTCGCGCTCTTCGCGGTACATACAATTGCTTCTCTTATTATGTAAAACATAGTGGAGGGTCAATGCATTAAAGTCCACTGCGAGAATTCAGTTCGCGCCCTTTAGCCATGAAACAAGCAGTCGGTTTGGACTGACGTACCAGCAAGAGGCTTCGTTTTGGGCGGCTAAGGATATTGCAACGGGCGTTAAAACTAGACAGTTGTGTGATTGTTTAGTGTGTTTTTAATTAACAAAAGTTCCCAAAGTTTTATTAAAAATACAAATATAATAAATAGGGGTAAGCCCAATCCCGAAATGAAAAAGCTTACAACGAACATTAAAACTTGCACACGACATTTTAGTGCCGATAAGTATGGGCAGTACGAGTGGCTAACCGGTTGTGAGAAAACAAAATAAAGTTTTTTTGTTGGCCTGTTTGTTTAATTTTTGCTAATGAAATTGGTGTCTGGAATCATGGCGGTTTTAGCGGTTTTAGCATTTTAAATAATTTATAAGGTAAGTAACTAATAAAATATTATGTGAATATTTTCTCCTTAGAGTGGTCACAATACCCTACCCTCCCCTTTTACACTTTAATTTCGACAATGGTGGGTACGAATGGTGATTTTTCGGTAAACGATATTTTCTAGAGGCGTTTAAAACAACAGTCATAAAGTGTGTTTTTCTGTGTTTTTGTGTATCTTTGTGATAATAAAATGATAAATAGGTATCATAAATAACGGTAGGCTAAAGCAAGAAATTATAGTTTAGCGAAAACTAAAAAGGATATAAAAAAACTAATAGGCAAGTTTTAAAACAACTGCTTCCTTTGTCTCAAATTTTACCGCACGCCTCTACTATAATTTACAAAACAGTGATCTTTAACATTTTCCACCAACACGAAGCAATAACGGTGGTGCCATCTAAGAGTTATTATCGAAAAACTGTAAAACAGATCGCCGTTAAACTTAAATTTCTTGTTAGTGAATACTTCTCTTTTTCTTTAACCTTCTCTTATTTTTTTAATGAATTTAGGAATAAATAACATTGTGAAATATGTTTAAGAGTTATTACCAAAAAAACTGTAAAACAAATTTGATTCATTTGACCCGAATGCATCATCGCTTTCGCGACAACCGCTGGCTTCTCGCGCTCAACGCGGTAGATATAATTGCTTCCTCATTATGTAAAACATATTAGGGGGTCAATGCATGCAAGTCCATTTCGAGAATTTTGTTCGAGCCCTTTAGTGTTGAAATATGCATTGTGTTCGAATACGTACAAACGCATTTCACAATGACGTGCCAGCGAGTCATGGCGGTTTTAGCGATTTAATTAATTTATAAGGTAAGTAAATCCTAATAAAATAGTTTGTGAACATTTTTTGCTTAGGGTGGTCATAGTACCTATTATACTTTAATTTTAACAACAGTGGGTACAACTGATGATCTTTCGGTAAACGATATTTTCTAAAGGCCTTTAAAAAATAGTGATCTTTATGTCATCTAAGAGTCATTATCGAAAAAACTCTAAAACAGATCGTCTTTAAACCGAAATTTCTTTTAGTGAATACTTTTCTTATTCTTTAGCCTTCACTTATTTTTTAATGAATTTAGGAGTAAAAAACTTGCAGCATTGTGCAATATGTCTATACTCGGCTTATTCTCATGCATGATCCAGGTTTGGGAACATCACTACACTTACAGTATGTATACATTTTGATTTAAAAGTTACATACACTAGAATTATCTGTGTTAAAAAAAAATCATTGTTTGATATTTATATTTTTCGATAATTATTCAGAAATTTAATTCGTTTATAACGCAAATCTGCAATGGCCTAACGAGTTCGTGTATTAGTAGCCCCTGCTTTTAATAATGCACCGTTTAATTAAATTTATTAGTTGACACGCCCGATATTCTACTTGCAATTAACGCGTGGAGCGTTGAAATTAGCCTTCAAATCGAGAGGAACATTTAAATTCTAAAACTACACATACGAAATAGCTCACAAATTTGTGTTACCATTCAGAAATTTTAGTACAGTAGAACCTCGATTATCCGTGCGCGGATTATCCTAGCTATGATTTCCCATCATCGAAATTGTGTTTTTGAAGTTCTATCGAAATAGCGTTACCGGAAATCACTCGACCAAAACCTTATGTAGAAGTATATTTTTTGTTCTATTATCTTTTTATGCAATACATACATATAAACTTAGTTTGAACTTATGGGATCTTTTTTTTTCTGTCATATTTTAAGTATATATACATAATATGTATGTAACATGTAACAAATGAACGTTCAGATTATCCGTGCTTTTCACGTATCCGTGCCTCGTCCGGTCCCGTGGAGCACGGATAATCGGAGTTCTACTGTACTAAAATTATAATCCAAACTTTTTTGCTTCAATATTTTATCTTTGACATCCTAAAACAGCTCTGCATACCCAATAGGTTTCAAAGTTAAATTGAAACAAAATTATAGCACAAGCAAAAAAACTATTTTTGCCCTTTTGTAATAGAAAATGCACTTTTTATCCCGAAATTTAGTGTAGCTTCAAGAAAAAAAGAAACCTCGAAGAATAAATTTAAAAGTGCGAAAAATAGCCTATAAACCTTTGAATAAAAGTGTCTTCTTGTCTTATCTTATCACCAAATGAATTGTAGCTCGCTCTCTCTGGTAGGGCTATAAACTGAAGCACTCTACCTACACTGTTGCGTTAAATGTAAATTTGTGATGATCTTGACAGTGTGGGTGACACTGTTCCTTTTTTAGGAGGAGTTTTATTTTTTATTAAAACCGCTCTAATTTTTTTATTATTTTTTTATGAAATTTTCTCCCGATAGATTCTCACAGCGAGGCAATGGCTTCAGTGAGCTTCACCATAAATAATTAGCATGCAGCATAGCAAAATGCTTCTTATGTAAACATTTTCGTAATTTAAGTTAAAGGCCAAGTTTTCGTGTGGACCAAAATACGCGACGAAACTTGCACTTGTGATTAATAATGATAATGATTAAATGTAATTAAATGAAAACTTGAAAGAAAAATTTATATTATTATTTTACTTTTATACAGTGAAGAAGAATATGAGTAGTACCAATAGAGCGCCACATATTCTTAAAGCCAGATCTTACACGAAAAAAAAACTTAAATTAATCATTTTAAAAATGAGGAAAAATGAGGAAAGTTGGTCATGTGTGGGTGCACAGATAACGCAATTCTTAGTTCATCTTGATGTTGATTAATAAGTCAAAGAGCAACGAATTTATATGCCTAACAATGATAAGAAATAATAAAAGTGGAAATTTGTAGAAATACTTGATCAATTTATAGTAAAATTACATTAACTTTCAATTTTTCAGCAAAACTTGGTGATGACAAATAACATAAGTTTACGGTTTTCACTGGCTAAACCTCCGCACTGAATTTAAAGTAACCACTAAGAAAAAGCAAAAAAACACGTTAATAAAAAACAATGTTGCCAAGTCAGTGTTGCCAACCCAATTGGTTCCAAACTTCCCCAAATCCAGCTAGATAAATCTGTCTTTCTAGAGGTTTTGTAGCCTGAACCAAGAAACGGCATGCCCACCAGGCCAATGCGAGCGTATGTCGCGTAAACAAAACAGTTTTACAGGATTTATATGATGTCTTTTCCCAAGAAAATATCGAGACCCTTCTAAGGGAAAACTTCGGGCTTAAAATCTCATACAAGATGTAGTTTTTGGTGCCGGTCTCCGTAAAACTTAACCAAAATCACTATAAATACTCTGCCAATATATGGGCCCCTAAGCTCACACTAGGTACTATAGTTATAGTGTACGTGTGAGCTAATATAACTAAAAACTGAAATATATTTTATTTAACGCCAGACTAAATTACCTTTTGTTTGATACCACACAAGCCATGTTTTGACTTAAACTCAAATTTTTGAAATCTACCCCCACCCTTAAAAAAAAACAAAAAACTAAAATGTATTTTGTTAAACTCCGGACTCAATTACCTTTTGTTTGATATCACACACGCCATATTTTCACTTAAACTCTAATTTTTAAAATATACCCCCACCCTTTTTTTTTAAATAAATTAAAATGTATTTTGTTTAACTGCAGACTCAATTACCTTTCGTTTGATATCACACACGCCATATTTTTACATAAACTCTAATTTTTGAAATCTACCCCCACCCTTTTATTTGGTTTCTGTTCGGTGGATTTTGTTCATTTTTAAATGGGACCATCTCGACCCAAGACCCAGCCTAGGTACCAAATTTCATTAAAATCGGCCAAGCGGTTTTTAAGTTATGCGCGTTGGTCGTTACAGACATACAGACAGACAGAGAGACAGACAGACATACAGACATACAGACATACAAACAGACAGACAGACGGCGCGACAAAAAAGTTTCAAAATCATCTAAAACGCAAAGATATATAAGAATTTTTGAAATCGGAGCAACTTTTTTTTTCTCGAAAAAATTAGGATCACCACAGCTCACACTACTATAGTATAGTATATGTGTGAGCTAAAATATAATTAATTGAATGGTTGAATGATACCCGTCTCTGAAAAACCAACCAAGGACTCTTATTACAATCATAAAAGAAAATTTTCCACGACAAGTTAGAAACTAAGAACATCCTTTTCTCAGAGAGCAGAACCGTTTTATGGCTTAGAACAATTAGGAAACTCAACTAAGAGGGAATCACCTAACCGTACTTAATAGAATATTTCCACTGATATGGCAGTTATTTGTTATTAATACATTTGACTTTATTGTATGGCCATTGAACTTAATAAATCAAATGTCCCTTTCCTGTATTTAAATACTATTGGCTCCTCCTTAGCAGAATTGACAGAATAAAACATATGCAACGTTTAAAATAAAAGGTTAAAAATTACACGTTATAAGATTTTTCGCCTTGGGGATAAAAATACTCTGCCAATCTATGGGCACCTAAGCTCACACTGGATACTATAGTTATAGTGTATCTACGTGAAAGCTAATATAACTAAAAACTGAAGTATATTTTATTGAACTCCCGACTCAATTACCTTTCGTTTGATACCACACAAGCCATGTTTTGACTTAAACTCTAATTTTTCAAATCTACCCCCACCCTTTTTATAAAAACTAAAATGTATTTTGTTTAACTCCAGACTCAAATACCTTTCGTTTGATATCACACACGCCATATTTCCACTTAAACACTAATTTTTGAAATTTACCCCCACCCTTTTTTTTTAAATAAACTAAAATGTATTTAATTTAACTCCAGACTCAATTACCTTTCGTTTGATATCACACACGCCATATTTTTACATAAACTCTAATTTTTGAAATCTACCCCCACCCTTTTATTTGGCTTGTGTTCGGTGGATTTTGTTCATTTTCAAATGGGACCATCTCGATCCAAAACCCAGCCTGGGTACCAAATTTCATTAAAATCGGACAGGCCGTTTTTGAGTTATGCGCGTTGGTCGTTACAGACAGACATACAGACACACAGACAGACAAACAGACAGACAGACAGACATACAGACAGACAGACAGACAGACAGACGGCGCAACAAAAAAGTTTAAAATCATCTGAAACGCAAAGATATATAAAAAAATTTGAAATCGGAGCAACTTTTTTTTTCTCGAAAAAATTAGGATCACCATAGCTCACACTACTATAGTATAGTAGTAGTGTGAGCTAAAATAAACTTTTATCCCTTGAGATATAATATACTATTTTACGTATACAAGTTGTATTTAAAATTATGCACCAAAATGTGTGGGGAATAATCAAAATCAGATAAAAAGTTCTTTTTTGTTTCCAAGTTATATCACTTGTCAAGTTTGAAGAGTGAGAGATAGTAGTAGTAGTAGTAGTACAGGGAAGACCATTTTTTGTCTAGCTACTTGGCACACGGCGCGCCCTTTTCGTAAACCCCGATTTGTCCGTACACCATATACCAAGCACCTGTCCCTTAGAATGCAAGTTTTATTTCTCTAAGAAAACTAAGTTTTGGCTGGCACAATTTTGTCGAGGAAAGGGATCTTTATACGTAGCAAGTATACACAGGGGACCAACGATTTTACAACCCTTTCGACAGGTGGTCCTACTACATGTTTGACTTGAATCTATCTAACATCGCTATCGTTCCGGCAGAACTTTAGATGATAGACTTCTTTCTGTACTTTTAGCGCAACAGTTGTGGTCGTCGCGAGTTGACTTTAGGGATTCAGGCTGGCCTGGTACAGATTACAGAGGGCTCTGGCTTATTAATCGTGGTTACTCGGCTGGCTGAGTGTCGGCTCCTGTACTGGGGATGGGAAAATTCTACGGAACCGATACGCAGCAGCCGATTCGCCGCGGTCGATTCGCCGCGGGGACAATTCGCCACAAGATTTTTTTGTTTAATTATATTTATATTGACAAACGCCACTGACTTGGTTCCCCCAAGCTCTCCAAAGGGGGGATAATGGGTTCCCTACCAGGGTAGTTTGTCCCAGCCTCCCTTGCATAAAAAGCGTAACTTTGAGGAAACAAGTCGGTAGTTCAGTTTTGAGTCCTGAGGTTATTAAGCTTAAAGTTATCTTCACTTAAAAGTTCATTTTTGATAAATTAACATTTTAGTATTTTTATTTTATTTTTTCAAAATAATAATTGTTGTTCTAAATGATACACATGCCACCAGGGCAGTATTTCCCGATAGTACTCTGGTAAGTTATATTTTTTGTATTTAACAAACTGTCATTTGGGTCTTGTCTTGCTGTTAATTAATTTTATATTTATATTGCTTTTGATTTTATGTTTTTGATGTTTTTGATTTTATTTTATTATTTTAATAATTTAAAAAATTAATAATTTTGGACATCGGTTATGTAACAGAGTTTTTTATTTATCAATTATAAATTTGTCAATTTAATTATTTGGTTATTTTTATTTTATTTGGGGTGTTTCAGGTCGCTGATGATGATTTTTAACTTAAACTACCCAAAATGGCGGATTTTCCCATTTATGAACCGAGATGCATCAAACTCGGAACTTTGAGATCTTTCTGGTCGCTGAGTATTATTTTTAACTTAAACTAAAAAAACAAACTGGCGGCCCACAATGACGCACTTTATTATTTTTACACCGACTTAAACATAAAACTTCGCGGCGCTTATAGTAATTCAATACAATTTTTGAATAAAATTTAAAATCATGAACATGACGAATCTAATATGGCGGATTTTTCCATTTATAAACCGATATGCCTCAAACTTAAAACTTAGTGGTGGTGATTAAGGTTATTCAATACATATTTTGACATAGGTTTAAAAAATAATAAAAAAAGTGGAATATTCAGTACCGCCCAAAAGTTGAGAAACCATCTAAAACTGTATATAAATCTAATTTTATACCGACTATCAACGAACAAATAGGGCATTTGAAAACTTCAATGCGGTTCTAACTTCACGTGTTTCGGCAATTTTCGATACAAAATCATTTAGTGTCAGTAAGTGTTTCTGTTGGAAAAAGATAGCAAATGGATGAACCGTAATTTCTTACAAAATTTATTTGCAAGACCAATTTTCGATTTTTTTTACAAGAATTAACAAATTTTCCTACGCCGCCTATCACGCGCGACACCGGCGCACACTGGTCTGTCCTGTGTAATCTGGGAGGACATGGGATAATTTTTCATATGCATTAAAATATCATGACACTACACACATTCTATAGATAACATATCTAGTGGCCCATGACCGTAAAAGTTACCTTGTCATTTTCACTGCCAGACTTGCTACAACCTGTCAAAGTCTATCCACTTTTGCAGTTTTATGTGTATTTTTTTGTGGCGTGTTTATATTTTTTTTGTGTCTTTATTTTAAGTGACAAATTTTTGTTCTTGCAATGGGTGGTAAGAACAAAGATTACTCTTTATATAGCAATATAGTTTTTAAAATTTAATTGGCTAATCACAGTACAGAGTGTCTGTAAATTCGAGAAAAAATTTACTTTTTTGAAAAAATGGCAAAGTTTGAAGAACAATTTAAAAAATATATATTGATGTCGTGTCTCAAGTTTCTTAGAGAAGACAGCTAAAACCTTTGTCTTTACAGAGCCCCTTTTGCCTTTAAAAAACATGCAGAAAATAAAAATCAGAAAGAGACCCTCAGACACTCAACTTTATGTAACGCCGACACAAATTGATTTCGATTAAATTTTAATATGTCCTAGGGCCATGTAAGAGCATCATAAAAATCTCGGTTGGAATGTGGTGCCCCCCCCCCGTTTCGACACAGAGGCGGATGAAAGAAGCACAAAAATAAATGTTAAATTAAATATTTAGTCATAAAACTGCAAAAAAAATTTTTTAGATATACTCTATTTCCTTAAGCTAAAAGAATATAAATCCAGCTGTTTTGACGTTTAAATGCAGTGGTGTGTCCTGTTCTTATACCATTTTTTTTATTTAAAAACTGCTTTTTATATTATAAATGGCACTTAAATCACCTCTTATATCGGATTTTAACATATAGCTAATAAAATACCCATTTCTTAAAATCCATTTTATACATGGGCGTACGCCAGTTTTTCCTTAGTTAAACAAAATACCTGGAATGGATTCCTAGAATAAATTTAAAAAAAACTGTTGTTAATTAGTTAAATATTAGTAATAACAATATAAAACAGTGGTGTAGTTAAAATTATATAAATAAATAAAAATATATAAACTTTGAAACTAAAGTAGACGCATGCTACAAAAATCCCTTATTGCAGTTAACACCAGGTAAAAGAAAACTACAAAGTGTAAAATACTAATCATTACAATCCTTTTAGAAAACCCCGCAATTATCCCTACCAACAAATGAAACACCCTATGTAATTTTTTTCTTTTGCATTCTTCATTAAAATTTAGACTAATTTTGTATGCTGCCTAGAGCTAATGGTTTTTGCCTTATATAAAATTACTCTAAATTTTCCTAGAGAAACCAAAAACACAAAAGCATACAGTGTTTTATTTAAATTTCCGTTAAGTAAATAAGTTGAAGGTCGTTCCGATAAAATAAAACACCCTGTATATATGTCTATGTTAAAAAATAAAAATATACTTCAAACCCAACAACTTCTGTTCAGACATTTTTCTAATATTACATACATCTTATAATTATAAGGTTCAGGATCATCTTATTTCGGACACCCTGCACATAATAATTAATATTTATAAGGATGTATTCAAATAATTTTCAAACCATTTGGTTGAGTTTAAGGTAATGATCTATGAACTTATAAGCAAAAACAAGCGTGTCCTCCCAGATGTCGAATCCGTCCCAGTGTGCGGCGTGGCGTTACTTGCTTTTAGTGCTAAATTTAGGAAATCAGAAAAAATTATATTTAAAAATATTTTGCCGAAGTTGAACCATTGTGGATCCGCCCTTTTAATTTTTTAAAAATTAAGTTAAAACTCACAATCAGCGACCTGAAAAATCTCAAAGTTTCGAGTTTAATGCATATCGGTTCATAAATGGAAAAATCCGCCATTTTACAGCCGCCATTTTCTTGGTTTTAAATTTGTGTCAAAAATTCTATTAAATATAAGCGCCGCGATGTTTTAAATATGAGGCAAATCTATGTGAAAATAATAAAGTGTGCCATTGTGAATCCGCCATTTTATTTTCTTTTTAGTTTAAATTAAAAATAATAATCAACGACCTGAAAGACCCCAAAGTTCCGAGTTTGATGCATATCGGTTCATAAATGGGAAAATCCGCCTTCCGAATTTGATGTTTATTGGTTTATAAATGGAAAAAAAAAATTTGATCCGCCATTTTGATATTTAAAAAATATTATCAGCCACCTGAAAGATCTTAAAGTTCCGAGTTTGATTCATATCGGTTCATAAATAGGAAAATCTGCCATTTTGGATCCGCCATTTTATTTATTTTTTCTAATAAAAAAAATGCTGAATTATATAGTAACCACCAAATACATAGTTGAAAAAGTTTCAATCAAACACATAATACAAATATATTATGTGAAGCCAAGCTAAATAAAACTGTTTAAACAATTGCCAATGGTAATATCATAAATCTTGCGGCGAATTGTCCCTGCGGCGAATCGGCCGGCGGCAAATTGTCCCCGCGGTAAATCGGCCCGCGACGAATCGGCCTACGTCGTAATGTCCCCTACCCCCTGTACTACCCCTGAATATATTTTCGATGTACAAGGTCAACTTATGTTTTCGTGCTGTGCATCACAACACCATTTCAATGACGACTGTTGAACGCTGAAAAAGAATTGGCCGTTTTTGCATCTTTGTTCGAGACGCGAACTTGGTACCTTGTGCATGTAAAGCCGACGCGACGACGATCCACGGTACTACCCTACCGCTGAAGTACTTCTCTTCAACTGCGGCGTAGTACGTAAATTCATATTTCAAGTAACCAGTGAATTACATCATTGATTTCGAGGTATAGATAAGGAAACAGAGAGAGAGTGCTGAGCAAAAATCAAATCTTCTGTCTCATGTGACGTATGTCTTTTTTAACCGGCATTGCAGGCACGATAGAGAAGGATATAAAAATAACAAGTGCGAAGTAAAATAAATTTAATAACTTATCTTAAAGGGTCGAGACATTTGCATCTTTGTCAAATCCTCCATGCGAAAGAGATACGTTCGAATTGTTCGATTTAAAGCAAAAAACACTATTCTGAAAAGTGAACACACGCGTAGTAAATATTCGTTTAGTAATCATCTCAAAATGCGCCGTATGTCTTGCATCTCTCTCAAACCCTCCCACATTTAGCGGAAAAGAGACACAGCGGGCCAAAATGTCCCGGTAAACGAAACTAACCCTCGTATTTTCATTCATTCATGTATGGACAATCAGTGTTGCTAGTTAGCTTTTGATTTTTTCAGTGATTTTATTGTGTTTTTTGACAAATTAAATACAAATTTCTGTTTTTTTTTTAAGAAAGACGATAAAAACTATTTTCTTAACCGCTATAATGGTTCGGGAGTGTACTGTGTGTAAAAAACTTGATGTTTTAGTTAAAGAAACATCATTTCATCGGTGAGTTAAAATGTCAAAATATTGCCTAATGCATTGGCGTAGATGTTTAGTTTTGTGCATGTTTTGTGAATGGCTGTGTGTGAAAATATTATTTTATTAAACGATAATTTAATTGAACTAGATGTTGTCATATAGGTAGGTACTTTAGTATATTTTGTTACAAAAGGGGATAACTAGGTAGTAGTTAGGTACACGGTTCTTGTTTATTTATTGTTTTTTGAAAAATTGTACGTTTAATATTGGTCAAAATTGGCTGACGCCAATTAAAATTTACAATTTGTTATGCGTTTATACAACAAAATAAACAAATATTTTGGCTCAAGAAATTTGCCTACCAACTAGGTACATCTTACAACTTGAAAAAACCCAAGCAAACCACAGGTACCTACATTTCTTACAAATCCAATTTTTCAAAATAAAGGCCCTTATTTTTTTTATACCTACCTACAGGGTCTTTCAAAAGTAGTGGAACAACAAAATTTATCAGACATAAGCCACTTTTCAACTCTGACTATTTGAAAAATATATTTTTCAGATCTGCTGTTCAAAACAGTTCTGTTTATTTTTAACAGTGTAAGCAATTTTTGACGCTGCCATAGTTCCTAAGAGACTTGGGATTTTGAATTAAAAAAAAATAATTTAAACTTAACCTAACCCAACCAACCTGGCATTTTTACCTGTTATTTGTAGCGGTTTTAGTTAGTAATCTCATCTGTCGTTAAAAATTTAACTTAACTATTTATTTCTTTTTAAAGTAAGATACCTTACTTATTTAGTGGCCTTTTCACTTCCTTGTCGGACGTTTTAACTATATGATTGTCAATAATGTCAAAAAGGGTACTAAATCTTAACTTTTCGACTAAAAAAAGGATCAAAACATTGAATTTAGATGACCAAGTATGCAGGGTGTAATTGAAATGATGCACCAAACTTTAAGGGTTGGTGCGGAAGGTTCATATCATCAAAAATTCATCAAAACTGGAGAAAAAGTTCAAATAACTAGTGGTCAAATGTTTTTTGTTTCCAAGTTAAAGCATTTCTCAAGTTTGAAGAGTGAGGTAAAACTGGGACTTTTAAAAATTACAAATTTGACATCGTCAAATAATTTTTAGTTCATTGTGATCAAAAAATTTTCTATTTCTTTTGTCTAAAAAATAACAGATTAAAGAGATACAGTGTGGCCAAATAACCTTTGCAATAGGTATAAATTTGTAAATTTTTGTTAGAATTATTTTTTATTTCTGAGCTAGAAAATTTACAAAACAATTTTGAGATAGGCTTCTGTAAACATTTAAAGGCACCTTAATAATTATAAAAAATTGTGATAATAGTACCAAATTTAAAAAGATTTTTTAAAATTCTTTGGGAAAAAAAAACAGATTTTTGGTCATAATTTTAGTAATATTTTTTTGTTTAAATAATTTTATCACATAATTGTTACTTCTATTATAGCACATAACTCCAAAAAATTTTGATTTTCTATTGCAATTTTTAGGGAAGTTATAATAAAAAATCTAAAAAATAAAGAGTTTAAAAAAAAATGGAAAGTGGAACAGGAAAAATATTCTTCTTTTGACCTTCCCTGCCACGGCTTAAAGTCATTACACCCTGTATTTTAATATTTTTATATAAGTTATTTATTGTTACAATTCTAATTTTGATTTTTGAAGATGCCAAAGTTCACCAGTCACATATATCAGGCACCGAAATTAGTACAAAACATGCAGATCAATATCATAATCAACAACAAAAATATATGTATAGATACTGTCAGTCCTTATTGGTCCTGTTCAGGTTTAAAAAATACCTAACCAAACCTTACTACAATTTTTATATTTCTGCTGAGTTCTTAAAGGTCCTGGCTGCCATTGGTCCTTATCAGTATTAACATATTGATAAACCCTTCGGTTTATTTCTTCGGTGCAAATAGTTGTTTTGCAATTAAACTTTTTGGGACAACACTTCTAAAAACTTTTTTTACGAAAAACCTTCAAATTTTAAAAAAGTTTCAAATTTTTCAAAAATTTTTAAAACTTAAAAATTTTCAGAATATATTTTAACACTCGACCTACTGACTAGAAATAGTTAGCAAAGCCATATCGCAAGAAAATTGCGTAAAGGATTTATTAGACATTTTTGAATATTATGTGTCTTTTAAATATTTTATCAAAAAAAGTATATTCGCTGTGCTGTACGGCGCCCAATGATTTTTTCATCTAATTTGTCTGTAAAAGACGTAACGAAGAGGAGAATTATAAAAAACATCGTGTTAATTATATTATTTATGGACTTAACCTATGTTAAAAGTCATAATTTATTTTATTTTTATTTTACTCCGCCACTGCCTACATCTACGATTAAACCGCAGCTGTCACAGACATATGTAGTAAAGCAACAACACGGCGTTGCCACATAAGAATAAAACCAAAACAAAACACTTTTTGTATCTCTTTTCAACTCACTAAATTTTGTTTTGCATACCGTTCCAAAACAAAAATGATTTTATGAATGAAATACAAGCCTATTCCAAGTCTACTACTTGGAGTTAATGACTGACATCTATAGTTCCTGGCGTCCGGCTGGCAATTACATGTCCGGTACCTTTTATATAGTGAAGTCAAATGGAAGCACCACTTAGTTTTTAATGACACTGCCACTGTTCTTAAAATAAAATACAGCTCAATCAGGAGGAATCTCCAAATTAAACAATCACACTAACACCCGAAACTCCAAACTAATGGTTCAAATTACGAAAAAAGAATAAAAATAAAAACGAATAAATTAACGGTTAAAAAAAATTAATGAGTTGTTCAAAATTTTAATTTACTTCGCTCCCCTATACATGCAAAGTTGTGTAAAATTAACATTGCTCACTTCCAGAAACGCTAGAGAGCTGGGATGTGGGAAACTGAGAGAAGTTCTAAAAAAAAGTTCCTTCCACCCTCCTTCTCTTTTTCTCTAAAAAGCATGTAGGTGTTTATTTGCAAATCAGGCATTAACGCAATTATGTTCAGTATATGGAATTTTAGGTATAACAAGTAAATTAAGAAGAGTAATAAAGATATATATAATATATAAAAAATCTAACGATTGCAAAAAACCCACACTCCCCCTCTTATTTCCAGTATGACTCACTTCCACTCGATATCATTAAAACATAGTAATACTGTAAAATAATATGAACAATTAAAACAGAAAGCGGTAATTTAAAATATCTATCATAACTACAGTAAAGATAAAGACAAAAAAGAGCAATCTTCCTTCTAGTTTCCATTATTAGATTTAATTAGTAGAAAATGGTTGTTAACAGAAAACTGCTTAAGTATAATTTGTTTCAACTATAAGTAAAAGCCGCACGCACAGCCGCCGATATGACAGTTTATTTTGATTCGCTTGTCGGAAGATTTATTGATGATTAAGAGTTTTTTAAAAGCAAGTTAACTATACTACAGAACATTTTATTTGTTAGAATAAAAATTGGTTAAATCATACAAAAAAATTCTTTATATAAGTAGGTGTGTATGTGGTCGCCTTTATGTGAGACATAATAAAATAAAGTCGCTCTGTAAAAAAATCAAAAATATTGACACTTATAAAAATTTGTGAAAAGCGGACTGGAAAGAAGTATACCTAAAACAAGTACGTACTAAATGAAATTGTAGCAATAAAACACATAATAAGTAGTAAGTTTAATATTTATCCTGAAGCTAACCGTTAAATTAAATAAAAACATTCTTATCAGTAAACGTAAAAAAAGCAATACTTACAACTGACTGCATTAACAGGTAGTATATTTTAGATGTTAAGTAGTTAGTAGTTAGTAGCATACGACAAGTACAAACAATTATTTAAAATTTTTGAATTAAATTATGGGATCTGATTAAATCTTAAACCAACAGCTATTTATGCTTATTCAGTGGCTGATTTAATCAAACGACATAAAGGAACAACAAATAACCAACAAGCACGAAATTTGAAATAATATTCCAACCGTAAGGACAGATTTATTGGACTAGTTGCAGTATATCAAGAAAGGAAACAAAGACCTGGAAGAAGAAATTAGAACAGTGAGAGAAAAATTGGAAAAGGTGGAACGTAGATCGAAGAAATATATAAATATAAAAAGTTTTATAAAGTGAGAAAATTTCCTGAAAATAAAGCACGTTCAGTGGTAATTGAGTTTGTAAAATATTTTCTGAACGAAGAATCTTCACAACGAAAAAATTTTGGGGAGAAAAAAGCTTCATTTCTTCCTAGTATACTGAAAAAAAGTACAAAGAACGCAAAATTTAAAAAATAAAACTTTAAACTTTAAACTTGCCAATGAAAAGGAGTTCAAAGCGCAAATTAAAAACAACAACCTTGAAATAAGTGGATAGAAGTACAGAGTAGCGCAATTTGAAGAAAACCTAAATTTAATTTAAGATATTGCAAAAAGGGTGCAAAAGAACAAAAAAACTCAAGAGAGAGAAAAAAGAACAAATGAAAACCAAGCGCTAACACGGTAAATCCACCTCAAAAGAACTTGAGAATCCATACCAGAAATTAAGAAAAGGACAATTAATCTAGTCTTTCGCTGGTCGCTGAAGTACGCGAAAATAGTATTTCGTAAATAAAATGAGATAAAAGTCCAGCCAAGTTCTATAATACACACTTGAAAATGAAAGGTTCTTACTAGTTAGGAAATGTTTTTTTAAACTTGGCAATTAAGGCTTTAAATTTACTTTTAGGCAAAGTACTAAATTAAAGATAAACGAGTTTCGCTGTAATAGCAAGATTAAGGAAAACATTTCCAAACTAGTAAAAACCTTTTATTTTAAAATGTGTACTGGAGAACTTGGCTATACTTTTAGCTCATTTCTTTTTACGAAATATCATTTCCGCATGCTTGGCTTTCTTTTAAATGAAATTTTTTTGTTATGAACAAATTTATATCTCTATTCTATCTATCTATTTAGCCTTCTTCAATCCATCTTTGTACATAGGCCTCCCTCAATATCTTCTACTCTTCTCTGTCTGTCGCCGTGTTCATCCGTCTAGTTCCCGCGTGTTTCTTTAAATCGTCCGCTTATCTCATTTGGGGTCTTCCCCTACTTTTTCTATTTTCCCAAGGTCTCCATTTTATAATACATTTGTTCCATAGATAGTCTTTCTGTCTGATATTATGACCGGCAAATTTCCATTTTAATTTTGCTACTTCTCCTATGGCATGCCTTACTATTGTGTTATTGCTTATCCATTCCTTTTTCTATCTGTCAGCTTTACATGAAACATTTGTCTTTCCATTGATCTTTGGGCTTTTGTTACCTTATCCATGTTTGATTTTGTAAGTGTCCAGGTCTGGGATCCATAGGTAAGTACAGGAAGGATACATTGGTTATACACTTTCGTTTTAAGGTACTGAAATAGTATATATTTTATTTCTTAATATGTAGCTTAATTTACCGAATGCTGCCCAGGCCAATCTTACTCGTCTCTTGATTTCAGCTGTTTGGTTTTCTTTTTTCAGTTTAATAATATGTGTTTGTTATGATTTTAGTTTTAGTATAGTTCATACGTAAGAATATATTTTTAGCTGCTGTATCCAGTTCTTCCAGCATTTTTATCAGTTCTTCGTTCTTGTCTGTTATTAAATCTTAGGTGGTTCAAGAATTGTCCGTTTACTTCTTCCCAATCTAAGCTTTTAAAAACATCTTCTAGGGCCTGGTTAAATAATTTAGGGGATATTGTGTCACCCTCTAACACCTCTTCTTATGCGGATTTGATTGATGTTGTTGCTTCGCTATATATGTTGGCTGTTAAGTCTGTATATCTGTGATCTATACGGCTCTTAATTAAAGATGCTTTTTCTGCCCAGTGCTCAAATGCTATCAAAAGCGAAGTCTATAAACGCAATATATAGTGGAATGTTATATTCGTTGGCTCGTTCTATTAGGATTTTCATGGTTAATAAGTGGTGAACTGTACTGAAACCTTTTCTAAAGCCTGCTTGTTCCTTTGATTGATATCCGTCAAATTTAGTTGTTAGTCTATCTGTTAATATTTTCGTGAAAAGCTTATAAATTACATTGAGGAGTGTTATAGGTTGATAGTTTTTAGGTCTGCTCTATCGCCTTTCTAGTGTAGAATAATCGTTATGGATTATTTCCAGTTGTTTGGGATTATTTTTTCTTTTAGTATTTTATTCAGGAGAATATGGAGGGTATTAACTATAGCTTTACCATCGTACTTGAGTATTTCTGCAGTTACACCGTCTTTTCCAGGTGATTTGTTATTTTTCAGTTTCTTTAATGCTGTCTTTATTTCAGGTTGTAGCTTTGAGTTTATGTTCTTTATTTTTTTTTTTGAGTTTCTTTATTGTCTCTAGTGATGGTTCCCTTTTTGTTTGGTATAATTCTGTATAGAATAGTTGTGTAATATTTATGATATCCTCTTTAACGTTAGTTTCTATGCCGTTAATATCCTTTATTTTAATTATTTCATATCTACCTAGAGTCGGCCTAAGACATTTCATATTTCTGTTTTTTTGTATAACTCTCTCAACTTTAATTTCTTGTCGCTTTCTTTTATTTTCTTTTATTATTTTGCGTATTCTAAGATGTTCTTTTTTCTTATTTCTCCACGGTCCGCCTTTTTTCCATTAGTCTCTTTACTTCTTCTGATATACAATTTTCCTTCTCTTTATCTTTTTGTGCGATGTCTTTTCCTACTTTGGTCATAGCTATTGTCAGCGTATCATTTATTTCATCTATATTTTCATTTTCGCATCGTAAGTTTTGGGTTAGCTGTTCCTTTAGCCTTTCTTTGTATATAGCTTTATTTTGTGTAAGTTTATTCGGGTCATTCGTTGTTATTATTAATTTTTCTTTTCATACTGTGATCAATGCTTGTTGTAAAGCTGTTTAGGACTGTTACATCTCTAACGATATTTTTATCAGTAGTCATTATGTTATGAATTTCGTTTTTCTTTATTCCAGTAGGGCTGAGCCATGTCCACTTTCGTTGTGTTTTCTTTCTATAGAACGAGTTCATTGCATAAAGCTGTTTTTCCTTTAGATAATTCATTAAGGTTGTGCCCCTGTCATTCCTTTCTCCAAAATCTCCTATTTTAGTCTCTTTGATGTTCATTCTCTTACCAGATTTGGCATTGAAATCTCCCATCAGATGGGTTTTGTTTTCTTCCATGGCTTATGGCCATGGGTAAGTAGAATCGCACCAGAATTACTTTAAGTGATATTCTTTTCATTTTGAGTGTAAGATAGGCAACGCGATCTGAAATTCTTTTAATAGTATGGATGTGCTTACTTATTGCTTTATTGATTATGAATAATTTTACCATGAGTGCATATTTTCCACAATTTTTTTTCTTAATGGATACATTTTACTATTTAGTCTGATTGATTCTGATTTTAAAAGAACACAGTTTTACTTTCCAGCTTTAAGCTTTATTTAGTGAAGTTCTAATGAATAGGATGGAATTGGAAAAGCATTATATGTTAGCTCCCGCTAAATTTCGCGATGGTTTGTAAATTTTAAAACCACACAATTGAATGACGGACAGCGTGCATTTTCGCGCATTTTGGACATGCGCACCAAGAATCAGTGAGATCCTTTTTCGACCGCCTCGAGAAATGGCGTGTTAATTTACTTTCTCCAACTATTTCAAATTTCTACAATTGAAAGTGCTCGATTTTGGTGTACTGAAGCATAGAACTAGAAACTTCAGCCCTTCAGCTACGTGGTGACATCATTAGATCCAGATAGGGGCCCCTTGGAACGTGGAGAAATTGGCTGCAAACTGGTGAGTGCTTTGTCTCTGATTTCCGTTGTGTGGTACTAACAATTAACCCATGGACCTTCATTATTTCGTGATTTCATATCAATATATTTATGTTTGTTCGCGCTTTCATTAATTAAAATATATACAGTCCATTGCAGTTATCGTTTTTCTTACTGCGGGCAAAACATAAGTGTTCCTTCGACCGAATTATTTAAAATTTACTCCATATGACGGTATTAATAAGTCGGTCATTTTCACGCCGAGATCAAGGCCTTGAATTTTGCCAATCGTATTGAAACGAGAGAGATTTTCGCTCGACCTTCGGTAGCGGCGCAGTTCACCTGATTTTCGGTCCGCTGCTATGGTAACGTACCGTGGCCATTCAGTAAACAAATCGAAGCAATCAAAACAAACAAGCACATGTTCAGTGTGTTAGGTGTGTTCCATATCATTTCGATATTTAAAACAATTTTCATCAATTGCGATAAATTAGTGCATATTTTCGACAATTCGTCATTTTTCTATTTCAGAAGCATTACTTTAGCGTTAATTGTATATTTACCGATATTTCTGTGATTAGATGTGTTCCATATCATTTCGATATTTAAAATAATTTTCATCAATTGCGATAAATTAGTGCATATTTTCGACAATGCGTCATTTTTCTATTTTAGAAGCATTAATTTAGCGTTAATTGTATATTTACCGACAATTTCGTCATTTCAAAGGTAAAATCATGTCTGTCAAAAAAGCCGTGCAAAAACGCAAGGGTTTTTTATCTGCGATCACCGAGTGTTATGTGTTTTCACAGACCGCGGCAACAGACGAAAAAGCGAGAAACGAGTTTCAAGTGAGGTATTCCGATTTGGACGAAACCTTCGATAAATGCATGCTGGAACATAATGATGTCATTATGTTGATAGACGACTCGGACGACGAGGAGTTTAAAACGCAGGATGCGATCCTTTCAGAAGCTCGTAAATGTTTTTATGCGTGTAAGGGGGTTTACTCTAAAATATTTCCGGTTGAGGCCCCATCCTTTTCGGGATCATATGTTCGACAAAACGAAACTCCAAAACTCAAAGAGTTAGGTATTCCCATATTTCGAGGTGATAAAAAACTATGGCCAAGCTTTTTCGATCTTTTTAATAACATTATAGATCAAAATCAAAGTCTAAGTAACGTTCGAAAACTTCAATATTTATTTTCATATCTCGAGGATGAGCCTTTAAAATTGATATCAGGGATTAGCTTATCTGATCAAAATTATAAAATTGCTTACGACAAATAAGTCAATAGATATCAAAACAAGCGAGACCTCGCAAATGATGATTTAAGCACAATTATGAACTCCACATTAAAAAAAGAGTCAGCTAAAGAATTGCGTAACTTAATTGACACCTTTTCTGAATCCCTAGAAATTTTAAAATCACTTAGCTTTGACGTTGACAGTTGGGACTTTTCACTCTGTTAGAAAAATTGGACATTCCGACGCGTTCAAATTTCGAAATGAGTCACGCCAATACTAATACCGAAATTCCCACTTTTCAGTCACCTTTTCAATTTCTAGAAAAAAGATGTAAAGTTTTGGAATCACTTCCTCAATCAACAGCACCCAAAAAGGTGCCTACCTATCAAAAATCAAATTCTATGCAAAATCAGTTTGGGCAAAAGCCTACCTATCAAAATTCAAATTTTATGCAAAATCAGTTTGGGCAAAAGCCTACCTATAAATCATCCAATTCGTCTTTTATAGGACTGGCACCTCAACTAATTCAAGTACGGGAATAAAATGTTTCCGGCGTAATCAAGGTCACGTGCTTTCGAAATGTCAAACATTTCTTGATCTCTCACCTATCGATCGCCTATCTTTCGTCAAGCAGAAAAAATTATGTCTAGCGTGTTTTCATCCCTTGCATGGGGTAGATACGTGCAAATCAAAATATTCATGCAGGACTTGCAATAGTAAAAGGCACCACACTTATATCTCATATCTTGGAAACTAATCAAGAGTCTGGAAGCCAAGATACTAGTCCTGTCATTCACACACCACCTGTCAATAATCTTTATGTCTCATAAAATACCTCAGGACCTTCAGGTACCTTTCTTTTACGCACCGCCATAATAGATGTTATGGACGGTTGCGGAAATTTTCAACCTGTAAGGGCACTGCTTGATTCTGGATCACAGACAGGATTCATCAGTGAAAAGTGTATTCAGCGTCTTAATCTTCCTAGGCGAAGTTACACCACTGAAATATTCGGATTAAATCAGATGTCTTCTTTTACTTCCAAAGGGCTCGTTCAATGTCACATTAAGCCACAAGGACAGGTCACTCCTTTACTTAATTTCGAAGCAATTGTCGTTCCACAATTATGTTCCAATATGCCTACATTCACTTTGAACGATAATCAGTGGAAACACTTGGAAAACCTTAAACTTGCCTACCCATCTTATTTCAAATCTAGACCTGTGGACCTAGTTATTGGTTGCGAGCTATTCGCACAGATATTCAAGGAGGGCAGGGTTCTTGGACAAATAGGGCAACCTTCAGCCCTTGAAACTATCTTTGGCTGGGTCGTCATGGGAAAAGTTTACGAAGTAGGTAGTCTTACAGAACGAACCAGTTCATTCACCTCCTTTAGAGGTCATTCTCCCTAGGTTTTGGGAAATCGAACATTTACCTAAAAAACAAATCTTATCAAAGGAAGAAAAACAAGCAGAATCAATTTTTATTGCGAGTGTAGTACGGCAACCGAGCGGTAGATTCATGGTAGATCTTCCGTTTAAAGATAAAATAAACCCTGACCTAGGAAATACTTATCCGCAAGCTTATCGTAGATTTTTACTTCTAGAAAATAGATTACTCAAAAATCCTGATCTGTACACTGCCTCTTCAAGTTTCATGCAAGTCGACGTATCATGTTTTTTAGCACATCATTGCGTACTAAAGCCGGAAAGCTTAAGTACAAAATTAAGGGTAGTCTGGGATTGTTCCGCAGTCACCCCAAAAAATATTAGTCTCAATGACACGTTGTTATCTGGACCGAAACTTCAAAAGGATATTGCTTCTTTATTCCTTACGTTTCGTCTTAATCCTATTGCCTACATTGCTGATATCAAACAGATGTTCCGTCAAGTCCTTATCAACCCTTATCACCGTCCTTATCAAAGGATATTGTGGAGGTTTTCTCCACAGGACCCACTTTCAGTGTGGAAACTTTCTACTGTCACTTTTGGCATGACATGCTCACCTTTTCTAGCCATGCGTACCTTTAATGAGCTGGCAGAGAGAGAAAAGGAACGTTTTCCTATGGCTAGTACTGTTCTAAAAACGTCTAGTCCTTCGCTTTCTGAAGCCGTTTCCCTACAGAGGGAACTCAATGATTTGTTAAAGTCGGGAGGATTTGAACTTAAAAAATGGGCAAGCAATTGTCCTGAGTTATTGGCAACATTGCCAGAATCCGATCGTCAAATGCCTCTCTCTTTTGACAAGGATGAACCACACTATATCAAAGTTTTAGGCCTTCAATGGCATCCAAAAAACGACATTTTTTCTTATCAATGCCGAATGAAGGACAAACCCCCAACTAAACGTTCTATTTTATCTATCATAGGAACAATCTTCGATCCCTTAGGTTTTCTTTGTCCCTTGTTGCTACAAGCAAAATTTTTTTTGCAACAGTTGTGGATATCGGAAATAGGCTGGGACGAAGAACCAGATTCTTCTATCATCGACTCTTGGAACAAACTTCGTTCTGAATTCCCGCTTCTTTCCAATTTTCAATTACCCCGACAAATCAAACTGTCAAAAACCAATACCTGTCAAATCATCGGCTTCTGTGACGCTTCAATTCGAGGTTACGCAGGCGTCGTATATTTTCGTGTAGAAGAGGAAAGCAATATATCTGTTTCTCTCATATCTGCAAAATCTAGGGTCGCGCCTATAAAGTCACAAACTTTGGCTAGGCTAGAACTCCTAGGCGCATTTCTTTTAAGCGAATTAATTGACTTCGTTTTATCTAGCTACGAAGGAAAAATAACTTTTACAAATATCGTTACTTTCTGCGATTCGCAAGTCGTATTGCACTGGCTTTCATCCCCTCCTAATCGCTGGCAAACCTTTGTTGGAAATCGAGTCAGTAGAATCCAAGAAATCATTCCCTAAAACTCATGGCGCAACATTCCTTCTGCTTTAAATGCAGCCGATATTGCGTCACGAGGGGCCACCCCTTCACAGCTCATGTCGCATGACATGTGGTGGAACGCACCGTCGTTTTTGTGGTCTCCCGAAAACGAATGGCCCGATTTTCATTAATCAAAAATGCCGATTGATTTCGGAGATATTAATCTGGAGGAAAAGCCAAAGGTCTGTTGCAATGCGATAATTGATGTCAACTTCTTAGATCAGCTTCTTATCAAATATTCATCTATATCAAAAATTCAACGTATCATTTGTTATGTCCTTCGAATAGTTAACCTTTTTCAAAACCATTCCTATCAAAAACCCACTAAGCCGCCGGACCAAAAAGTTATTTTTGAGAATATTGTTTTTCCTACCACCGGTGAGATGCAAAGTGCGTTATACATTCTTATCAAACGCGTTCAAGGTTCTTGTTTTTCTGAGCTTTTTTCCGCGTTATCTAAGGATAAACCAATACCGAAACCTTTTCGAAAACTTTCACCTTTTCTTGATGAAAATAATATCATTAGAGTCGGTGGCAGATTACAAAAATCTGACCTTTTGTCTTATTCTGCAAAACACCCCATCTTACTTTCGAGTAACCATTGTTTAACTACTCTTCTTATCGAGTCCACTCATCGACAATACCTTCATCCTGGGTTTAAAACATTACATAATCTGCTTTTACAGCAATTTTGGATATTATCTGCCAGAAGGGCAATTCAAAGAACCATATCCAAGTGTTTGCAATGTTTTAGAATCAACCCTAAACCCTATAGACCGCCCATAATGAGTTCACTTCCCGCTCATCGAATCAATCAACTTAAACCTTTTTCGAGTGTAGCTATCGACTTTTGTGGACCTTTCTTTGTGATTCCTCATCGTTACTGTGGTTGTAAAGCTTTCAAATCGTATGTCTGTGTGTTTGTCTGTACGGCTACACATTGCGTGCATTTGGAATTAACCATGGAACTGTCCACCGAAGGGTTTGTAGGTGCATTCCATCGATTCATTTCCAGACGTAGAAGCGTGACGCAATGCTGGTCAGATCAAGGCAGTAATTTTATAGGGTTTCGTAACCAATTACTTGATTACGCAAGAAGTGCGGCCACCAGACTTTCTATTCGTTGGCATCTGGGACCTCCTCTCAGTCCACATTTCAATGGCCTGGCAGAAGCTGGCGTCAAAAGTTTTAAAACTCACTTTGTTCGAGTAGTCGGCGACCAGAAGTTGTCCATCATGGAAATGTCCACCCTTACATGTCGCATCGAAGCCGTACTTAATAGTCGCCCTTTATCTCCTGCCTCTTCAGACCCACACGATCTTCAACCTCTTACCCATTCATTTTTGCATTTTTTGACCCTTGAACCCCTTAATTCAGAAATTCCGGAGTCAGATTTGTCCGAGGTTCCCCTAAATCGGCTCTCGAGATGGCAACTAATCCAAAAACTACATAATGATTTTTGGAAAAGGTATTCTGTAGAGTATTTGCATACGCTACAACAGCGACACAAGTGGGCTGATTCGTCCCCAAATATCAAATTAAATGATTTGGTTATCATAACAAGTGATCACATCCAATCACCTTTGAAATGGCCGGTCGGTCGGGTCATCGAACTGCATCCCGGCGGAGACGGTCAGGTGCGTGTTGCGACGGTACAAACGGTTACCGGTGTTTACAAGCGGCCAGTTGTAAAACTGTGCCTCTTGCCGAATTAAAAGTAATTTTAATTTTTTCTACCTATTGAAGTCAATTATTACAATAGGTAATTCTTTATTATTTTTTTTAATTTTGTTGGTTTGTTTTGACTTTTTCGGGTTTTCGTTATCTCTAAATAAACTTACGCTACTTATCTGTTTTTCATTCATTTATATTTATCGGTTGATCATTTTTCTTATATCTATATCTGTCCGGCTGATATTCTAAAATTGTGTGTTTTGGAGGGCAGTTATGTTAGCTCCCGCTAAATTTCGCGATTGTTTGTAAATTTTAAAACCACACAATTGAATGACGGACAGAGTACATTTTCGCACATTTTGGACATGCGCACCAAGAATCAGTGAGATCCTTTTTCGACCGCCTCGAGAAATGGCGTGTTGATTTACTTTCTCCAACTATTTCAAATTTCTACACTTGAAAGTGCTCGATTTAGGTGTACTAAAGCATAGAACTAGAAACTTCAGCCCTTCAGCTACGTGGTGACATCATTAGATCCAGACAGGGGCCCCTTGGAAGTGGAGAAATTGGCTGCAAACTGGTGAGAGCTTTGTCTCTGATTTCCGTTGTGTGGTACCAACAATTAACCTATAGACCTTAATTATTTCGTGATTTCATATCAATATATTTATGTTTGTTCGCGCTTTCATTAATTAAAATATATACAGTCCATTGCAGTTATCGTTTTTCTTACTGCGGGCAAAACATTATATGTAATTATAAATGCCGCTTTTTACTTCGAGATCAGTTTATACGTACTTTGTATTTCACGTTAATTAGTTATTTTCAAAGTAATCGCACTTATTGCTATGTGTTTTTTTTTTAATTATAAAGTTGAAAATAAAAAATCTGGTTTTTTTTTGTACAATGAGTAAGATCAAAAACTTAAATTCGAAAAAAAATCACTTGCGGCCTTTTCGCTATCGGAGGCAGTATTAGTTACGTAATATGTACAAATGTGTAGGTACGTACATAGGACGTACACTGGATACTTGCATTTTACGTACCTTTTAGGGATACCCCTCCAAACATTCAACAACAGATTTTGTATCTAGATGACGCAAAATTCAACACTTAATGGGCATCTTTAGAGAACTGAATACATAAAGCTATCTAAATATTAAAATAAAACAATCGTCAAAGTTTTTTGTTAGAGTTGTAGGAATAACCTGGAATAGGTACAGCTGATTAAAAAAAAAACTGATACGATTGAAAAAAGTAGTTTTTTATTTTTAGGAGATTATATATATTATACCGGGTTGACATTTACATTTTACAGTAATGTTATGACGTCAAATAAGAGGACTGTTTATATCCTTTTGCATGTTTATAAAATAAATAAAATATAACTTTAAACGCAAAGTTTAGTACCCGTGAATAAAGAAAACAACAATTTTTCAGGATTAAGCGGGCATAGAAAGATTTTATTTCTCTTGTATTTTTCCGTGGACAGCTCGAAAGCTGTACACTCATGGGGTACAAGATCTAATGGACAATAATAGTGTTAATAGTTAACTGTTTCGTCCTTAAGGGACTCCTCAGAACACTGCATGTTCTGACTTTTGTTAAGCTATAGAGACGGTATATGAATCTCATTTTACGATATTATTAAGATAAATAAATAATGCTTGCAATACCGTATGCTTTCACATAAGTAGCGACATCTAGAAATACAAAAGAAACTACCAGAGTAAAAATAAAATGGGTCATAGCTGCCTGGCAACTGAAAAAAATTTTTTGCATTCTTTGCTCTCTCGAAAGGGTCCTTTTAGAGTATTCAAAGTAGAGCCTGATCTTCCCGAAGTTGACTTACTTTTGGACTGGCCGATCACCCTTGTTTCCTTTTAAATTTAAAGCCATATAAGGATTAAATATCATGTTTATGATGACATGACAATGCTATTATTTTCTTACTTGTCATTGACAGTTTTGTGTACCACTTTCACGATGTCGACAGGCAATATTGTAGTACATATTAGGATGAATATTTGTTGCTGTTTTGAGGTTGGTAGAGCTGCGGGACTGTAAGCGCTGGCCGTTTTATAAAATCTGGGTGCAAAAATCCTTAAAAGGACGATGTAAAAATATTAATTTTTCCGAGCCACACAAAGACAATATAGAGGATTGGCACTCACCTTTTCAGCTGTTTCCGTCGTCCAGAGGAGCTCCTCTCGCTGGCCCAGTCGTTGCAGTCGGTCCACACTAGAATCACTTGTTTGTGTAATGGTTTAGTTTGATTTTCTAAGAATGTTATTGGATTTTTTGGTTAATAGAATTTATCACCATGCTGCGTGGTGATCTCGATAGAATACGACAGACGAATCTTTTTTTGGTTACGCCTTTTTGCGCAGATTCATTTTTCGTAGATGGCGCTGGCGTTTTGCTTGTGCCAATCAAATTGAAATTGTGTGGGTTTTCCGAATACGGGAATTTGGCGCAAAATTTGAATTTAAAATTAAAGTTGCACGAACATTTTCCGCCCACTTAAAACGAAGTTTTACATTGAGATTAAGTTGAATAAACAAATGGCTATATAAAAAAAAATATAGGGTAGGTAATTAAAATCCGTTTTAGGTTTATAGATCAAAAGGAAAAAAAATGAAAAAAAAAAATATATATATATATATATTCTAGATAACGACACACGAAACAAAAGAAGTTGCTTGGGAGTTTAGCGCGCATCTAAAGGTAGTGGGCACAATTGACCACGGGACGAGTGAAAAGTCCGTGTTGTGTTTTAACAGTAGCAACTCGAAAGTGATTATCCCGACCAGGATGTACAGATACTATTCTACCCAGCAACCAGTGTAATGGCGGCCTAGTTTCATCCTTAATTAATACAAGCGTATCTAGCTTCATTTCAACCGAAGGGTCCGACCACTTAGAACGCTGTTGTAAAGTATTTAAGTACTCGAGTTTCCAACGCTTCCAGAAATCGGCATGAATTCGTTGGATAAGTTGCCAACGCTTAAGGGTATTAACTTTAAGGGTAGAAAGGTCAGGATCAGGACACGAATTAAGGGGTTCCATTGTGAGGAAATGACCCGGAGTCAAAGACGTAAGATCGTTTGGGTCAGAGCTTTGCTCACAAAGGGGTCGAGAATTGAGTAATGCCTCTATTTGGGCGAGGAGAGTATAGAGCTCTTCGAAGGTTAGTATCTGGTCACCGATGACCCGATACAAATGTGTTTTTATAGATTTGACTCCTGCTTCTGCTAGACCATTTAGGTGGGGGGCTCCCGGACTATTAAGACACCATTTGATTTTTAAGCTCTCAGAAGCTAATTTCGAAAGATTATGGAGCTCCTTAATAGCCCCAACAAAGTTTGAGCCTCTATCACTTGTGATTTGGACACAAGTGCCACGTCTAGCGACAAAGCGTCGTAAAGCAGCGATGCACGCCTCTGTGGTTAAATCCGAAACAAGCTCGATATGGATTGCTTTGACAGAAGTATCGACAAAGACTGCAATATATGATTTACCAACTTGTGCTCCACGACGTCTCTGACCTACAAAGGTTTTGATTGGGCCTGCATAGTCTAAGCAAACGTGTGAAAAACATTTTAATTGTGACGTTCTAAAAGAAGGTAAATCCGACATGTACGGAGTATACGGTTTTGGTTTTAAGCGAAAGCAGGGAATACATTGCAATAAAACCCTCTGAATAGCTCGACGTGATGATATAATCCAAAACTTTTGACGAATTAAGTATTGGACTGTGTTTATTCCGGGATGTAAATTTTCGTTATGAGTTTGAATAATGATCAATTGGGTTAATCTATGAGATTTCGGCAATAATAAGGGATGTTTTGCCTCAAAGGAGAGTTGAGAATGCCGTAAGCGTCCGCCCACTCTAAGGAAACCCAATTCGTCCAAAAAGGGCGCGAGTTTACGAAACGGCTTAGGTAATAGCTGAGTATTTTGAATTTTTTGAATGATATCCGAAAAACACTCTTCTTGGACCCTTTTAACTAAAACAAGTAGAGCCTTGTGTAGTTCAAAAGCGGAAAAAACGCCGGATAAAGGGTCAACTGAGGTTTTTCGATTGTGAATAAGTCTTAGAAAATGACAAATGATTTTTTGAATGGTATTTAAATTAGATATTTTATCGATTAATCTATCAAAAAAGTTTTTATTTTGAAGTTCTGCCGTCAGCACCACTGAATTTTCCGGTTTTTCTTCTTTGAGAACCTCGTCTGGAACTCCCAAAGAACTCCCATTTATAAACCTTTGAATTTGCCACTCCGTAGTGGGCAAGGTAATCCATGGAGGGCCGTGAAACCAAAGAGGGTGATTTATTAAGTTTATAGGCGACAACCCTCTGCTAGCGCAGTCGGCAGGGTTCTCGAGTGAAGTAATGTGATACCATGGGACTTCGGGGATTGTTTCTTGAATACGACTTACGCGGTTTGCCACAAAGGTCTTCCACTTGTGAGGTGAAGATGTGACCCAATGAAGCGTGACCTGTGAGTCCGAGAACGCAAGAATTTCATCGATTACGAGTAATGATGAATGGGTGCGAATAACTAGTTCGAGTAAATCAGCTAATAGAGTAGCTCCAAGTAGTTCCAAACGTGGGATTGAAATAGTGTGTAAGGGAGCAACCCTTGACTTGCCCATGACTAGAGCAGTTTTGATAATTTTATTTGGTAATTCGACGCGAACGTATACGCAAGAAGCGTATCCTAGCTCGGATGCATCGCAGAAACCTGGCAATTGACATCGTTGAATATTATTCGAAAAAATATGTCTAGGTATACAAAGATTCGAAAGAGTGGTTAATTGATTATTGAATTGATTCCAAAGAGTTTTGATTGGATCGGGGGGTATTTCATCCCAATCAGTTTTGCATAACCAAAGTTTTTGCATAATCACTTTGGCTAAAAATGAAACAGGCGATAAGAAACCTATAGGATCCCAAATTTTAGCGATAGCCGATAAAATATTCCTTTTGGTGCACGGTTTTTCACAAGGGGTACAAGAATAGGTAAAAGTATCTGTAGAAGGGTGCCATTGAAGGCCCAACACCTTAATCGATGTTGAAGAATCGTCTTCAAAGGTAACAGGGATCTGACAATCAGCGGGCGACAAATGTGAAAAAAGTTTCGGATTATTTGATGCCCATTTTCTTAATTCAAATTTTCCCAATTTGAGCAACGCTATGAGATCTTTTTGAAGTGATAAAGCACCTTCTAGAGAGTTAGCTCCACAGCAAATATCGTCCATGAAAATGTTATTCAAAAGGACCTGGGATGCTTCAGGATAATTCTTAGCCTCCAGGATGGCTAGTTCTCTAAGAGTTCTAATAGCTAAATAGGGACTTGAACTAACACCAAACGTCACTGTATTAAGCCTGTATTCCTGCAGGGGTTCATTGGGATCAAATCGCCAAAGTAGCCTTTGGTAGTCCCGATGATTTGGATTAATTTGAATTTGTAAAAAGTGCTGTTTTATATCAGTCAAAAATACAATAGAATAAAATCTGAATTTTAATAGAATTTCGGAAATATCGGCTTGTAATTTTGGTCCTATTAAAAGAGTTTCGTTCATGCTTAGGCCTTTCGAACCCTTAATCGAGGGGTTAAAAACCACCCGGAGTTTAGTCGTTGATTTGTCAAGACGAAGGACTCCGTGATGTGGTAAATAAGAACATAACTGAGGTCTAGGTTCGGATCTTGGAATTAAAGACATGTGCCCGTTTTTGAGATATTCTCTCATAAAATCCGAGTACATACTATAGAAATTTGAATTTTTTATTAAGCGAGATTCCAGAGACAAAAATTGACGATAGGCCACTGAATATGTGTCTCCTAGGTCAGGAGGGTCAATGTGACGAAAAGGCAAATTTACAGTAAATCGGCCCGAAATATCTCTAGTGGTAGTTTTTTGGAAAATCTCTTCACATCTTTTTTCTTCGGGTGAGAGAAACGTTTTTGACTTAATTGATTCTAGTTCCCAAAATCTGCGAATATTAAAGTCGAGAGACTGCTCACAGGAAGTAAAGTAAGAATTGACTTGAGGTGAAATATTTATGTTTTGAGTTTGGCCCATCAAGACCCACCCAAAAACTGTCTCAAAAGCGGAGGGTAGGCCGTGAGGTCCTGGAATTCGTCCTGATTGGACGATTTCTGTGTAAAGTTGTGCACCTAAGAGTAAGTCAATTGGACCAGGGTTGTAAAATTGATTATCTGCAAGCTTTAGATTTGAAATATGACTCCAATTGGATGAATCTACCTGTATTGAGGGCATATTCGAACAGAGTTTCGGTAAAACGAAGACTTGAATAGAAAAGGTAGGCTCTTGTTGGCCTAGGGCTCGAATACTGCAAGTAGAAATGCCGTTAGTGGCCGATGAAGATTGATTTAGTCCCAGAACAGGGATCGAAATTTTGTTTCTTGGCAAGCCTAACCTGTTAAGACAAGCTTCGCTTATCAGGTTAGCTTGGCTACCGCTGTCCAGAAGTGCTCGGACAGGTTGGTAGTTACCCCGACTATCCAGTACCTCTAATTTTATAGTCGCTAGAAGCACTGTCGTCCGGGGCGTCAAGGTGGATAACGAAGAGTATTGATTTGTAGATGTATTTGGATTCGAATTGATTTGAATTGAATTTGAACTGGGTTGAACAAAACTAGGGTTCTGTTGGCTAAGACTTGAATTTGAATTCTGATACGATAAGTTTGTGCCTGTGCTAGGCACGGCCACTTGATTTGGATTAAAACTTTGATTTAAGTTCGAATTTTGATTTGAATTTTGGTTTGAATTAACAAAGGATTGACTTGAATTCTGATGGATTGAATCTGTCGTTTGCGATAGATGAATAAGACTATGGTGCCTATGTCGACATACCCTGCAGTTGTAGGTACTACTGCAGTCGATTACTTGATGATTTGAACGTAAACAGTTGATACATAACGATTGTTGTTTTACATAAGTAAAACGATCTGAAGGAGATTTGGAAATAAAAACACCACACTGCGAGAGTGGATGAAAAGAATTATTGCATAATTTGCACTTATAGGGTTGTTGGTTTTGTCGAAATTGAATATTGGATTGTTTATTTGATACTTGTGAGTGCGTATGCGCTAAAAAATTTGATGGAGGGCTTGATTTGTACTGATTATTTGAATAAGAATTATATTTTTGGTTACTAGAATTCGAATAATTTGGTTTTTGCTGTTTTGAAGTCGAAGGTTGCATTTGCGTATTTTGGGGAGATAGCTGTACTGTTTCAAGAGCACGGCATTGGTTAGTAAGAAACTGAATTAGATTTTGATATGTTGGAATCTCGGTAGTACTATACTTTAATTCGAAAGCGGTTCTTGTGGTTTGATCGATTTTTGATAATAAAATTGAAAATAAACAAAAACACCACGACGTTACTGGAAATTCAAGATTTTCGAGCGCCGCAATATTCTCGGAAAAGGTATCTACCAAGACTCTAAGATCCTTTGCTGACTGGTTTCCCTTTAAAGAATTTGCATAGTAGATTGAGTTCCAGTAGGTACTGGCTAAAAGTCTTTTATTTTGATAGCGATCTGTTAATACCTTCCAGGCGATTGCGTAATTACTTGCCGTTAATTTTATAGAACTTAAAATATTAAGTGGTTCGCCCTCAAGGAAGGTTAGCAAATGTTGAAATTTCCTTATATCGGAATAATTCGAGTTTTCGTGAACCAAACAAGAATAAACATCGTAAAAGGTTGGCCACTTTTTTACGTTTCCATTAAAGCAAGGTACCTTTAAAGGGCCCAGATCATCGCTACGTGAATAGTGTGAAGTTGCGGGGGTAAAATTTGAATGAACTGAATCGGAACATAAACTCGAAAAAAGAACTTTAGCTTGGTGGTAGAATACATCCGTATCTTTCCTAATTTTGTCCTGTACTTCGAATTCATCATCGTCGTCGTCTTTCAAGAGACCTATGATGTCATTATGAATGTTTTTAAATTGTTCATAGTGATCATCTAACGATTCGTAAAACGCCTTAAAAATTGGCAAGGAAGAACTATCTGATTTAGCTTTTGTTCCCAAGTTATACGTTTCCGTAATACGAGATATTGAAACTTTGCGTTGATTCTCAAGCTTTTTTAACGACATATTGTTAATTAAAAAAATAAAAAATATTTAAAAGGAATAAAACTAACACTTGACCCCTATTGACTTTAATCAGTCCAAAAGAGTTCAACAAGCATATATTTTATTATCGATTTCTCGAATAAATGCAAAAACTTATCAACAGCTGTTATCCTAGGTCGCGATTTTTCTCCCAAAATAAATGCACACAAAACAACTTGTACCTACTACCGCTTCTCTTATTATTTACAGGTAAATACTAATTCTATTAGATGTGTTTATTTACCTGTTAAATAAGAATAAAGCATTTAACTCACAAGCACTTTTGTTGTTTTGAATAACTATAACATATTATTTAAACAAATAACTATTATTTAAACAAATTTTGATTTTTGAATCAAAACAAACGACGCACCAAGTGCCAATTTCGGCTGCAATGAAATGTGGGTGGAGCAACCGTTAAGCCACGCAAGGGGGGACGGAACCTCCTTTCTAAACTGGACACGGCAACAAACGAGTCAAAATGGCGAGGCGAAAATATCTAATATTTTTAGCTAACAAATTTTAAAAAACTATCTGGGTCGTGGGACCAGAAAATGTTGCTGTTTTGAGGTTGGTAGAGCTGCGGGACTGTAAGCGCTGGCCGTTTTTTAAAATCTGGGTGCAAAAATCCTTAAAAGGACGATGTAAAAATATTAATTTTTCCGAGCCACACAAAGACAATATAGAGGATTGGCACTCACCTTTTCAGCTGTTTCCGTCGTCCAGAGGAGCTCCTCTCGCTGGCCCAGTCGTTGCAGTCGGTCCACACTAGAATCACTTGTTTGTGTAATGGTTTAGTTTGATTTTCTAAGAATGTTATTGGATTTTTTGGTTAATAGAATTTATCACCATGCTGCGTGGTGATCTCGATAGAATACGACAGACGAATCTTTTTTTGGTTACGCCTTTTTGCGCAGATTCATTTTTCGTAGATGGCGCTGGCGTTTTGCTTGTGCCAATCAAATTGAAATTGTGTGGGTTTTCCGAATACGGGAATTTGGCGCAAAATTTGAATTTAAAATTAAAGTTGCACGAACAATATTTCCCACCTGTCAATTTGAACCAATCAAAAAGACGGCTTTCAATGTCAAAATTTTTTTTCAAGTGGATAAATTGCTTGACAGCTCCTGTCAGAAGTTTATCCGATAAAATGTTTGATAGGTCCTGTCAAAATAAAAAATTGTTGAAATTTATTCAAGTTATCGGTAATTTTTTTATTTTTTATTTGTCAAACACACGGTGTTTATTGTATTACAATCTAGTCAGTAAGACTAATTAGCAATTTTGTTTTAACTTAATTTACTACGAAAGTCAGATTTAAACTTAGGGTTCACTCAACAGTTCTCCCCGCTTTGTTTAGTCTGTAACTCACAATTGTGTTGTGTTTGTAGCATTATTTTGTTTTATATAATTCACTTAGTTTACTAGCTCAAACGGCTTCACTCTTTTTAGTCTTCGAACTAGCATAGTATTGTCTAGAAGCTGAATTGCTTCCACATTCACATGCCGATGAAGTCTATCTTCATGGCTTTTTGCGTACTTTTTTATAGTCTCTGCTACAGTTTCGATTTTTAGATCTCGATGAAGATTACTATTTCGAACGTACCAAGGTGCATTCACAATGTTTCTTAATACTTTATTTTGAAATCTCTGTAAAACTAGAATGTTACTCTCTTTAGCACAACCCCATAATTGAATACCATATGTCCATACTGGTTTCAGTATTTGTCTATAAAGCAGTAGCTTATTATGAATTGTTAAATTGGACTTCCTTCCAATTAGCCAGTTCATTTTTCTACACCTTATCTCTAGTTCTTCTTTTTTTTTTTCTTAACATGTGCTTTCCAGCGCAATTTGGCATCAAGTGTTATACCGAGATATTTTGCCTGATTTAAATATGGTACGGGAATGTTGTTAATTGTTATTTGTATGTGATTTATATTTTTGTTTGTAAAATCAACATGAATTGATTTGGTTTCATTTAATTTTATTCGCCACTTTGTGGTCCAACTGTGAACTTCGGTGACTGCATCCTGAAGTTTTTCTATGCATTTTTCAATAGATTTTTCTACCGTCAATAAACCAGTATCATCTGCAAATGTTGCTAAGTGACAATTTTCTGGCTTTGGGATATCGCAAGTGAATAATAAGTATAGATAAGGGCCTAGTACGCTACCCTGGGGCACGCCTGCTTGAATTTTTCTTAAATTTGAGTATGAGTCTTCCTGTTTTACTCTAAAATGTCTATCAGATATGTATGATTCCAAAATATCCGAATATTGTTTTGGCAGAAACTGTTTTAGTTTAAAAGTAAGGCCTTCATGCCACACTTTGTCAAAAGCTTGTGCTACATCTAGAAAAACTGCAGAACAAACTTTTCCCACTTCTAGTGCTTTTTCTATTATATTAGTAATTCTATGTACTTGATCTATCGTGGAATGCTTGTCTCGAAAACCAAATTGATGAGATGGAATAATTTCTTGTCTTTCTATGATGGGTTTTATTCTTTTAAGCAATAATTTCTCATAGAGCTTGGATATAATTGGCAGCAAAGATATTGGCCTGTAAGATGACATGTCATGGAGTGTTAGCTCCCGCTAAATTTCGCGGTTGTTTTTACTTTTTAAAACCACACAATTGGATGACGGACAGAGTACATTTTTCGCGCATTGGAAATGCGCACCAAGAATCACAGAGATCCTTTTCTACCGCCTCGAGAAAATGGCGTGTTAATTTACTTTCTCCAACTATTACAAATTTCTACACTTAAAAGTGCTCGATTTTGGTGTACTGAAGCATAGAACTAGAAACTTCAGCCCTTCAGCTACGTGGTGACATCATTAGATCCAGTCAGGGGCCCCTTGGAACGTGGAGAAATTGGCTGCAACCTGGTGAGTGCCTTGTCTCTGATTGCCGTTGTGTGGTACCAACAATTAACCTATGGACCTTTGATTATTTCGTGATTTCGTATCAATATATTTATGTTTGTTCGCGCTTTCATTTAATAAAATATATACAGTCCATTGCAGTTATCGTTTATGTCGACATAAAGTGTTCCTTCGACCCGAATTATTTAAATTTACTCCATACGACGGTATTAATAAGTCGGCCATTTTCACAGATCACACGGCTTTGAATTTTGCCAATCGTATTGAACCGAGAGAGATTTTCGTTCGACCTTCGGTTTCGGCGCAGTTCACTTGTTTTCGGTCCGCTGCTATGGTAACGCAGGGTCTACCGCGTGGTCATTTCAGTAAACAAAAATCGAAAAGCAATCAAAACAAACAAACACAATTTCTGTGATTAGATTTGTTCCATACCATTTCGATAATAAAACATTTTTCATCAATTGCGATAAATTAGTGCATATTTTCGACAATTCGTAATTTTTCTATTTCAGAAGCATTAATTTAGCGTTAATTGTATATTTACCGACAATTTCGTCATTTCAAAGGTAAAATCATGTCTATCAAAAAAGCCGTGCAAAAACGCAAGGGATTTTTATCTGCGATCACCGAGTGTTATGTGTTTTCACAAACCGCGGCAACGGACGCAAAAGCGAGAAACGAGTTTCAAGTGAGGTATTCCGATTTGGATGAAACCTTCGATAAATGCATGCTGGCACATAATGATGTCATTGATAGTTGATATGTTGATAGACGAATCGGACGACGAGGAGTTTAAAACGCAGGATGCGATCCTTTCAGAAGCTCGTAAATATTTTTATGCGTGTAAAGGGGTTTACTCTGAAATATTTCCGGTTGAGGCCCCATCCTTTTCGGGATCATATGTTCGACAAAACGAAACTCCAAAACTCAAAGAGTTAGGTATTCCTATATTTCGAGGTGATAAAAAATTATGGCCAAGCTTTTTCGATCTTTTTAATAACATTATAGATCAAAATCAAAGTCTACGTAACGTCCGAAAACTTCAATATTTATTTTCATATCTCGAGGATGAGCCTTTAAAATTGATATCAGGGATTAGCTTATCTGATCAAAATTATAAAATTGCTTACGACAAATTAGTCAATAGATATCAAAACAAGCGAGACCTCGCAAATGATGCTTTGAGCACAATTATGAACTCTACATTAAAAAACGAGTCAGCTAAAGAATTGCGTAATTTAATTGACACCTTTTCAGAATCCCTAGAAATTTTAAAATCACTTAGCTTTGATGTTGACAGTTGGGACTTTATTATTTTTTTCATTCTGTTAGAAAAATTGGATATTCCGACGCGTTCAAATTTCGAAATGAGTCACGCCAATACTAATACCGAAATTCCCACTTTTCAGTCACTTTTTCAATTTCTAGAAAAAAGATGTAAAGTTTTGGAATCACTTCCTCAATCAACAGCACCCAAAAAGGTGCATACCTATCAAAAATCAATTCTATGCAAAATCATTTTGGGCAAAAGCCTACCTATAAATCATCCAATTCGCCTTTTATAGGACTGGCTGGCACCTCAACTAATTCAAGTACGGGAATAAAATGTTTCCGGTGTAATCAAGGTCACGTGCTTTCGAAATGTCAAACATTTCTTGACCTCCCGCCTATCGAGCGCCTATCTTTCGTCAAGCAGAAAAAATTATGTCTAGCGTGTTTTCATCCCTCGCATGGGGTAGACACGTGCAAATCAAAATATTCATGCAGGACTTGCAATAGTAAAAGGCACCACACTTTAACTCATATCTTAGAAACTAATAAAGAGTCTGGAAGCCAAGATACTAGTCCTGTCATTCACACTCCACCTGTCAATAATCTTCATGTGTCATTAAATACCTCAGGACCTTCAGGTACCTTTCTTTTATGCACCGCCATAATAGATGTTATGGATGGTTGCGGAAATTTTCAACCTGTAAGGGCACTGCTTGATTCTGGATCACAGACAGGATTCATCAGTGAAAAGTGTATTCATCGTCTGAATCTTCCTAGGCGAAGTTACACCACTAAAATATTCGGATTAAATCAAATGTCTTCTCTTACTTCCAAAGGGCTCGTTCAATGTCACATTAAGCCACAAGGACAGGTCACTCCTTTACTTAATTTCGAAGCAATTGTTGTTCCACAACTATGTTCCAATATGCCTACATTCACTTTGAACGATAATCAGTGGAAACACTTGGAAAACCTTAAACTTGCCGACCCATCTTATTTCAAATCGAGACCTGTGGACCTAGTTATTGGTTGCGAGCTATTCGCACAGATCTTCAAGGAGGGCAGGGTTCTTGGGCAAATAGGGCAACCTTCAGCCCTTGAAACCATCTTTGGCTGGGTCGTCATGGGAAAAGTTGACGAAGTAGGTAGTCTTACGGAACGAACCAGTTGTTTTTTAACGAGTCATTCACCTCCTTTGGAGGTCATTATCCCTAGGTTTTGGGAAATCGAACATTTGCCTAAAAAACAAATCTTATCAAAGGAAGAAAAACAAGCGGAATCAATTTTTACTGCCGAGCGGTAGATTCATGGTAGATCTTCCATTTAAAGATAAAATAAACCCTGACCTAGGAAATACTTATCCGCGAGCTTATCGTAGATTTTTACTTCTAGAAAACAGATTACTTAAAAATCCTGATCTGTACACTGCCTATTCAAGTTTCATGCAAGACTATATCGATTCTAATCACATGAGTCTAGTTTTATCTAGTCAACCAAAAGTTGACGTATCATGTTTTTTGGCACATCATTGCGTACTAAAGCCGGAAAGCTTAAGTACAAAATTAAGGGTAGTCTGGGATTGCTCAGCAGTCACCCCAAAGAATATTAGTCTCAATGACACGTTGTTGTCTGGATCGAAACTTCAAAAGGATATTGCTTCTTTACTCCTTACGTTTCGTCTTAATCCTATTGCCTACATTGCTGATATCAAACAGATGTTCCGTCAAGTCCTTATCAATCCTTATCACCGTCCTTGTGTCCTTGTCAAAGGATATTGTGGAGGTTTTCTCCACAGGACCCACTTTCAGTGTGGGAACTTTCTACTGTCACTTTTGGCATGACATGCTCACCTTTTCTAGCCATGCGTACATTAAATGTGCTGGCAGAGAGAGAAAAGGAACGTTTTCCTATGTCTAGTACTGTTCTAAAAACGTCAATTTACATCGACGATATCTTGGGAACTAGCCCTTCGCTTTCTAAAGCCCAGGGCAATCAATTGTCCTGAGTTATTGGCAACATTGCCAGAATCCGATCGTCAAATGCCTCTCTCTTTTGACAAGGATGAACCACACTTTATCAAAGTTTTAGGCCTTCAGTGGCATCCAAAAAACGACATTTTTTCTTATCAATGCCGAATGAAGGACAGACCCCCAACTAAACGTTCTATTTTGTCTATCATAGGAACAATCTTCGATCCCTTAGGTTTTCTTTGTCCCTTGTTGCTACAAGCAAAATTTATTTTGCAACAGTTGTGGATATCGAAAATAGGCTGGGACGAAGAACCAGATTCTTCTATCATCGACTCTTGGAACAAACTTCGTTCTGAATTCCCGCTTCTTTCCAATTTTCAATTACCCCGACAAATCAAACTGTCAAAAACCAATACCTGTCAAATCATCGGCTTCTGTGACGCTTCAATTCGAGGCTACGCAGGCGTCGTATATTTTCGTGTAGAAGAGGAAAGCAATATATCTGTTTCTCTCATATCTGCAATATCTAGGGTCGCGCCTATAAAGTCACAAACTTTGGCTAGGCTAGAACTCCTAGGCGCATTTCTTTTAAGCAAATTAATTGATTTCGTCTTATCTAGCTTTGAAGGAAAAATAACTTTTACAAATATCGTTACTTTCTGCGATTCGCAAGTCGTATTGCACTGGCTTTCATCTCCTTCTAATCGCTGGCAAACCTTTGTTGGAAATCGAGTTAGTAGAATTCAAGAAATCATTCCCTCAAACTCATCCGAAATGCAGCCGATATTGCGTCACGAGGGGCCACCCCTTCACAGCTCATGTCACATGACATGTGGTGGAACGCACCGTCGTTTTTGTGGTCTCCCGAAAACGAATGGCCCGATTTTCATAAATCAAAAATGCCGATTGATTTCGGAGATATTAAGCTGGAGGAAAAGCCAAAGGTCTGTTGCAAAGCGATAATTGACGTTAACTTCTTAGATCAGCTTCTTATCAAATATTCATCTATATCAAAAATTCAACGTATCATTTGTTATGTCCTTCGAATAGTTAACCTTTTTCAAAACCATTCCTATCAAAAACCCACTAATCCACCGGACCAAAAAATTATTTTTAAAAATATTGTTTTTCCTACCACCGGTGAGATGCAAAGTGCGTTATACCTTCTTATCAAACTCGTTCAAGGTTCTTGTTTTTCTGAGCTTTTTTCCGCGTTATCTAAGGATAAACCAATACCGAAACCTTTTCGAAAACTTTCACCTTTTCTTGATGAAAATAATCATTAGAGTCGGTGGCAGATTACAAAAATCTGACCTTTTGTCTTATTCTGCAAAACACCCCGTCTTACTTTCGAGTAACCACCGTTTAACTACTCTTCTTATCGAGTCCATTCATCGACAATACCTTCATCCTGGGTTTACATAATCTGCTTTTACAGCAATTTTGGATATTATCTGCCAGACGGGCAATTCAAAGAACCATATCCAAGTGTTTGCAATGTTTTAGAATCAACCCTAAACCCTATAGACCGCCCATAATGAGTTCTCTTCCCGCTCATCGAATCAATCAACTTAAACCTTTTTCGAGTGTAGCTATCGACTTTTGTGGACCTTTCTTTGTGATTCCTCATCGTTACCGTGGTTGTAAAGCTTTCAAATCGTATGTCTGTGTGTTTGTCTGTACGGCTACACATTGCGTGCATTTGGAATTAACCATGGAACTGTCCACCGAAGGGTTTGTAGGTGCATTCCATCGATTCATTTCCAGACGTGGAAGCGTGACGCAATGCTGGTCAGATCAAGGCAGTAATTTTATAGGGTTTCGTAACCAATTACTTGATTACGCAAGAAGTGCGGCCACCAGACTTTCTATTCGTTGGCATCTGGGACCTCCTCTCAGTCCACATTTCAATGGCCTGGCAGAAGCTGGCGTCAAAAGTTTTAAAACTCACTTTGTTCGAGTTGTCGGCGACCAGAAGTTGTCCATCATGGAAATGTCCACCCTTACATGTCGCATAGAAGCTGTACTTAATAGTCGCCCTTTATCTCCTGCCTCTTCAGACCCACACGATCTTCAACCTCTTACCCCTGGGCATTTTTTGACCCTTGAACCCCTTAATTCAGAAATTCCGGAGTCAGATTTGTCCGAGGTTCCCCTAAATCAGCTCTCGAGATGGCAACTAATCCAAAAACTACATAATGATTTTTGGAAAAGGTATTCTGTAGAGTATTTGCATACGCTACAACAGCGACACAAGTGGGCTGATTCGTCCCCAAATATCAAATTAAATGATTTGGTTATCATAACGAGTGATCACATCCAATCACCTTTGAAATGGCCAGTCGGTCGGGTTCTCGAATTGCATCCCGGCGGAGACGGTCAAGTGCGTGTAGCGACGGTACGAACGGCTACCGGTGTTTACAAGCGGCCAGTTGTAAAACTGTGCCTCTTGCCGAATTAAAACTAAGTTTCATTTTTCTACCTACTACCGGGTATTACAATAGGTTTTTCTTTATATTTATTTTTTTTTGAATTTTTGTTTGTTTGTTTTGCCTTTTTCGGGTTTTCGTTATCTCTAAATAAACTTACGCTACTTTTCTGTTTTTCATTCATTTATATTTATCGGTCGATCATTTTTTCTTATATCTATATCTGTCCGGTTGATATTCTAAAATTGTGTGTTTTGGAGGGAAGTTATGTTAGCTCCCGCTAAATTTCGCGGTTGTTTTTACTTTTTAAAACCACACAATTGGATGACAAACAGAGTACATTTTTCGCGCATTGGACATGCGCACCAAGAATTACAGAGATCCTTTTCTACCGCCTCGAGAAAATGGCGTATTAATTTACTTTCTCCAACTATTATAAATTTCTACACTTGAACGTGCTCGATTTTGGTGTACTGAAGCATAGAACTGGAAACTTCAGCCCTTCAGCTACGTGGTGCCATCATTAGATCCAGAAAGGGGCCCCTGGAACGTGGTGAAATTGGCTGCAAACTGGTGAGTGCTTTGTTTCTGGTTTCCGTTGTGTGGTACCAACAATTAACCTATGGACCTTTGATTATTTCGTGATTTCGTATCAATATATTTATGTTTGTTCGCGCTTTCATTTAATAAAATATATACAGTCCACTGCAGTTATCGTTTTTCTATCTGCGGGCATACATGGAGTGGTTTTCCCGGTTTTGGGATCATGATAACTTCTGCAACTTTCCACAGTTTAGGTACATACCTAAGCCTAAAGGACGCATTAATTTGGTTGCATAGTTTTACGATAGCTTTTCTGGGGAGTTGTTTTATGACTACCCCGCTAATAAGATCATACCCTGGGGCTTTTTTCGAATTAATATTTTTGATTTCTGTTAATATTTCTTTTGGTGATGTAAGCTTAATATGGTCTTCGATTTGATGGGGTTCATTTAATTGAAAGTTTTCATCCGGTATTTTGTGGGGCTGCAATGTTTTTTCTAAATGACTTGCAAAAATATCTGCTTTTTCTTTGTTACTCCTTGCCCACTGGTTGTTAGATTTTCGTATGGGTGGATTTGGATAATTGGTCTTTTAAAATCTTTGGTTGCTTTCCAAAGGGAATAGTCGGTATTTTTATGATCTGTAAGTTTATTAAGAAAATGGTTAATAGATTCATTTTTAATTACTAGAATTTCTCGCCTAATGCGCTGCGTCATGTTGTTGAGATTTGTTTTGTCCCGAGGATCACGGCTTTGCTGCCACTTTCTTCTTAGTTTCCTTTTTTCCAATATAAGGTCTCTAATTTCCTTTGGACAGTTTTTTCCCTTAAAAATTCTCTTTGGTTTTGGACTGTTTTCCCAAGCTGCTTGTTGAATATTTGTAACAAAATATTCAACTTCTTTATGGATTTGTTCTGGCGTTTGCAATGGTACTGATAGGTTTATTTTTTCTGACAGACTTTGTTTAAAACTAATCCAGTCAGTTAGTTTAATAACTAGTGAGATACTTGCTTCTTTCTTTATTAGGTTTTTACTAAGAGTTAGAATAATAGGTGAATGATCTGAGTGTAAATCAAAACTTTCTTCTATATCTACAAAACTTAAAGATATATTTTTTACTATAAAAAAATCGATTAGATGTGGAATTTTTCCTGGATCTGTTGGATAGTATGTGGGCTTACCAGTTGATATTGGCTCACATTGATATTCACTAATAGCATGCAAAAGTTCTTTTCCTTGAAAATTCGTCAGTCTAGATCCCCAGTAGGTATTTTTTGCATTAAAGTCACCTCAATTATAAAACCTAATTTTCTGAGAAAATTAAGATATTGATTTTTCTTTAGTAAGTGCCTTGGTGGTATATAGACAGAACTTATGACTAGTGTATATGTTTTGGTTTTTACACTTACTAATGTAGCTTGAATCTCTATGGTTTTATATCCTATCTCCTCATAGTGTGATATATTTTCTTTAATTATTACAGCACTTCCTCCATGTGCAGTATTACTAGGGTGAGTTGTATGATACACTTTATAACCCTTAAATTTAATGTGTGACTGGTTAGTGAAATGCGTTTCTGACACAAGACAGACGTCAATTTTTTCTATGTCTAGAATAACTTGCAAGTCTTGCTGATGTTGCAAGAGACCATTGGCATTCCAAGCGAGAATTCTAAGATTACTGACCATTTTGAGGCATATTGGTAGCTCCGTTATTGCTACTTTCTAGTTTAGTTAATCGCTCATCAAGTTTGTTCAATTTCTCCAAAATTAATTGTAGTGTTTGTTCCATAGTATTTTGACTACTGATATTAATATCAGGTATAGTAGCTGTTGCTGCTACTTGGCTGTATGTCCTTGACACAGAGTTTTGTGTGACTGTGTTTCTTGTCTGTTGGGTTTGTCTATTTGTACTCCCGTTTGGTGTGAGATTCGGTTTTTTAGGTTTATTTTTTAATTTTTGTATTTCTTTAGCAACAAGGCACCCTCTGTAGTTAGCAGGATGCTTGCCTCCACAGTGGATGCATTTTGGCTCAGATTCTTTTGGTTTGGGGCATTCTACAGTAAGATGTTTCCCCGTGCATTTTACGCAACGTGGTTCTTTAGCGCAATATTTTTGCGTGTGTCCATAAGATTGGCATCTTTTGCATTGAGGGACTAATTTTGAGGTTTTTAGCGCTTTTATTTCCACTTCAATCCCAAGGATACTGGAAATTTCAAAAATTTTGTTGATATCTTCGTCGTGGCTAAATGTGAGCATAAACATGTTAAGAGGTTGTCTTGTTCTCCATTAAAGTTTGTTGCTTAAAACCTTTTTTTTGTAGATCAGCTACAATTTTTTGTGGGTCACATGAGAACTGTAGCCTATTCGCTATTACTCTAATTGGCCTTATTTGTTTGTTTTCGTATAAGTGCCATTGATAATTTATTTCATTAAGCATTTTAGTAACCAGCCGATAGCTGTCTGTGTCTTGTACATTTATTTTAATATTTTCGTTATTTAAAACTTTTATTTTAACTCCTTGTATGATATTTAACTTTTCATAAATATCATTAAAATTATATACGCCATTTACCATAATCGGTGGAGGTAATGGAGCTTTTTTAACCTTAGTAGGGGGTTCTTCATTTTGTGTTTTATTGGAGGGCTCTCCAGTGCCCGAGCTTTTTTGTGGTGGTGAGAGTGAAGTATCCATTCGACGTTTTTTCCAACCTTTTCCTTTTTGTCTGATTCACTCAGTTTCTCTTGCTAGATCGTCCTCATCAGTAATGTAGTCCATGTCAGACTCTTCTTTTTTAGTGACTTTTGTCTCTAAATCTGCAAATTTTTTTTTGCATACTTTCCAGTTGACTTCGGCGATAATCCACTTGTACACTAAGTGAATTTTTTTCGTTTTGAGATTTTTATCCATTCGCTATATAAAACTTCTTCATTTTGTGTTCTAGCATGGCTATCCTGAAATAATTCGGCATTATCCATTTTTTCGTGATTTTGTTTGGGCTTTTCGCTAATTTTTAAAACAAGCTTCATAGGTGATGGTACACTTTTTTTGCTTTTAAGCATGATATATTATTTAGAATAAATATTGTTTATAGATATTTAACACAGTCGCGCGCGCGGTTTATTATAAACAAAACAAACCTCGACTTGACCTCGTTAGCGCTATTACGCAGGTATGATGCAATACAACCGTACCGAACTGCGATCGAACGAATACTGATGATCGGTAAATTACTTTGGAAAAACAATGGCTTAGCAACCTAACAACGCTGTCATTTTGAGGTAATCAAAAATTATAAATTATAATATGAGGTAATTTTTTCTGTGCAGCAAGATGGAGCGTTTTGGGCATGTTCAAGACGAAGAAATCAGCGAAGAAGTAGAAAAAAGCATCTCCAGCAACACAGTCAAGACACATAGCAGCGTTTGGAAGCAGTTCATGAGCTTTTGTTCAGAGAAAACGTATGTAATTGATAGAAATACCACAGTAGTAGCTTTGAATTTAATTCTTAAGGACTGAACATGGAATATGCGAAAAGTCAACGGCGAAAAGTACAAAGAGCATTGCGTAAAAATAATGTGAAACATCGTGGCCAAAAAGCTACAAGAAACCTTTTTTGTCAACTAAAACATTGTTTTTGATCCGTTTAAAGATGACGCTAGAAATGCGAAAAGAAGAACTCTTCAGAAGCAGGAAGATAAAAAAAAACAAGTTCCACTTCACTAACGCTCGATGAGTACTACAAAATGATGTCTTCGTGGGATGAAAATACTACAGCACAAGTTTTACCTTATAGCAGCAGTGGAGCTGGCGTGGAGAGGTGGCGAAGTCTCAAATTGTTTGGTACACTATTTTAAAGCAGAATCATACAATGATGGAATAAGAACAGTATATTTGATTTTCTTACTTTAAAATTCTTCTTTGATACCTATAGCTTTTCTTTTTATAAAAAATGCTGGAAAAAGTTTCATTTTGTCAAATGGTAGTAATGAGATGTGTCATCTCTTGTTGCAGGAAGAATAGAATACAACCCAGTGTTCAGCAAAACCGGTCAAGAAAGTGCGAAAAAAATGTGCGACAGCAAACACTAAACGCCCTGAACTTTGCCCGCTCATGTCCAAATGTTTAAAAAATATCAAGACCGATAGACTGTTTTTGACACATAATACAGCATGAAACACTCCCCAAAGCATAGGATGGTTTAAAAATGTACCTGTGGGAAGAAACGAGCTTTCGAAATGGACAAAAGAAGCGGCATATAAAACTGGCTTAAGCACAACGAATAAGAAAATTACAAACCACTTGCTAAGAGCCACAGCTGTCAGCAATTTAGCAAAAACGGGGATCGAGGAACAACAGCTGATAAAAATAACTGGACATAATCGAGCTGGCTCCATAAAACCCTATTTATAAATGGACAGTAACCATAATTCAAGAATTATTGATGCGTTAAGAAATGGAACCAATAAGGGGCCTCAAGCATCTTCTTCGCAGGGGCATCATAACCAAAAGGCCACTGCAACTGTAACTGGCGCAATCTGTTCCGAAATTGATTTAACAAGCATTATAAAAAATCATAACAATATATCAAACAACACTTCCGTAGTGTACAACAATTGCAACTTTTACGTAAATTGTAACCTAAGTAATAGTGCCCAATAAGCTACATTGTTCGTTGCTATATTTTATTGAATAAATTGTTATATTTTTGTTAAATGAGGTTTTTTGTTCAGTCAGGAAATAATTTTACCAAATAGCATTTGTGCATCCAATTTATCCTTTGAAAAAATGCAAAAAACTCGTTTTTAAGTAACTTGTTTGAAACAAAACACTCGCGTATAAAAAGCCTCGTCTGTTGTCAACTCGTTTGTCCAAATTATATATTACCCCCAAAAAATCACGTTTTAGGAATATGTTGTATGTATTATCCAGATATTTTTATATGATATCTACTGACTGAACGTTCTTTATAATGCATTTACATTATACATGGATGTACAGGGTGTCCTATAACTTAGGGGCCATAGTGCAGCAGGTGATAGAGGAGGTTATTTCTGATAAAAAATATAACATGGGGGCCAACACTCATCTGTTTTTAAGATATAAGATTTTTAAAGTTAAAGGAGTGGGGGAAAAAGCGTTTTAGAAACAACGCACATTTGTCACCCCCAAATAAATACTTGGCTAATTGTGATCCAGAAATGTGGTATTCCCTTTTTTGATAAAATTACAAATTGGGGAGATACAGGCTGTTTAAAATACCAATGTATAAAAAATTATAATTTTTGATTTTTTTTTTAAATTATCAATAATATTTTATTATTATGTGTCCATAAGATTTATTTTTAAAAACAAAAAACATCAAAAAAACGATTGCGTGTATTATGGTATTTTTAAAAATATGACAGCATAACTTTAAAAAAAAAATATGTTTTAAATGATTGCTCTTGTTTTAATACACGACGTTACCAAATTTACTACGTTTTTTAAAAAAGTTATTATTAAAAAAGTTTATAAAATCGCCAACTTTGATGCTCTATATCTCGAGAGAGAAAAAATTTTGGCTCTCCTGCATTATATGAACTTTTCCATCAGAAATTACTTCCTCTAACACACTGTTGGCCTATAGCCCTAAGTTATGGGACACCCTGTATATCTGTAAGATATCTATGGACTTATATCGTCGCTCTACCTGCAAAACGTTAAATCTGAAAAAATCTCTATTTTATTATGTTTTCGAATTTCGAAAAATTTACTTGTGTTCTACCTCAGGCAGGGGCAGGACACATAACTTGACCACCGGTCTTCGATAAGTACCAGTAGCGGTTTTTACTGTCACGACGCGTGTAAACCCATCAGCACCTGTATGTAGCGCTACAACACGTCCGAGCGACCACTGCATAGGTGGTTTTTGCTCGTTCTTAATAACGACTAAAGTGTTGACTTTTATGTCCAGTCCACTTAACACGTTGTTGAAGTGTGTTTAAATATTCTAAACGCCACATTTTGCAAAAGTCAGCTTGAAGTCTTTGGACAAGCTGCCAGCGAGACAAAGTGTTAAGCTTGAGGTCGGAAAAATCAGGTACTGGTATAGAATTTAAAGGCTCCAATGTTAGAAAATGACCTGGTGTCAGCGGAATGAGGTCATTTGGATCTAGACTTTGAGCATAGAGAGGTCTACTATTGAGTAAAGCCTCAACTTGAAACAAGAAGGTAGTAAATTCCTCATATGTAAGGCGCTGCTCGCCTACAACACGTTTGAGGTGAGCCTTGGTGGATTTTACTACAGCCTCGGCTAAACCGTTTAAGTGAGGACTTCCAGGGCTAGAAAAGTGCCACGAAATGCTTAAGCTCTCACATGCTTCCTTTGAGTAGTTTTGAAGTAACCTATCTGCACCGACAAAGGCGGTACCGTTATCAGAAGAAACGTGTGATATCCTTCCACGTCTGGAGACAAACCTTTTAAAGGCCGCAAGAAACGTATCTGTTGAAAGATCGGAAGTTAATTCTAAATGCACTGCTTTGGTTGCAGCACAAACGCAAACAAGAATATAGCCTTTATAAAGTTTGGCACCTCGGTGTCTTGACATTAAGATATCAAACGGTCCGCAATAGTCCACGGCAACATGGGAAAATGGTTTTAACTGGGAAATCCTTTGAGGAGGTAAATCTCCCATAAATTGCACAACTGGTTTTGGATGAAGTCTGAAGCATAAGATACAATGAGAAACCACCTTTTCAATAGCGTATCGAGCAGACAGCACCCAAAATTGTTGCCTTAGCAGATAATGTAGGGTTTTGAGACCTGGATGAAAGTATTTTGAATGTGTATATTTGATAATTATTGTAGTAAGCCGGTGTGAACGTGGCAAGAGCAACGGATGCTTAGCAGAATAAGAAAGTTCAGAAGCATGCTTAATGCGACCGCCTACTCGGATACAGTCTTGTTGGTCCAGGAATAATGAAAGTTTACAAAAGGGTTTTGGAAGCAACTTGTTTGTTTTAAATTTTGAAGATCTGAAAATACTGTACGTTGGACATGGCGGACAAGAACAATCATGGAATTCTGCAGTTCCTTTTCCGTTACCAAATGATCTGAGTAATAGATTTTCGAAATTGGTCTAAGCGTGTAGGAAATGATTCGTTGTATTTTCGTGAGAGAAGAATGTTTATTCAAGAGAACATCGATCTCATGTGGGTCTGACATGACCGTGAGAAATGTCTTGCGTTCTTCCAAATCATCACTGTCGCAAAGATCTGGACAATGAAAGCCATTAGACCATTCCTCTCGTGGAAGGCTTAGAAAGGGTGGACCTTTCCACCACATGTCATGATGAACAAGTTGGTTGGGTGAAAGTCCACAAGAAGCACAATCCGCTGGGTTTTCAGAAGATGGAACATAGTGCCATACATGAGGGGGTAAAGTTTCTTGGATTTTGCAAACACGATTAGTGACGAATGTAACCCATCTATGGGGAGAATCTGATAACCAGCGCAAGACCACTTGTGAGTCAGACCACGCCCAAATTTCATTAAACACCAAAGTGCGTCACTTGCTTGAATGAAAGAGATAAGATCACAGAGTAGGGTAGCGCCCAAGATTTCCAGTCTTGGGAGACTAACCGTTTTAAGTGGTGCAACTTTAGATTTTGTCATAACAAGAAAAGTGAACCTGCATAACCAACCATTGAAGCGTCGGAAAATCCGTGTAATTCTATGCGAGTAGGTTTGTCTATTGTAAGACGTCTAGGTAAATGAAGATTAGAAAGTTCGGGAAGCTCCATGCGAAACTGATTCCAAGTATTTATGATATGAAGGGGCGGAAGAGAGTCCCACTCTATCTTTTCCTTCCATAAATCTTGCATCAGATGCTTGGCCAGTAAGGACACTGGAGAACAGAAACCTAACGGGTCAAATATTGTCAATATTTGAGAAAGGATTCCACGTTTAGTGCAAGGCTTATCGTCAGGTATAACAAGATATGTAAATGAATCTGTCACTGGATTCCATTGGAGACCAAGCACCTTGACAAAATTAGGCTCTGCTTTGTCGAAAGACATAGACATTTGTGTGTCCGTCTCTGGAAATGATGAAATAAGTTCTGGTTTGTTACTTGCCCATTTTTTGAGCTCGAAACCACCACGACGTAATAGTGAAATGAGTTCTTGCTGGAGATCTATGTCCGAAACTATGGAATTGTGGCCGCTTAAAACGTCATCGACGTAGACATTTTTTAACAGAACTCTAGAAGCATTAGGAAAGTTTTTAGACTCTAATCTAGCCAATTCCTGTAGAGTACGTATAGCCAAGTAGGGTGATGATTTAAGACCATAGACAACAGTTCTGAGAGAGTAGGTTTGAATGGGATCGGTTTAAGAGAATCTGCATAAGATATTCTGATATCGTGTGTGATCAGGTGTGACAAGAATTTGTCGAAACATTTTAACAACATCTGCAGTAAACACTACAGCATGATATTGGAATTTCAGAAGTATTTCGCGGACATCAGATTGAAGTTTAGCACTTGCGCTTTTTTCATTTAAAGATAAACCCCTAGGACCCTTTTGTGAAGCATCAAAAACGCAGCGAATTTTTCCCCTATTGAAAACACTATGGTGGGGAATGAAATATGAACAGTCTAAGATTTCTGTGGAACTAGGTGTAGGGACTGGAATCATGTGATTTGATAATATGTATTCCTTCATGAAGTCTTTGTATGCTTCATAATGCACAGGGTCTTTAAGAAGTCGGAATTCGAGCGATTTAAACCTTTTTACAGCAATAGGATAAGTATCACCTAAAGTAGGCTCCACAGATTAGGTAAATAAGTATAAAAAAAGATGGGACACTCATTCTATGCCTCTTTTTTTAGTTCCTGACCTATCGAGCGCGGCGCTGCAATCGCCCAGCTGGCGCGGCGGCGGCAGCCGCCTATTTTAAAAATTAAATTTTGATTGCAGCAAAATATTTGCATTGTTTCATATCAAAAATGAAACAATGCAAATATTTTGGCAGTAAATTCAGAAAATAAAACTACATTATGTATGTGGGTAGGTATTTATTATAAATAACTTATTTAAAACTTTATTAAAAGAAAATTAATTAATTTTTTATTGTATAATTCAACACACTAAATATGTAATACCAGTATTATAATTAATCTCTCTTAATAATAAACATGTGAGTTCCTTACATATATTAGGGGGCTAGCTCAGTCACAATATATCATATTTTATATAACACTTTTGTCCAGAGGTGGTTCGGTTGCTAATTCTAGTACACCATATTTGCCCAGGTAGAATATCCTAGGTCACGTAGTGAGTGCTGCTCTCTTGATCAGTTACCTACCTTAGCATACACACCAAATTACCCTAAATGATCTATCCCGCTGTTATAATTGGTGTCGTTTTTGAAAATGTGAATTGTGAACACGAGCCCCATTCTATGTGCATGTCAGTCATGTCTCCTTTGGAGCAGCTGGAAAAACATTACTTGAAACAATATAAAATTGTAATATACAAACAATATTCTTTCTTCGGAATGTTATAATTCCTATTTACCAAAAGTGCTAGATAAGCAAACCGAACCCAGCCCAAGGTTTGAAATTTATAACCCACAATCAGAGGATAGACATCAGCGTAGCTAAAAGGGGCCTGGCCCCCTCTGTTGGATCTCAGGCTGCCCTTATGTATTGCAGGGGTCCCCTGGATCACTACTATTAAAAAAATACAGATACAATATATGTGTATCACAGAAAGCATAGACGTAGGCCGCAGCCCCCTTCAGGCTGGCCACGCCGATGAAATTGGGGAAATTTGGTTTCCTAAATACCAAAAATGTTGGTAAAAGCCGTAAAAATTGCAGAGACCGATCAGCTGGTTTCTACCGAAAAGATGGGCAGTAGCGGGTTGGGTGAGGATGAGCGGGGGTCTACGGTGGCGCCGCCATCGACTGGTAAGTGAAGCTCGAGTGACCAGGCCCTGGTAGGCTCTGAGTTAACGAAAGGTAATGAAACTATGAATCTGCCTGATTTGTTACGAGATACTGTGTCCGAAAAGATTTTTTCACATAGAATATCTTCAGGGCTGCTGTGAACTTTATGTGGGACTTGCTCTATTTCCCAAAATTTCTCTAAACAAACTTCTAAGGGCGGTTCTAAAGATGTATAACAGCTAACGACTGTACTTGGCTTGGATTGAGTCGAAGCGTCTACCTTACCAATCAAGACGTAACCGAAAACACTGTTAAAAGCGCTAGCTTGCCCTTTTTGACCATGGATGACTCCATTTCTTAAAATCTGAGGAAATAATTCACAACCGAGTAAAATATCTATGGGGCTAGGTATGTTGAAAGTTTGGTCTGTAAGTTTAATGTTCAGAATATGATCCCATTGACTGGAATCAATAGAAACAGAGGGAATATTGAAACATAATTGAGGCAATACTAAAGCCTTAAACTGAAAGGTAGGATCTATTCTTCCCTGCGGTCGAATAATGCAATTAGGTTTGCCTTTGCTAGTCGAAGATGCCTTTTGATTTAGACTTTGAATGGAAATTGAAAATTGTTGTCTGGGGAGAATTAGTCTATTAAGGCATTTTTCCGAAATGAAATTGGCTTCAGATGCTGAATCTAGCAAAATCCGCACGGGTTGGTAATTTCCTCTAGAATCCAAAATGTCAACAAACCACTGTTGAAAGTAGAAAAGTAGATTGATTGGGAATAGTTGTGGCATGACAATTTGTTGAGGAAGTACCTTGTGAAACAGAAAGAAAGTGTGGATTTTCCTGAGTACTAGTATTTGTACCTTGCTGAGCACGTGTATTGTTCTGACGGGGGTGGGGCCATAGTAAACTGTGGTGTTTAAGGCCACAGCCTCTGCAGCTATAAGAGGAAGAACAATTCCTTGTTTGATGAGAAAAATGCATGCAATTTTCACATAAGTTAATTTGTCTTACATAGGAAAGATTTTCTTCTCAATGTTTATTTAGGAAATCGGGACATCTGGCTAGGACGTGATTGGACTGGCACAAATGACATTTGAATTGAACGGTTTATTTGGTTGAATTGGATTGTTTGAAACTGTAGTATTGAAAGATGAAGTTGATGTATTGTTAGGATAATTATTGAGACTAAAGTTCCGCTGATTATTATTCAGGGGCTTAGCATGATTTGAACTAGAGGGGGCTTACTAATTGACCGCATATGTTGGACATACTCCAAGGCTATACAGTGATTTTCGATAAAGCGGTACAAGTCAGTGTAAGAAGGAATGGAAGGAATTTCTCTCTGCTATAATATAGCTCAAACTCTGTGCGTAGCTTAACGTCCAACTTGGAAAGCAATTGATTAAATGTAAGAAAGTCCCACTCTGTCCTAGGAAAACCGAGTTCAGTCAAAATGGCTAAGTTCTCGGAAAAGGTGTCTAACATAAAACGGATCTCTTTCGCAGAACTGGTTTTCACCGAAACGGAATTCATAGCATTTAAAGCAGTCGTAGCTATGAGACGCTTATTTTGATATCTCTTGACTAGAGCGTCATATGCAATATGATAATTGCTGTCAGATAACGGAATTGTTTTTACCAGAGTAAGTGCTTCGTTAGTCACTGAACTACGTAAGTGCTGAAACTTTTCTATATCGCTCAACCAATGTTGCCAATTCTTATAGTTGCCATCGAAACTAGCCAACTTGGGTAAAGGAAAAGATCTAGAATTTGACCTAGGGCTATTGGCAGAAGTATTTAGTGAAACGAAATTCGTATTGCTGGCTCGAAAAATATCATAATAAATGCCACGACATTCATAAAAAAAGTAAATCGAATCTTTTTTTATGTTGTCCTGTTCATCAAAATCGAGTCCCAACTCCTCGAGGGATCCGATGATTTGGTTATGAGACGCGTAAAACTTTTGATGACATTCATCATTATCCTCGTACCTAGATTTGAAAATGAACTGGAACGAAGAGTCTGCCTTCGCCTGTTTCGCGACCTCATTCGATTCGGTTATTTGATTTACACAAATAGCACGCTTGTCGAGCAATAATGTCTTTTTTGGTTTTGACATTTTTATTTTTAAAATTACCTTTTTATTCTAAAAACCAAAGATTTGTTAAAACTTCTAAAACGCTTTAAAAATCCAATTTTAGTTTAAAAAATGAAAGAAAAATTAATTAATAAAAATTTCATTAAATTAAATAATTTTTAATTTATTTTAATTATTTATTAAGTAGTAATTAGTAAATTTTAATTAAGGTTGTTTGTACTAACTATCCTCTGATATTACCAATTACCAAACTAGTAAAGGAAAAAAGTTTTGTGTTGAATGAGTCTCGATCCCATGCCCTGCGGATCACGAGTCGAGCGCTATATACCCTATGCTATACGGGCTGTTTACAAAATTACCGGAGTCCGCGATCAAGTATGTCGACCAATGCCTATGCCGGCAGTGTAACCCAAGTCAAGTAATTCAAACAACAAGCGCGTGGCTTGCAATACTGTATTGGTCGACTATACCTTTTAATTTCATAGGTATATTCGATAACCGATATATAACTCACCCGAGTTGATATTTTTAACACACGTGACTTAAGAAAATACGAAAAATCTCTCCGAAAACGGAAAATTTTGGAAATTTGCAAGTTTGTAAAGTTACAGGATAACTGCTGAAAATGTAAATTGAAGGACCATCCAATGAAGGTGCAAACGTAAGTTTGGTTGAGTTTAGGTTGGCTGGTTCACCACTTACACCACTCATTCGAGAAATAACCAATTTTTGAGATAAGAAATTGAAAAACGTAATTGTAAAGTTTATTGAAAGGAAATCAGTAAAAACGATACATATAAAATATCTAAAGTGCATCTACCTTAGTTTTCATCTAGTTGCAGGCGTTTTGGTCGCTTGGAAGATAAGAAAAAACGGGAAAATTGTAGCACTCACGGCATTTTTTGTGCTTCTTGTCGGTTTCCCGATTGCGACTCTTAGCGCGTGTCTCGGTGCGGGGAAAAGTCATATGCATATACCCCGCGAAATTTGAAATGAAAAATAATATTAAAATATAAAGGTAGCCAAAAGCTGGCAAATAATTCTTGCACCAATTTTTAAGGACTTAAAAAAGAGCACGGTAAGGTGCAATTAGAAAATCGATATCTTTGATAATCACCGAATTTCCCATTTAATCTCATCGAAAATGGGACACGCTATACAGCGACGATATGCAATTTAGATACCCGTTTGACGAAAAATCACGTTTTACGTATAGGCATTCGATTTTTGTATTAGATCGATTGATGTCCTGTTGATCATCGATCAGATGTCCATGTGCTCTTCAAGGTATCTATCGGACATCCATTGAATATAATTATTCTATGCAATTTTTTTAATTAATAAACGCATTAGTTAATTTTATTAGTTAACAGGGGTGAATATTTTGCTGACAATTAACGTGAGAGTGGAAATTATTCGACGTCACGCTTAACGGACAGTAAATAAAAAGGCATCTAACATTAATTAAAATTACAGCGTTGCTTTTTAATTATATAAACAATTTTAGATTTAATGTTAATTATAACTGATTTTAAAAACATAATTGATTTTCTTTTCAGGGCAGTTTACTATGGACACGTTTGCATTTAAAATAATGTAAATAGATTTTAGGCGTAACTGCCTAACTAAAAATAAATGGATCCATGACGTATCTGATACCTTCCTAGCTAGTCTATTAGCACACTTCAAGTGAAGCCATGATATATCAGCCTTGAAAACAGTTTTTTATAAATACCTCTGCAACTGAAGCTCCTACAAAATTTTTGGTTATAACACAAATTATTGAATAAAGTGCAGTATACTATATTACGAAAACCACATTATTAATGCAATGCTCCGTTAAAAAGTTATCATTTAAAAAATTTTTAATTGTCAAAAAACTGTCATTAGCATAAATGGTTTTTCACCAAAATCTAATCAGCTTGTTAGAGTGTCGAACACTATTTTACCTAAAATTTTTATGAAAATTGGGCTACAGACAGACATACGCACACACAGCAGACATCACGACGATATTGCCAAAACAGGTCAAAATACACTCAAATAACACATTTTCGGCGTTATGTCAAAATAAAATTTCGTCGAAAATATTACCTTCTCTAGCCATTACTAGAAAAAGTGAGTCGAGTGATAATTTATTTTAAAGGTCCCTAAAATGTAATTACAATCGCTTAAAATGTTTTTAAATCCTACAGGTACCTACAGCGCCATCTACGTGTTTATTTAGGCATTACTAACATTGTTCTAACTAGTAAATATTCTATGGTATGTAATGTCAGTCAGGCTTGAAAGAAACGTCGAATATATGGTTGTTCACTTCAGCAAACATTGCATTTTTCTTATTTTTCCACCATTTCAGGATCCGAAAACTCTGCAATCCCAACAGGTTATGGGTCCAGAAAATTCGTTGCAAACAGTTTAGACAAGTTTTTTTAGTTTTTGAAGTGTTAGCTTATTCATCGGCAGAAATGAGTCAAGATGGCGTCGACCTACATGTCGGGAGTTCCGAAGTTAACGGAAAAAGACAATTACGATGACTGAAATTTCGCCGTGGAGAATTCTCGAGAAGTCCTTAAGTGGTACAGAGACAGATACCGTGCAGCAAGCAAAGGCCCGAGCAAAGTTAGTGCTTACGATCAATCCATCTTGATAAGTGCATATCCGAGTTGCAAAAGACGTGAAACCGATGTTTGACTCATCTAAGAAAATGTACGCAGATACAGCTTTTTCGCGTAAAAACTATTTACTGCGTGCTTTGATATATTTGCGACACGATCATTATGATGCGATAGAACGCTACGTTACTCAAGTGGTTGAAACAGCCCATAAATTGAAAAATACAGGATTTGCCATCGATGACGAATGGGAGGTCCAAAAAAGTTTTAGCCAATGATTATGGATATTGAGTACAGTGAGTTACGAAAGAGCATAAAAACGAAGTTGCTTGCCACAAGAAAGCGGTAGTAGTTCTACTAATTCAGGTTTTGCCAGGAAGTTTGGGAAAAAAAATTTTGACAAGACCAAGAGGCCACTTAAAAAAGGTAATGACGATGAATCAAAGATGCAGCATGTGAAATGTTAACAGTGTAAGGGTTTTTGCTAATGAATTGCACACGTTTTAAGAACAGGTAACATACAGTTGCTGACCTTAGTGGATAGGTAGATACAAGAGATAATGATCAAAAATGCAAAATATGTTCCAGGCATTACAGCACGCCTATTATCCATCGGACAAATGATCATAAACGGTAATTAAATAGTATTTGATAAAAACAATTTTAGGATCATAAGAACAAAGTTCTACCGGCCATTCAGTGTATTAGCAATGTCTACAGGCTGATGTATTTACTGGACAAAAACACCCTTTGGAAAAGCGAAAGTAGTAAACAAACATCAGCTGTTGCACATTTAGTATTTTCAAGTAAAGCTTGGCACAATATCATGATTTTGTAGAAGGTTTACACATGAACCACACTGTGTGCAATTAGAAGTTTTGTATCACTTGGTGTTCAAAAATGAAGGTTCAAGAACAAAAACACCTCTAGAAAGGATTCAGACCTCTGCGGTCCTATAGAAAAGTAGTCCATTCGAGGAGCCAGGTACTTTCTTCTGTTTGAGAATAATTACTCTCGATATACGTAAGTCTATTTTCTAAAATCAAAAAAAGATACTTTTGAAAATTTTTTGAAGACTTTAAAAAGGAGGTTGAAACTCAGAGAAAGCTTAAGAACAAGTGTTTACGTTTTGACAACGGAGGAGAATATTGTTCAGATGAACTCGAACAATTTTTAAAGAAAGAAAGACGGTATCATACACTAAAATACGAACCCTCACACACATCAACAAAACGAAATGACAGAACGTATGAATCGTAGTTATTGAGGTAGATTTATCTAAAAAGTTTTGGACTAAGGCGGTTAACATTAGTCTATATCTTAGAAACACATGCATTGCAAAGGGTTTAGAGTATAAAACCCTTTATGAACCTTGGCATGAAAAAAAGTCGGACATAAGTCAGGTCCGAATTTTTGGCAGCGATGCCATGTCTCTAAAGTTAAGAGGCATAAGTGGGATAAAAATGTATGTAAAATGATTTTGATTGGCTTTGGTAAAAATGTGAAAGGATATAGGCTATATGATCCTCTTGACAAGAAAGTCGTAACGAGCCGAGATATCACTGTCAATAAAAAGTGACAGAAATGACAGTGTTCAAAATTAGTGAGTGTGAGGCTGACAGCTTAGAATAAGAACGCCAGAAACACACAGATTCAGTGCGGGAATCTGAAGAGGAAAGGTTTGTGAGCTTAAAGTCAGAACACGCAGAAGAAGAATTTGAGATTCCACGTCACTCAGAGAACAAAAGTGCCAAATAGAAAGCATGATGATTATGGAACATACATGTGTAAGAGCGAGAACAGTAAGAGAGTGATAGTGATAGTGAACCGAACCGAACCGAACCTTTCAAGATAAATGAGACATGGGAGTTAGTTGACGTATTTAGTCAAGGTACTGTTGTTGACAATAAGTGGATGTTTAAAATTAAAAAATGTGATGGTGATTATGTTTATCGTGCACAGTTGGTAGCAAAAGGTTTCACAAAAAAATACGGTGGCGATTATAAAGATACCTTTTCATCTGTGGTACGACATAGTACCATAGGAATGCTTTTTGCCCTATTAGTAAAATTTGATTTAAAAAATATAAAAACAGCTTTTTTAATGGGTACTTAGAAGAAAATGTTTTCTTGAGGCAACCGGTTTAAAAAATTGACAAAAATCGGGCTAAAGCGGAGCAGTAGAGCTTGGAACAAAAGAGTAGATGAAGTTCTATTAGAGATCAGTTATACAAAATTTAAATATGAGCCTTGTTTGTACATTAAAATGCAAAAGGAGTCCTTAACAGTGATAGCTTTATATGTTGATATTTTTTTCGATTTTGGAAATGATGACAAAGAAATGAGTTTCTTATAAAATTATTTAAGCACCTATCTTGGACGATTTTCTTTTTGTCCTTTACGACCATGGATTGGAAAATTTTATTAAATGGTTGTCTTGCTTCATCTATGAGATATTTCTCGCTTTTCCTATTATTTGTTTTAATATTGCTTTGTGAGGACAGTGCTGCTTCTGTTTAAATATAAACTTTTGAATTAAATTAACTGAATATGAAAATAGGATAAAATTATAACATTTTGTTGTGTCATAGATAAGTATGGTGACAGAGAGACGTGAAGTCAAATTTATTTAAGTCAAAATCAAAGGATGGAAAATATCAGCCCCCCTTGTAACTATTGGACCCGTTGGGTGCCATTGTAACTGGACAGTGACTCCCACCAATGCTGATCGTTCTTGTAACTTTGCAACAGTTGTGATATTGCAATAACACTGTAACATTGGTTTGATGTCACTATGTTTTCCTTTAAGAAAAATTTTATAAAATTATAACAATATTTATGGCTGAGACTCAAAGAAAAGAATTAATATATATATATATATATATATATATATATATATATATATATATATATATATATATTGATACACTCGCCGTTGCCACCTCAGCGTTAAGGATATGACGACCTGACCTCACCTATTTCTGGTGGTGTTACCCCATATATAGGTACATATATGAGATGAGGGGAACTTCCTTTACCAGAATTTCAAAAGAGGGGTAAAGATTTTTTTTTCAAATATTTGATCAATACGTGGAATACGTTCGGACCTCAGGCCGATATACAACCTTTGGATATGTGGTATTTCCTGCCACCTCAGGCACTGTTGCCGGTTTTATTAAGGTGATAACGTGCAGCCTTGATCTACATCTTATATAAGGGCGATAACAACGTATTATCTGTATTTAACTAAATTTAAATATTTTATAAACAGTGACAACGTATTGCTTGAATCTAGTTATTGATAAATATAAAATAAATATGCAATTCACAGCTGATTTATTTTCAACAAGAAAGTATAATATGTATGTGTTGTGTTGCAATGGGTCCGTTGCGCCGCAGAAAGTTTGGAAAATGTAATATAATTAAGTTTTCTACTAAAAATGTATTTCTTCTCTTCGACGCATTTCGGTTAAAATACCATTATTATGACAAAGCGTCGAAGAGGAAAAAACCAGCAAATGCCCAGCATGAAACACCCTTATTTAATGGAATATTGCGTATATGATTAAAAGGTGTAGTAAACCTTAAGGACCCCCACACTTTATTACAAAAGGCAAAAGAAAAATCGTAGAAGATCACACACTCCATTGTCAAAAACGGAGTGATCAATAGCCGGACATCATCAAAAACGCCATTCATCAAAACAAGATATGGGCAAAACCGTCCGCGGTCAAAAAAGAATTGGTAAAAATCGGATAAAAACAGAATCCAAGTTTTGTATAAAAAATAATAAATAGGGGCTTGGCTTTGTCATTCACCTATTCACGGTTATGATAGTGCATACAATTGAAGCGTCCTCGGCCTCGGGCCCCCGCCGGCCGTAGCTTAGATTTTTTTAGATATTTTTAACATATTTGATGGTATTTATATATTGGTATAGTATAATGTGTTTTATTTTATTGGTAATAAAAAATGCTCAGCTGAGTTATCTTATATAAGATAGAAGGAGTAAGCCATTTAGGATTCTTCATGTTCATTTTTTTAAAGCTTGATTCAAAAATCATAGACAGTGGCTGGAAGCACCTAGAAGTTTTAAATTTAGGGCAAATCGGTTCAATAATTTTGTAATAAAACAACTTTTATTGTCACGAGAACCCTACATAGCCACAAAATTTCAAGTTTGGAGATAATCGGAATATTTCTGAAAACCTGTCACAAGGTTTCAAGCTAAGGTATAGCAAATAATTCAATTCGAGTTCAATAAAACCGTTTACAAATACCAGAATATTAAAAACATTGTGAGTAGGATAATAGCTATTTAAACAACAAGGTTTGAAAACGACTCTTTGCACACGATCGGGACAGTTTGGTAGACCGAGCCGAAGGCGAGGTCTACAAGTCGAGGGAGTGTGCAAAGAGGTTTTCAAACGAGTTTTTTACAATATTTTTTATACGACTGCTAATAAAGAAAGAAAAATCAAATTTAACTTGTTTTTATTTCCGACTTTTTATAACAAAACTTTAAAAATTCAACAATTTTTTGACGTATCTAATCAACAAAACATACGAGCAGTGATGGTTGCTACGGAACTAAGCCAACTTATATTGATGGGTGACAACAACAAAAATCACAATGACGGGAGACCCGTATGCAGAAATGACATAGACGTGCGCAAAAATGACATAAGCGTGTGCAAAACGTTTTGCACACAGCGTGCGCAAAATGCCATTTTCAGATCGTGTTCTCCGTGCGCAAAACCCCCTTTTACAAGACAGTCGTATAAAAAATTAATTAAAATATTCCAATAAGATGAAAAAAACAATAATAATTTTCAACGAAGCTCATCTTGAAATATCTTATGAGAATTTAGAATTGTGAGCTAGATTAGTACATATACCGGGTGGGCCAAAAAAAAACCAGAAATTTTTTTTCATTATAACTTTTGAACTATCCCATCGATTTTAATGGGACAAACTGCACTGGACAGAGAATTAATCAGAGTTTTGACTAAATATATTTTTTTGTCCGCCATATCAAAATCAAAGATGCTTGTTTATTCTTGTGTTGCGAACATGTTTTAAACTAGTGAAAAAGCTGCATTCTTGCCACGCACAACAAGGTACGAGTCAGCAAAATCGGTTTAGTGGTTCTAAAAAATATATTTTTCTTTCAACCATTGTTTTGCATATTATACGATTGCCTTGCCAATCATGTCTGCATTTATTTCCTTATAAATTCATTACTACAAAACACTACTGCTGTATGTCTGTCTGTAACACCATAGCTCCCAAACCGCTAAACCGATTTTCATGAAATTTTCAGGTAAAATATTATTCAATACTGTAGGAAGCTGATTAGATATTGGTCATAATCTATTATTCCTAATGACTGAATGAAAATATGCTAACTTTTTATAGAAGCATTTCATCAATATGCAATTCTGGGAATATAGTAAAACGTATGTTTCGCATTTAAGTGTTTAAATCAAAAACCTCCTAGATGTTTTAGTTTCTAAGATATTTACAAAAAACTGTTTACAAAGCTGATATAGCGTGGAGTTCTATTCTATTTAAATTTTTGTGGCTTGCTGATGCTACGAGATTACAAAGATGGGCGATGGGCATAAATTGTATTATACCATTCTAAGAATTGGGTCTCTTTATGAGGAGTAAAAGTAATATACCTCTTATAAGATTTTTGTCTACCCTTAAAACTTATAGAATTTTAGTATGTTGTAGAATAAATTTTCGATATCAAATTTTTTTATGGGCCCAACTTAATCTAATGACTAGTCAAGCACGGTTTAAAGAGAAAAAAATTTATGGACTTTTAGTTAATAAATATTGGGCTAACCGCATAAATAAAAAAATAAATAAATACTATAAGAAGTCGCCTAAAGCGGCCTCCTCACGAGCCAATTTGCATGGGTAATTTAGCGTATCTACATATGGTAGATATCAGCTTTTGCCAATATCTGTTACATACAGGGACGCTACGATTCTATAATTGACTAGGCGTCTGAAAAAGGTGACGATTTTTTTGGATTACAAATATTCCCAATGTAGGAATGCCAGTGGAGTGGTGACTGTCAATTCTAGTCGTTTAAGTTATAGATTTTTAAAATTATAATTTAAATTCCTACAATAAAGTTCTGAACACATTTGATGTAGGAAGCTTAGTTTTTGAGAAAATCATATAAAACCTAAAAATTTTGGTTTATTATAAAAATATCCTAAATTTTCAAATACCAAATTGCAAATAATGCAAGGACTTTGTTGTTTATAATCATAAATTTTCGTACGACCCTGGAGTATCAACTTTAGCTTTATAAATACTATATGATATACTGATTAAAAGAGAAAATTATTTTCTAAAAAAAATGTTTTCAATATTTTCCTCTCAAATGATTTTTCAAAAAACTGAATAAAACCTATAATAATAATACGGATTTTTTTGGGATCTTTAAAAATAGTTCCATAATTGGAACGCCCATGGAGTTTCCTACAATAAACTCTATTATATATTTTGTCTATTAATAAATTGGATAAAACCTAATTATGTTCAGTTTATTTTGCATATAATATAGAAATACATGTCTGTAATGTCATTACAATCATTCTCAAAAATGAGTAGATTTTTATTTAAAGGACGCCAAAAAAACAAGTCGGGCAAATTCCAAAATGACGGAAAAATGATTAATATCATACCTCTAAAACTATTAGCCTAACAAAAAAACACATTTTCGCATTTTCGCATAAAATTTAGTTGGCTATAATTTTTGTTTCAAACTTATTATTATTATACAATGTTATTTTAGAAAAACAGAATTTATGCGCCGGTTTTTTTTTAAAGCGAGAGCAGACACCGCTTGAGGTCGCAAACTTTAAGTATTATAGACCGTGAACCCTATAATTGTGCCAAGTTTCGGACTTTTTACACCAAAACGGCATTTTATATCTCTAATGATTGAACTACTTAACTAATTTCAAGTCTAAAGCCCATAGGAAACTATATGAATAGCTGTCGGAAAGATTTGATGTATTAGAAAATCAATCAAGTCAAGTTAATTAAAACCGTTGAACAAGTCAAGTTAAATAAAACGGTTAAAAACTACCAGAATAATTTAAAAAATATAAAAAGATTAACAAAATTAGTTAAATTGTTTCAATAAGATAAAAAATACAATAATAATCCTCTACAAAGCCCCTTTTAAAATATCAGACCAGGACACTCGTTTCTGAGAATTTTATTAAACATTCCAAGGGTCAAAGAAGCAGTTAATATTTGAAATTACATGTAACAAAGAGACCCGTAGTCTCTAAAATCTAAACTGTAATGTTGCCAAATTTCTGAGGTCGCGGCGACGCGGTTTTAACACGCAAAATACGTTTTATACCACCGAGGTAACTTAGTAGACCGTTTCGTTTCAGTAAAAGCGACGCTAGCGCCACCGATAGATACGTGAACTAAACGGCCAAAAAGTAGCTATATATACCATTTTGTGACCTCAGAACAAAATTTTGCACACAGCTTGCTGAGTGTGTCAGGAAGCATCCCAGAAATTTCTATTGAAAAACGTTGCCACCTCAAAAAAGTGAGGTAACAACGTTATATATGAGGTGACACCGTAGTTTATATACTTTGTTTTGAGGTGGCTACGTAACCTTTATCAATATATATATATATATATATATATATATATATATATATATATATATATATATATATATATATATATATTTAACGGTGTCACAACGTTCTACGTCTTCCGATACCCACTCGTTTCTGTTTGCCCATAATTCATCATCTAGGCCTCTTATTCTTATTTCACTGTCTATTCCTTTTCTCCAGCTTCTCCTTGGCCGTCCTCGTTTTCTTCGGCCAGTTGGTTTCCATTGTAGTATTTGTTTAGGTAGTCTTTCATCATTCATTCTTTGTACATGTCCGTACCACACCAGTTGTTTTGTTCTTATATCATCCACTAAAGTACGTTCACCCACTGTCATAATTTCTTTTATTCTTTAATTTGTAACTCTTTCTCTTTTTGATTTCCCTGCTGCTCTTCTCCAATAGTCCATCTCCGTAGCGGAAAGAATTTTTTCTGTTCTATCCTTGAATAGCCATACTTCTGAGCCGTATGTAATAATACTTTTTACAATGGTGTTATATATAAGCTTTTTGTTATGTTTTGATATACTTTGGTCCCAAAGTATTCCATTTACAAAAGTTATTGCTTTTCTTCCTAGTACGTTTCGATCTTTTACAGCTTTGTCTAGTCCGTCAGCTGTAATATTTAGACCTAAGTATTTATACTCATCACAGGACTGAATTCGCTGCCCGGTATTTAAGATTAGATCCTGTTTCATTCCACCGATACACATAGTATATGAGAGTACTGTCTTATTGAGATTAACCTCTAGTCCCCACTTATTGTACTCTTCTATTAGTTTTCGTGTCATATATTCGAGGTCGTCATAATCCTGAGCCACTACTATCTGATCATTGGCGAAACATAAAGTATACAAGGTGGTTTCGTCCAACGGAATTCTCATGTTTTAGCATTTTCTCTTCCATATTTTACGGACTTGTTCCAAGTATATCTTGAAGAGCGTAGGCGAGATACAGCAACCTTGTTTAAGACCTTTATTTACTTGAAAGCCTTTGGTTAGTTTTGCTTTTATTTTAACTTTTGCCTTACTATTGCGGTATAATACTTTGATGGCCTTAATTAGTTGTACGCTTATGTTTGTGTTTTCCAACGCTTTCCAAAGTAGATTTAGTGATATACTATCATATGCCTTCTGCAAATCGATGCACACATGCTCACTTAATATTATCGCTAATCAAAAGATAATAACATAACTTAATTATTTCCACATTCCTTGTATCTACAAGTAAATAAATTATACATTATTGTTTAAAACAATTAAAATTACACAATATACACAGTAAATTCAACTCGAACATTATTGTCACTCAGAATCAGTAGCAACCTCACCAAAAGCATGGCATTCCTGCGTGTTTTTTTGTCATATTAAGGAAATAATACGTATAAATATACGTTTCCTTATCCGTACGACAATAAGCGTACTCATGTAATTATTTAATTACACCCTCTATACTGGAGCATTGTTTACAGATAGACGCACTTTCGTCCTTGTTTATTTATAAGCGTCATTTAACTATGATTCCACGCCTTTAGTTACATTTTTTGAAATACAAAACATTTTTACTTTATTTTTTATTTTTTTTTTGAAATTTAATTTCAACCCGGTGTTAAAAATAAATTAGACTCCGTATATGGGAATAAAAAATGTTTTTGCATATTCAAATTGTAAATATTAAAATTAAAACTGGAGCAATTCCAAATCACACCAACCTCGATATATAGGCTTGTTTTACATACCTAATATTCCTATTACCTATTTCCCCTAAACTAACCAATTTAAAATACCAACCTTGAATAAAGTAAACAAGCGAGAAACTGAAATGGAACAACAAACACAGTGTTTAGTTATTGTGGAATCATCGTTGATTTGATGGAGTCATATGCATTCTTCGCTCGCCAAGATGCTTTACAAGAGGGTTGATCATTGCCTTCCTGTGGCGTCAACCTACGGCCCCTGTCGAACTAAAACTACTTGCTAATTATTGTTAAAGTAAACCCAATTAAAAACTAAATCATTAGTTCGCGATCGCGCAAAACTTCACAGTGCCTTAAAAATAACAAAGTGCTGTTAAAATATAAAACCTAAGTGAAGCTCAAAAAGAGTTACGACCGCCCAAAGAAGACAAACCAAACTCGAAATACCTCATTTCCATGGAACCCATTTTCTTGTAAAGAAAACCATCAAGGTAAGTCTTATTTTCAACCATAACTCTCTTTGGCTCATTTTCTTTCGTTTTAACGCATTTATGGCCGCTGATACGTATACGCAACACAGTAGACATTTATTTTTTTATTAAAAATGGGAGACTTTTTGGCTTAAAATATGGGCGATAACATTGACCCCATGTTAAACATGAAATAGCGGAGTTATGTTTTTTGACGCCACATATGTGTTACTGCAATGTGTTGATATATGATGATGATATTTCAAATATAGTCTTTAAACATTTTCACCAGTATTTACTAAAACCTTAAGAGTTTTGTGGACCGGGTTTAAGTATCAGGTCTATAGACTTGATACCGACCGGTTTATGTGTATTTTTTTAATACTCACAGGTCAAATAATTGCAAAGATTTGGTTCACCCCACTGTGCAATATGATAGTAAGCATTTCTCAGTGAGTTTCATCTCATATAAATTCAAATTAACTTTAGAATTAAAGAAAAACCACATAAAAATTTTGTAACGAAATGTAATTTTTTGGAATTTTAGTCCGTGCAGTCGTAGAATTCCCGTTAAAGATAGTCTCAAATTGTAGTACCACCCCAGAGGGGTGGTTTAAAGTTCGAAAAACAATAGAAGTAATCCATGATTGACAAAAAAATATACAAAAATATTCAAAGCTAAATAATACATAAATAACTTAAAACTATATCTGTAGATGCATTACCGTATTAAATACGTATCAATATTTAAATACTGTAAAAAGCACAAGATATATTAGAATCCCTTTTTAATTACACATTCAACAATTGTCGCTTAAATTGTCTAAAAAATTAGCATGACTTACACCGTTCTTATTTGAAATTTCCTAGTGAGGTTTGGAGGTTTAAATATGGCTACCATTTTTAAACCAAAATATTTTATTGTTTTTATTTATTTATAACCTTTGTGTGGAAATAATTTCTTTGTTACAACGAAAAAAGATGACCCATATCGCAAGGTATTTATGAATAATTTATATAAATATTAAAAACTATTATATTCACAGGAAAAATAAGTTAAACCTTCAACCAAAATGTAGACATTTAAACCTAGGATTGTAGCACTGTAGACCCTTTAGTAAATACTGGTGTTTAAGTTTTATTTCTTCTCTTGGCCGTAAATGGGTTAATACCCACTAAGGGTCGTTTCCCCACCTCACTGTCCTTGTGTTCCCTATTGTTTATAGAGGGTGCCCGGTTGACTGGTAGCTTTAAAGCTCCTTAGCAAAGAAGCTATTACGCACTCGATCCATTTTAAAGTAATTTATTTTTTTTTACTCTTTTGACAAACGCACAGTGGAACGTTTGACTAATCTAGGTGGACATGGTTAAGTACTATAAATTAACATTTCAGCTACCTACAATTAAAGAGCATATTCCATACATCCTAGATCCAAAATATTATATTTTTATCCCCTCTGGTTGTCAAAATATTTGCATTGAAAGTTGCATCTTAAAAATTTTCTGCTTAGACATTTTAATCTTATGTATGGGCAATGCTTTAAAACAATATTGTTTTTTCCCGCATAGTAGGCGCTGGAGTAAAACAAGTGCCAGGCATTTTTAGAGTGACCGAGTTCAGTCAAAATGGCTAAGACTAGGGAAGCATTTTGACTGTCATTGTTGCAGTGTTTTACTTGCTATGATTTTATGAATTTGCTGGTGTTTTCGTTAGGAAAATTTTATGTTTATACAGTTTTTGTTGGACTGAAACCTTAGTTTGTTAGAATTTGTTGATGTTAGTTTTATTATTTTCTAATTAACCGAAATCTCTACTTTCTGACGCAGTATTGAAATTTTGTCCTTTTTTTGCGGTAAACTTGTACCTAATTATTTTGTTAGCCTGCAACTCTAAAAATAGAAAACGTATTATTTGTGTTTAATGACATTTTCTTTTTGATACCTTCACCAATGTGCTTTTTGGGGATTTTCTAACCTAAATTAGTCAATCTTCGTGCATTTTTCTATATCACGATGAGTCACACATTGACTCTCTGTTTGTCTACAGGGTATCCAGATAAAAGTAAGTACATAGGGCTTTGTGGGATTTTCAGAAACGGTAACACTTACGATATTCGATCAAAAGGAAAAGTGGCGCTATTGCGAGCTTAATCGATTGCAGTGTCGAAGTTAAAAATATCTACAAGGGTTTCAAAATAATGCTTACAAACTTAAATTGTTTTAATCGAAAAATTAAAATATTGTCGCCTTCTTTTAAACAAATTGAATAAAACTATATAAATGACTAAGCTAATAAAATGACGTTAACAATTTTTTTAGGACTATTTTTTCAAAAAGTCACAATTTTTAGTTTTTGCGTCCCTAGCCCGCATAGCAATGGTATTATTAATAGGTATTATTTTCGACGAAAAAAATTTTTTTTTGATAACGCTGAAAATTTGTTATTTGTGTGCATTTTGACCTATCCTATATAGTAGACTATATTTTGCTCAATAATTCATGTTAAAACTAAAAACTTTGTAAGAGCTTCAGTTTCTCAGATATATACAAAAAACTTTTTAAATCTGATATATTATCATGGCTTCACTTGAAGTGTGCTAATAGGCTAGATAGAAAGGTATCAGATCCCTCATGGATCCATTTATTTCTCAATATTTTGAAAACGCATATAAATGTTTTCTTTGATACAGCTCGGAACCAAAATTGGTATGTCTTACCGTCTCCTAAATCCTCATAAACCCCCTTGTAGTTACTTTTATCTGAGACACCCTATCCCAAGGGGCAGGGGGGGGTTATTAACCTTGCGTTACACTGTCATGATCCTTGAATATATTTTTTCTTAAAAATGCATTACGGAGGGGGGAGGAGGGGTTACGTAATTTAAGAATATGCCCTATGTATGTCTGTACGACGGGTTTTTGAAACTCTCGACTTTCACGAATTTTTGTAAACAGTAACTTTTCACTCTGTCACCAGCTTAACCAAGCTTAATAAAAATGCATCTGCACCAAACCCCAAGGGAAGTTTTTTGAGGTTAAAAAAATCCAAAAAATTAAGTTTTAAACGGAGCGAGTTATTATTATGCGGTTTTAGAAATATGATAATATATTTTTCTAGTCTGTTTTGTGTCAGATTGAGAAATTAATGAACACAGTCTAGTTTGCAAGATAATAGTAAAATGAACTTGTATTAGGTAATTATTCTATTATTTGGTTTGGTAAGTAATGATATTTTTCAAATAAAAATGGAACTTTCCAATTTAATAAATATTTTTTAAAACTTTCTTAGTTATATAAAATTAAAATACACATATATCTTAAATTTTCTCACATTAAGTACCCCTTTAAAGATAATGCCATCCGATGAACATTTCCCATTATAATTTTAGGGGTTGGTTTCACCCCGGGCATATAGTGACAGATGAGAGCGGAATTTTTTTCTTGATCGTCCTTTACCGCCTAAAACGTCTTTATTTAAATTTTTCTGAAACACTTTGCATATTGCAAAACTGTTTTATTTAAATTCCTTCTTGCAAAAACTTTAAAAAAATATATACCGTTACTTCATTGTTATAAAATGTTTTGAAACAATTTTCGTTAAAAATATACAGTTTTACTACAAATCTTAAAATCTATATAAGACGCATCAGGTGACGCTGCATTTAAAACAGGTACTATTCCATGTTTATGTAAAATTTAAGTTTTATTGTCTTTGATGGATTTATTGCGTCTCGCTTTTTTAAGAATATGTCATATATATATTTTATTTAGCTGATATTAAGAACACGCCCCTTGTATTGATTGACAAAATTAATCCTAATGGATGACAAGCCGGAAAGGGAAGCCTTTCAACTTTTGAATAGAGAACTTATCTGAAGAGTTATAGGTACAGCAGTAAGCAGAACTTCTTTACTTTTAGTCCCCCTTATCTTTATATTTTTACTTAGTAATGACAATAACATATAACATAAACCAAAAAGGAATTTATTCTGAGCTATCGCAGTCACGTCTATAATGAGTCTAAATATAGTAGAGTTTTTTTCTCACCTAGGATAATAAAAAATGCTGACGTATAAAAAATGTAGATCCAATAATTTTGAAGAAGACCTAGTGCAGTTATTTTTCTTTGTTTATATCTACAAACAAAACAATGGAAAATCTGAGGGCACGGCAGTGCCTCGCCAAGTTCGCGCGCCGTAACCATCTTTTCTGGAAACATTTCAGCCGATATTTGACCTACCTAAAACTCTACTTCGGAATGAGCTACGGATCTCAAACTTTGCACAGTCGTAGATCTCCATGGAGTTAACAACCCGTCCAATTCCATGATGTAGCAAAGTAGTTCGAAAATTCAAAAAACGTCGAAATTGCCACTCACTCACTGACTCACTCACTCATGTATAGACCATCAATATTCTACTGTACTTCCAGAGATGCTACAAAGCTGAAATTTGTTTGATAGAAATTATGACCAAACCGCTGGAAAAAATCAAAAAACCCCAAAATTTTAATTTACTCCCCTCCCCTATACATTTAAAGTTATGTAAAATTAGCATCGCCCACTTCCAGAAATGCTAGAGAGTTGAGCTTTGGCAGACTGATAGGTACTATGATAAAACTATAGGAAAAAATCAAAAAACCCAAAATTTTAATTTACTCCCCTCCCCTATACATTTAAAGTTATGTAAAAGTAGCATTGCCCACTTCCAGAACTGCTAGAGAGTTGAGCTTTGGCAGACTGATAGGAACTATGATAAAACTATAGGAGAAAATTAAAACACCCCAAAATTCTAATTTACTTCCCTCTCCTATAAATGTAAAGTTAAGTAAAAGTAACATTGCCACCTTCCAGTCATACTAGAGAGCTGAGCTTTGGAAGACCGATAGTAACTATGATAAAGTTATAGAAAAAAATTAAAACACCCCAAAATTCTAATTTACTGCCTTCCCCTAATAATGTTAAGTTATGTAAAAGTAACACTGCCCACTTCCAGAAACGCTAGAGAGCTGAACTTTTTAAGACTGAAAGACAATATGATAAAACTATATGAAAAAATGTAAAAACACCAACATTTTAATTTACTTCCCTCTCCTATAAATGTAAATTTATATAAAACTAACATTGCCCACTTCCAGAAATGCTAGAGAGCTGAGCATTGGAATGATGATAGAAATTATGATAAAACATCGGAAGAAATTTAAAAAGTCCAATATTTTCATTTACTCTCCTCCCCTATAAATGTAAAGTTATGTAAAAGTAACATTACCCACTTCCAGAAACGCTAGAGAGCTGAGCATTGGAAGAGTGATAGGAAATATGATAAAACTATAGGACAAAATTTCAAAACACGACAATTATAATTTACTCCCTTCCCTATACATGTAAAGTTATGTAAAAGTAACATTGTGCACTTTCAGAAACGCTAGAGAGCTGAGCTTTGGAAGGCTGATAGGAACTACGATAAAACCATGGAAAAAAATTAAAAAATCTCAAAAATTTAAGTAAGGCATTGCAAAAGTTTTGAACAATATTCCGCATATTTTACTACTTTAAAAATTAAGTATTATCCAATTCCTTTAAAAAGAAGTGAAATCATAACAAAAACATTTCATGTAAAAAAAAGCCAAGTACGCGAAAATGGCATTATGTAAAAAGAATTGAGATAAAAGTAAAGCCAAGTTTTCCAATACAAATTTCAAAATAAAGAAGTTTGGCTGTAATAGCAAAGTTTAAAAAAACATTTCCAAACTAGTAAGAACCTTTCATTTTGAAATTTGTATTGGAAAACTTGGCTTTACTTTTATCTCAATTCTTTTTACGGAATGCCATTTTCGCGTACTTGGTTTTTTTTTACATGAAATGTTTTTGTTATGATCGATATTTAGTTTTGTATGTCATCGATGTGTTTTAAGACTGAAGCTTGTTTTTGTTTTATATATAACCCTGACCGAAACACTAAAACAACTGGTTTCGACCAGTTGGGGTAAATAAATAAATATGTTTTATATAAGTTTACAGGTGAAAATTATTGTTATAAATAATTTTTATATTAGAAAAAGTAAGAAAATCAATTTTAAAAAATTAGTAAATATTACTGGATTAAATGCAAACCGTTAATGAACTAGAGCTAGAAAAAAATGTAAATAATGCACTAAATGCTGAAATAAATAAAAAATAATAAAAAAACACCCAACTAGTAAATTTACTTGTAACTACTAGTCGCAGTTTTGTACAAAATTGATAGGTATACCTATAATAATGTACGACATGCTTCAACTTTTAGTTTTGATGCCCAAAGCGCACTTACGAAATTATACAATTTTGTATTTTCATGATTCAGGTTATTGGGTAATTTTGTAATCAACTGCGACTAGTAGTTACAAGCAAATTTCGCAGTTGGATGTTTTTTGTTATTTAATTTTTTTATTTATTTATTATTTTATTTTAGGTTTAATTCTTATTCAGCCTTATAAAAAGCACTATGCATTTACCATTTATTTAGCTTTACACAAAAAGTAAGTGTAGATTTTCTACGGACGCGAACATTATTACCTTCCATTAAGTGATGGTGGTGGAGGAGAGAGGGAGGAGGGAACTAATAAATTGGTGTCGAAAAAAATCTTAAAGCGTGTGCAGAATTTTTTTTGAAATCACTCTATATTTATGAATGAAGAAGAGAAGGGAAGGGGAGGAAGAAACTAGTAAAATGATGTTGAAAAAAAAGTCTTAAGGCGTGTGCAGAAAGAATTTTTAAAATAGCTCTATATTTGTGAAAGGTATAGCTACAATTATTACTAATAAGGAGGGTGGGCAGAAGAGAGGGAGAGGGAGGGAAAACTAGCAAAAAGATGTTGGAAAAAAGTCCTAAAGCGTGTGCAGAAAGAACTTTTAAAATCGCTTTATATTTGTAAAAGTTAAGGCTACAACTATTACTAATAAGGAGGGCGGGGAGGAGAGAGGGAGAGACAGGTGGGGGGGAACTAGTAAAATGAGTATGCAGAAAGAATTTTTGAAATCGCCCTAAATTTATACAATTATGCGAATATGGTTTTTAAATAGGGTGGAGGGAATGACAGGAGGGAAGATGGGTGGGAGCAGGGAGGACTACAAATTAAGGAATTTCATTAAAATCGCCGGAATTTTAGATAATTTGTATGCCTTAAAGCCTAAATCATGTGACAAAATGACGTCTGAAGACCGCCATGTTGATTCCTCTTTAACACATTTATGGCAACTAATAAATTTACTTGTAACTACTAGTCGCAGTTTTGTACAAAATTGTTAGGTATACCAGTGGCGGCTCGTCCATAGGTTTGCAGGTTTGCGCAACCCCCAAAAATATAGGTAAAATAATAAAAGAACTATTAATTATATATTTTTAAATTCCCACCAGACGGCTTTATGTCGCGGTTTGCAGCTCGAATGCAACCCAATTCGCCTATGACAAAGCGCGCGAGATTTTGTTTCTATGCGTGGAATTCAAAGCCGTCCCGTAAAGCTCAGTGAGGTTGCAGGTCAACTGCAAACCGATTATTTATTGTGCATGCTAATTTCTTATTTTTGTTTGTCGTGTAGTCCGTTTAAGTAAATCCCGATATGTATATATTGAATGTTAATTTTGTAATTTATTCCTTTATTATTAAAGCTTGATCCGTATATTTGTGTGTTAAAAAATTACGATTCTTCTTTGCAACCTCCAGATTTTTATTCACGAGCCGCCACTGAGGTATACCTATAATAATGTACGACATGCTTCAACTTTTAGTTTTGATACCCAAAGCGCACTTACGAAATTATACAATTTTTTATTTTCATTTTGTACTCAACTGCGACTAGTACTTAAAGGTAAATTTAGCAGTTGGATGTTTTTTTTATTAATTTTTTTTATTTCAAAATTTTTAGGTTTAATTCTTATTCAGCCTTATAAAAAGCACTATTCATTTACCATTCATTTAGCTTTACACAAAAAGTACGTGTAGATTTTAGGGAACTAGTAAATTGGTGTCGAAAAAAATCTTAAAGCGTGTGCAGAAAGAATTTTTGAAATCGCTCTATATTTATAAAGGTATAGCTACAACCATTACTAATGAGGAGGGTAGGGAGAAAAGATGGGGAGGGAAGGGGGAAACTAGTAAAATAATGCTGGAAAAAAAGTCCTAAAGCGTGTGCAGAAAGAACTTTTAAAATCGCTTTATATTTGTGAAAGTTAAGGCCATAACTATTACTAATAAGGTGGGCGGGAAGGAGAGAGAGAGGTAGGGGGAACTAGTTAAATGGTGTTGGAAAAAAAACTGAAAACGCATGCGGAAAGAATTTTTGAAATCTCCCTAAATTTGATAAAATTATGAGAATATGGGTTTTAAATAGGGTGAGGGGAATGACAAGAGGGAAGATGTGTGGGAGCAGGAAGGACTACAAATTAAGGAATTTCATTAAAATCAACTGAAATTTAGATAATTTCTATGCCTTAAAGCCTACATCATGTGACAAAATGGCGTCTGAAGTCTATAGCACCTTCGGGATCAGTAGCAATTCAACGACACCTTTTTTGTCAAAATCGGTTCAGCCGTTTAGCCTCTAGCGTGACACAAACACACATATTTATTTACATACATATTCCAATCGAAAAACATTACCCTTCCTTTCGCTGTGCTACAGTTGGGTAAAAATAGTATACATGGTTCTTAACAGGAAACGGTAATAATGGGACTAAAGGACTAAATTTGTCAGTTTTTTTAAACGTTTAAATGTTTTTTGAGCCATTAAATGTTTGTATATATCTAAACGCCCTTTACTAATTAGAGAAAATATTAATATTAGCAGCACATTTAATAACATTTTTAATAATAATTATAAGTATTTAATTTTTCTTTAAACACTCACTTATTAACTTTATTATATTGCAAAATTTGATAAAATATTAATTGATATAATTTTAAGGAAGTTCTAACAAAAAATATAAAAAATAAGAGAACTACGACTACGATTTCCTTGATGTTAATTATCTGTGCTGTAAGGATGTCTTGAATGAATGTACGAATGTACAATAGTGGTGATTAGAACCCTTAAAAGTCGCCTACAGACACGCGAGCATTTCTTGAGATTAGTACGCGAACTAATCTCTAGAGATTAGTGCGCGAACTAATCTCTGGGAATCGCCTACACACACGAAGACAAAATTAAACGTTTTATGACACCGAGAGATTTGCTCGCGTACATTGTGCGCGCGAACTAATCTTCGAGAGATATTTTAGGCGGATATTGTCTACACACGAAGAGATTAGTATGCGCAAACTTGTACGCGCGTACTAATCTCTCGAAATGTTCGCGTGTCTCTAGGCCCCTTTAAAGGATCCAACCTGGCACCTAGGCACGCCTATCTGGGCCCGTTGTGCACCACGTACCTACTGTGTTTGACTCAGATAATAATTTAACTACTATCTAATAAAATAGAACCCAGTAGACTCTAAGTTATATTTTAGGCCTGAAACTTAGTAATCTTGATATACCACATAATACCATGATTGTAGCCTAAGACCCTGGTGGGCCATAAACCTTTCGACATAATCAACAGGGTACAGAGAGTCCCAAGGTCCCCGCACTAGCTGCTAGCTCCAAACTGGCACTCCATATACCCTGTCCCATGTAGTGATTTCCTGAATGGCCAGGTTACCGAATCCATTCAGAGAATCACCAGATTAACCCACCCCTTTTACCATAGATGTTATCTGATGTGATCCCAAAGGTTACCAGTTGTTTTTGCTAACACACTGATCAAAGGTCGGTCGTTACCAGACTACCCATTTACCCATGGGTCAAGGCCCCTTTAGTCGCCTCTTAGGACTGGCCTAGGGGTTACCTTGGTACTATTCTTATCCCTGGACACCATACGGATGGATGTCTTTAATATAAGTTTAAAGAATCTGTCACCGTTACTCAAGCAATATCTTTCCTTAATCTTCTGGAATGATTTCGCCATTTCGACTTAGTGTCTAAAAATAATATTTTGTCAAAGCCTAAAAGGACTCTGTCTGAAATTCAGTTAGCGTAAAGGTTATTTGTATAGATAGTTTATTGACGAGTTTAAAAACAAAATACCGAGTTTATTGTAAAGATGATATTTAAAAAAAAATTTTTTACAGAATCACCACGGATTACCTAACATAGGTGATCCGTGGAATAACCACCTAAATGCGTACCTTGTTGTGGTGTTGGTTTTGTATTTGTTCTGTTTTTTTACAGTCGGGTTTTTGAAAGTGTTTCGGTTTTGCTCATAATCGGGTACTTTAATCATAATAAGGTGTTTTAGTCATAATCGATTGTTTTTGGCGTTTTGTTGTTTTTAATTATGCTTAAAATCATATTAAAGTAAAACTATTTATCGTTTATTTATTATTTTTGCGTGTAATATGTATGGGGCCTGTCCTTAAATTACGTAACGCGCTAGGGGGGAGGGGGGGCCTTGCGTTACATGTTTTTTTAATGTGTTTTTTCTTGATAATGCATTACGAGGGGGGAGGGAGTGTCAAAAATCCTGAAATTTTGCGTTACGTAATTTAAGGACGTTCCCATGGCTTGTTCAATCACTTCGTTAATTTTTGTCTATCTGTTTGTTGAAACCAAATTTTTAAAGGTTTTTTAGATTATATAATTTTTGTGCTTCTTAGATATCAAGGGGTAATATTCGGTGTACTTTCGCACCTAAAAACTTGTAACACCTTTTTCCAATCAAGTGATGATCTGGTTTTATATTTTTGTCTAGTAGAATATTGGTGAGTTGTAGGTGTCAAAGTATCCTTTTTATAAAAATTGCCTGAAGAGTATGATTTAAAAAAATAGGTAGCCGAGGTCCAGCATAGTGTGCTCTCTAAAAACGAATTCAGTTGAAGAGTCAATTTTTGATTTATTTCTAGTTTTGCGCTACTACCCCCCGCAAGCTAAAAGTCCATATGTTAATTGTAGCTGGACTAGCGCAAGATATAATCTAATTAAATAATTTATTTCTTTTGTGAAACCAACAGAAACAACTACTCCGAGGGAAAATACCCCTACCGGCATTGAATTATACTGATGGCTTGATGCTTTTGTTGGGAACTTGTTAAAACTGTTTGGTTTTCACTATCTCCAACGTCGATCACAAGGATACCCGTCTGGAACACGTCCTGACAATCAGGAACAAGTGATCCAGGCCAATCCACGACCGGACCGGTTTCGACCTTTTGGGCCATCCTCAGGTGAATGTAGGCGGTAGCTCCGTGTAGAGCATAAGTTTTGTGAAACCAACAGAAACAACTACTCCGAGTTAATTTATTTCTATCCGAGTTAATTTATTTCTATTTTGTTTACTACGTAATTGATGTGCTTATGCCATTTTAGGTTTTGGTCTAACATTACTCCCAAGAACTTTGTCTTGGTTGTGGTTTTACTAATTAGGTTATCCTGTAAATTTAATGTCAGTATAGTTGGGCAGAGAGTCTATATAGCTTCCAAAAGGCATACATTTTATCTTATCAAAGCTAATCGTCAATTTTTATCTTTGGAACCATTTTATTATTAATTCAAAAGCATGTTCAATCGTTCATTTACTTTTTGCTACTATTCACCTCTGTAGATCATTACCGTATGATCAGAAAAGCAAAGGATTTCGCATTTTGTATTTAAATGAAAAATATTATTTAAATAAATAATAAATAAAAGAGGTCCTAAAACTGTACCTTGCGGCATACCATATTCCACAGAACATGTTTTACTAATATGTCCATTTACTTTCACTGTTTGAGATCTTCCTAAAAGGTAGCTTTTTATAAACGGTATTTTTTTGTTTAGCAGCATCACTTATTATACAAATTTGTCACAAATTCTACCTGGTTATTAAAAAAATTTAGCCTGCGGTACGAAATTTTACACCTCAGATCTATCAAAAACTGCTAATTAAAAATATTTTGATATTTGCTGCCACTTTGGCCCCTCCCCCCTGGAAATCCTGGATTCGCCACTGCCTTGGGTTGCTAATAGTAAAAAAAATTCTCAAATAAGTGACCTTTATTATCTATGTAAGTACCGGTGGTCTTTAATATATCTGTACTGCTAAAGCGTATTAAAACTATTCATGAAAAATGACGGCAACACGCGTTCCGTCATATTGGATTTAATTGAATCCAAACGTATGGCTTGGATTAAAAAATTAGACGCTTATAAAAAAATTTGAAAAGAACTGCTTTTAAATTTCGTTAACAATTATATTTGACGTTGTCAAAATTCAGGGTAATTTTTATTTTTGATTTAAATTTAAGAAAATTTTTTGTATTTTAAAACATTTGAAAGACAAAGCCATTGCCATTACTTGGGATCTTTTAACAAATTAAAACACATTTATCCTAAAGTAACTGATAATGAGGGTTTTTAGCTTAGAAAAGAGAAGGCTCTGAGAGCACAGCACGCATTATCAGTAGCCTAAATTTATCCAAACCATAGGTTTGGGTTCATTTGAAATCCAACATGCCGGCACATTTGTAGCAGTTATTTTTAGAGGCCCTTTCCCAACACAATTATATTTAAGAATTAAGTGATTTTAACAATTTATTTTTATTTGACAACAAGGTAACTATAGTTGACGATGTATAGTCCAAATTATACCTATTTGTAATAACGTCATTTTTGTTTATCTTTGTTTAGTATACTATAAACGGCGGTGACAATAAACTTAAAAAAAAAGTAGGGTCTATGATTCAAATAGGTACGTTATTGGTTCTGTGAAGTATCCGTCACTGTCAATCAAAAAACATTGATTAGCAAAAATATCTACGCCATACGTTTTTTTCTCACCTGGTGACGTCATTACAAATGCGTATAATTTAGACTATATATAAGTGGCACCGTGTCATCGCTATAGTAAACCAAATTTTGCGGATAAATCTAAGTAAAGAAGCCTTAAAAAATTTAGTGTTTCACTTTGTACATGCAGTGTGCCGCTTTAAATGTGTATCATAATAGACTAAGACCTTTTAAAGGAGAGTTAAAATAGGTACTTACCTAATAAATAAAGATCCGAAACATAAAATAGAATCCAAAACTATATTAAAATGTGCGCAAATATTGATTTAGTTGCAAAAACGGTAACTTGTTTTGTAAAAATCTCGATCGTCATTTGTTTGACATAAAACCGTCAAAACAACAACGAATAGAAAACGTCAAAGCCCGGCTAAATCAATATGTTCGTAACAACCAGATAAGAGTATATATGTTTCTTTCTAATGAAATCGTTTTGAAGAAGACATCAATAAAAAGCAAGTAAAATAGTAAGCTAATGACTAATTAGTGCAGTGCCTCGTTTTGGGAATCAATATCAATAAAAAAATTAAAGAAAGTGCGTGCCACTGTATGTACCCTCTACTCCCTTCCCACTCACCAAGGATGATGCCACTTTAATACAATATCAACTATAGTTCTGTTTCTGCAAATTGCCAAACTAACAAAATTGCCGAAATGTCTTGACATATTTAATTACTTTTATTACGAAAATTGTCAAATTGCAAACTGAATGGAAAGTCCACAGCTCCTAGAGCCCACCACCGGTTGAATTGTCTCATTTAAATGTTGTATGATACGATCTCGTCTATAACATACATAAGTCTCAAGGCATTCCACCGAAGCCGAACTCCTCTGTTATTTGTGCGACGTCATTTGATAATTTGAAATATCTTAAAAACAAATCAATAGGTTTTTGAAGTTTACAGTGTTGTTAAGACATTTACCAGGCCTGTAAAACAAGAGGTCACTTTATCCTGTTCAAAATAGAGAGGTAAAGTTAACCTGTCGAAGGGTGTGCGCGCTACGAAAATTTCAAGATAGCCAAAGTGTCACCCTTGTAAACAACATCGACGTATCCAAGGGCTTTTCTAAAAACGTACGATAAATAACTAATCGAAGAAGCTTCTGTTATCTTAAAAAACAAGTCTGTACATGGGCGTACGCAGCATGAAACTTAAGGGTGGGGGGGCAAATGCAAAAAAAAAAGAAATTTATGAAGATAAAAAAAAAACGAAAACTAAATAACGAACATACATAAATATAATTTTTCTAAATCTTAATCTATTACATTAAAACCAAAAGGTGAAATCTTACTTTAAGTTTTTTTTATAAAAAAAAGAAACGCCAGGGATCTTCAATAAATTTGCTTAAAATATCTTCTTCTAGTTGTTTATTTTTTTCTTAAATTAATGTTCGGTGTCCTGCCCAAACCGCTTAATATATCCTCTGAAAAGATCGTTCTATGGTACTACATGGCATTGCTGGCAAAATATGTTGAGCAGTTTTTGTAGATGGAAAAAAAATTCCGCTTGCTTTACAACCAAAATTTTTAACTCCTTTTTATGAATTTTTTTGTCTCTCCACAAATTGTATCATAAATCAAATTTTGAAAACTATTTAATGCGCATCTTAAATTTATTTTATAACAAGTCCAGCATAGCAAACGGATGTAGTGCCAATAGTTCGAAAGCTGGTAGGTTTTCATCGTAAGCTCCTAATAAGGTATTACCAAATATTGTTTACAGTACTCTGGTGGGGTATTTGCTGGAACGTGCATACTATTTTACTGTCGCCCAACTATCCTTGGCACCTGTAACTCTATTTCAAGGTTTTTGGCATGTGTGCGGGCTTCAGCTAAGATAGTGTTCATGACTTTTTCTGCAGATTCACGATGATGTTTATTTAGATCTAATACTATTTTAATGTGATTTCAATATTGCAATAAATCTGAACTTTTACATTGCAAGATATTGGCCACAGGTTCCAAAAGTTCAGAATACTTTGCTATCAGGCAAAGGCTATAGTAAATGCCGGTATTGAGAAAGTGCTTTAAAGCTAAAATGCCTCCTTTTTAATAATTACATTATATCGTCTTCTGATAGTTTTTGAAGGCCCTCAAGGATGCCCAAAAAGTTGTTTTAAATACAGCAATACTTTTAAAATTTTAAGACCATTGTGTCTAACAAAGGACAAAAGAGAGGAATATCTGGACAATACTTTCATCGTTTCAGGCGGAACCTGGAAAAAGGAGGAAAGAGAACATCAATAGAATACACAGAAATAAATAAAAGTAGAAGAAAAATGATAAAAGAAAATAAAAGGAAGAGCCAAGAAATAAAAGTTGCAAGAGTTATAGATAACAGGAATTTGAAATGTCTAAGACCGACTCTAGGTAGATATAAAATAATTAAAATAAAGGATATGAACGGCATAAAAACTAACGTTAAAGAGCTATTCTATACAGAATTATCCCAAATAAAAAGGGAACCATCGCGAGATACCATAAAGATACTCCAAACAAAAATAAAGAACTACAACCCGAAATAAGCAAAAAGGAAATAAAGAGAGCATTAAAGAAATTGAAAAATAACAAATCACCTGGGAAAGACGGAGTAACGGCAGAAATGCTAAAGTACGGTGGTAAAACTGTAGTTAATATCCTCCATATTCTCCTCAATAAAATTCTAAAAAAAAATTATCCCAAACAACTGGAAAGAATCAGTAACCATTATTCTACACAAGAAAGGCGATAGAGCAGACCTAAAAAACTATCGACCTATAACACTCCTCAATGTAATTTATAAGCTTTTCACGAAAATATTAACAGATAGACTAACAACAAAATTTGACGGATATCAATCAAAAGAACAAGCAGGCTTCAGAAAAGGTTTCAGTACAGTCGACCACCTACTAACCATGAAAATTCTAATAGAGCGAGCCAACGAATACAATATTCCACTGTATATTGCGTTCATAGACTTTGAAAAAGCTTTCGATAGCATTGAGCACTCGACATTAAAAGCATCTGTAATTAATATCCGAATAGATCACAGATACACAGATTTAGCCAATATATATAGCGAAGCCAACATCAATCAAAATCCATGAAGAAACACAGGGTGACACAATATTCCCTAAACTAATTAACCAGGAACTGGAAGATGTTTTTAAAAACTTAGATTGGGAAGAAATAGGCATCAAAGTAAGCGGACAGTACTTGAACCACCTAAGATATGCTGACGATATTGCCTTAATAATAGATAAGAAAGAAGAACTCATAAAAATGCTGGAAGAACTGGATACAGCAGCCAAAAATATAGGCTTGAGTATGAACTACACTAAAAGTAAAATCATAACAAACACAGATGAAGCTATCACGATCAGAATAAACCAAGAAAAAATAGAACATGTAGAGGAATATGTACATCTGGGACAAATTATTAAACTAAAAAACGAAAACCAAACGGCTGAAATCAAGAGACGAGTAAGATTGGCCTGGGCAGCATTCGGTAAATTAAGCTACATATTAAAAAAAATATCCTCAGTACCTTAAAACGAAAGTGTATAACCAATGTATTCTTCCTGTGCTCACATATGGATCCGAGACCTGGACGCTTACAAAATCAAACATGGATAAGGTAACAAAAGCCCAAAGATCAACGGAAGGACAAATGTTACATGTAAAGCTAACAGATAGAAAAAGGAATGAATGGATAAGATATAAAACAAAAGTAAGGAACGCCAGAGGAGAGGTAGCAAAATGAAAATGGAAATTTGCCGGTCATAATATCAGACAGAAAGACGATCGTTGGAACATTGTATTGTAGACTGGAGGCCTTGGTTGGTTTTTCATAAAAGAAGTAGGGGAAGACCCCAAATGAGATGAGCGGACGATTTGAAGAAACATGCGGGGACTAGATGGATGAACAGGGCGACAGACAGAGAAGAGTGGAAGATATTAAGGGAGGCCTATGTCCAAAGATGGATCGAAGAAGGCTAAATAGATCGATAGATAGATAGATAGATACTTTCTTCGTAGAACGTAGAGCAGGGAGGGAGCAAAAACCCCTCCCTGCTCCTCGCTGCATACGCCCATGAGCCTGTATATTTAATATTGACCGAAACTCAAAATAGAAAATTGAATATTTTCTTACAAGGACGGGCATGAATAATATGTATTATTATACACACTCCATCCTCCATAAAAGTCCATTTAGGAAACACAGAGCCCACATTAAAATGAAAAAGCGAGCCAAGTCAGGCTCTCGCATCCGTCATATAAATCACAAAACAAGACCTCCACTCCTAGAGGTCAATTTTTTACGTGAACCTATAAAAACGTTAGGAAAATATAAAACAACGAAAAAAAAACATCAGTGAAACATTAGACATATCTTAAAAGGGTTTTATATTTTTGTTTACATTTAGGCCTTAATATTATTAAGTTAAAATGTACTTGAGGGTAATTTGAAAAGACCTGCATTAATTAAATTATGTAAAAAAAAAATTTTTGTTGTACGAGGGCTGTCTTTTATATTTTGCATATAGGAACATAGAGGACGACACTGAACAAATGTCGTCACTAAAACCCAACCTCAATCTTTACCTAACCTATACTTGAAACATGAACGCGACACATATAGTTTTATAGCCAAAGTGAATTTTTTAAGTTAACAAATCAGTTGAAAAATTAATTAAACCGAGAACATTTTTGGGCTATATTTTTTTACAACTTTTAAAGGAAATTATCTCAACAAGAATGCCTTGGTAAGTTGTTTTCTCTTTTCGGTAATGAAGCACCACATCAGTCGACAGTTTCTCGTTGGTATGGAGAATTCAAACGTGGACAAATTGCCTGCGACCGACGCACAATGGGTTATATGGCGGAGCTAGCACGACATTCGCCCTGTATATGTTTTTTTAAATTATGATAATGATGATGATATGATACCCAAATGTATTGCAGATAGTCCAGTTAATAAAAAAAATGCAACTGATAAAAAAAGTCTTAATGTATTTCTCTGTAACAGAGCCCCAAAGTTGAAAAATATTTTGGAAGAAAAATTTATGTATTTTTACAGTATTTTTAAATAAAAAAATTACAATACATACAGCACTTTTTGTGTATATGGGTATAAAGTGGGCATAAGCAGTAACTGCACTTTTAAAAACTACTAGTAATTTCCTAATTCCAAAACCATTTTTATGGTTAAAATTTTTTGAAATATGTTTATTTTCGTCTCTATTTTTCTTTGTAAAGCCTGCAGAAACAAGCTTAGCAAGGCTTAGTAAAATCTCCACCAGAATATTAGAGAGAGTGGTCTATTTGACTAAAAAAATAAAAAATTTGCTGCCCCTCGCTGCCCCTGTTTTTGGGGGTAGCCCTAAACACTGCCATGTACGTGGTCTTTATACAATCAGTGTATCAGCCAAATGGAATAAATTCGACAGCTGATTGAATTTAGATTATTCTGAAAAATCCAAAAGTACTTCGACTAAGATTTTTAACGAGCAATATTTCTGTTCGAAATTTTTTTGTATAGACCCCCTGCAAAGGGGTCTACTCGCATAAAACTTTTTTTTTTAAATTAGATAACCCCACTTGTGGCACCTTGCTCGAAAGCTTATCAAAAAAGAAAAACGTTAAACTACTTTTTTTTAAATTCGTGGAGGGTGTCCATGTTAGTAGTTTTTTTTTACACCTGTCAAATATCAAACAAAGCTAACCTTTACTTTTTTGCCATTTTTAGACAATAAAAAATATCCTTTTAAGTAAAATTTATAATTTAATTAAAAAACTTAAGTAAAAAGTTAGTAACATCCAACCTCTTTTGCAACTGGTAGACCCAACTTGTGAAAACTTGTTCGAAAGCTTATTAAATAAGAAAAAATATGGTGCGTGATCCTAAACCCCGAACACCCCACCACTATCCTTAAAGGTGGAGAGTTTCCAACTTTAGAGCTTTATAATATTGTAATGTCGCTGTAACTATAAGTCCATACCAAATTTGATGTTACTGATCGGATATGTACAAGTTGGTCAAAATTGCCTTACAAGAGGGACAAGGGCGGCGTCAATTTCACAATTTTAAAAATATAATTAAAAATTCGTGATCCCTATCCCCAAAAGTCCCTACATACCAATTTTGAACAAAATCGGACATACTTAGATGGTCCCGTTCCACCCTCTTCAAAGGGGTGAGGGGTTGCCAACCTTAAAGCATTATAATATTGTATTGTATTGGCACTGTAACTGATGTTGATCGGATATGTACAAGATGTTCAAAATTGTACAAGGGGAGGGGGGCGTTACTTTCACAATTTTAAAAATCTAATTAAAGATTCTTGATCCCCATCCCCAAAAGTCCCTGCATACCAATTTTGAACAATATCGAACATAGTTAGATAGTAGCCCCCCTCCAGCATTTTCAAAGGGGGGCAGCAGTGAACTTCATAATATCAGTATAGTGTATTGTCATCGGAAGTTTAAGTGTGTACCAAATTTAAAGTTGATCCGATGTCTAGAAGTGGGTTAAAACTGAGTTAATTTTGAGTCGCGCTAGTCCTCTCATATAACCCATTGTGCGACGATCCAAGGCCAGGTTCACCAAAAACGGCTGTCACCCAGGAAAACATCGATGCTGTGTGCATGCTCATCACGGAAAATCGACATGTGACATATCGTGAGATTTAGGCTTCATTGGGGATTTCAAAGACCTTAATTTAAAAAAAAATTAAGGGTACTTAAATTAGTTTCCCAGTGGAGACCGCATCTGTTAACCGAAGAACAGAAAGAAGCTAGGGTCAAATGGTGTCAGAAAACTCTAGACCGCTTTAAGGTAGAAAACTCGAAAGACGTGTACAGCATTGTCAGTCGTGATGAATGTAGCAACGATTTCTCCGGAAAATAAAAGGACTTTACTGCCGATTGGCACATCACCATTTGTTTGCCGAAAGTCATCGCTGAGCTTCGAAAAACGAACCCCGAATGACGAATCATCCTCAAGGCATTTTCACCAGTATTTACTAAGACCTTGAGACTTAGCATTGTAGACCGGTTTAAGTCTATATACTTAATAGGATAGTTAGCATTTCTCAGAAGTTTCATCTCATATAAATTCAAATTCACTTTAGAAATAAAGAAAATCCACAAAAAAATTTTGCAACAAAATGTCATTCCCGTTAAAAATAGTCTTAAATGTTTTAAGTTCGAAAAACAATAGAAATAATTCATGATTGACAAAAAAACATATATAAAAATATTCAAAGCTAAATATAAATAAATAACTTAAAACTATATCTGTAGATACATTACCGTATTAAATACGTATCAATATTTAAATACTGTAAAAAGCACAAGATATATTAGAATTCCTTTTCAATTACACATTAACCAAAACAATCGACTATCGGTTTAATCGTCGCTAACTTATCTAAAAAATTAACATGTAAAATTTAGCGGACAGCTGACAATGACTTACACCGTTTTTATTCGACATTTCCTAGTGACGTTTGGAGGTTTACATAAGGCTACGATTTTTAAACCAAAATATTTTATTCTTTTTATTTATTTATAACCTTTGTGTGGAAATAATGTCTTTATTACAATGAAAAAAGATGACCCATATCGCAAGGTATTTATGAACAATTTATATAAATATAAAAATCTATTGCATTCACGGGAAAAATAAGTTAAACCTTCAACCAAAATGTAGACTTTTAAACCTAGGATTACTTAGCACTGTAGACATATTAGTAAATACTGGTGTTTAAGTTCGCACAAAGCCCAAAAACCATTGAATTTTTGACCCAAAAAACCGTTGAATTGTTGGACCATCCTCCATACAGTCCCGACCTAAGTCCCGTCGATTTGTATACTTTTCCGAAAATAAGGAATGAACTCGGTAGTCAAAGATTTCAGGCCCCAGAGGAAGCAGTCGACGCCTTCAAGAATGCAATTTTGACCAGTGGCGGATCCAGGGGGGGCCAGAGCCCCCCTCCCACCCCTCCCAAACATATAACTTATTTTTTAGTTTAGCAACATCACTTATTTAAAATTTGTCACAAATTCTACTTCATTTTTTAAAAAATTTCGCTATTAATCTCCTTTAGCTACTAAATCCCCCCCGGAAATCCTGGGTCCGCCACTGATTTTGACAGTACCAACACGACAGGAAATACAGCCACTGATCCGTGATACAGCTTTGACAACTGGTTTGTGCGCATGCTTGCATTAATTTTCATGGAGAATACTTCGAGAAACAATAAAGTCTTTAAAAGATATCTACTGCTTTATTTTAGCTGTATATGCAAAACTTAAAAGACAACCCTCGTATTCGTAATTAAACTGTTCCCACTCTGGAGGGGATGTGACCTGTAATATCATGGCCGCACATAGGGGGGGGGAGTTGGCTCGGGACCCCCCAAGCCTAATTTTTTTTACATATTTTCCATATATTTCATGAATAAAAAGATAAAATGGCATAAAATACTACATTCTGAGGTCTCCCCCCCCAAGACACATTCCTGGGTGCGCCACTGGTAATATAACATAGGTTTTGTAGTTCTCCAGGGTGAAGGTTTCTATTCATAGTGTGAAAAGAAAATCCCAAGTTCCTTCACAACAAAAATTTTTTTTATTTCAATTTTCAGGCTATAATTCTCAACTAGTTTTGAACATACAAGTTCATCTTCAGGAGACAATAAAGATGGAAAACAATAAAGTGAAGATCACACACAAATGCCGGACTCCAACAATTTCTTAACATTACAAAACATTGAACAATAAAAATATTTGTAAAGGGGACATCAAAACCACTTAAAACTTACGCTAAATTAAAAATCACAACATTATTTGTTAAAAATTCATCCTCTTTTTGTAGGGTTATGTGGATTTCCAAAATCTTTCTGTCTAGCCTTTAAGGGCGGTAATGATACTTTCCGTAAGCCTTAAGTAAAAAATTTTGTCTTTCAAAAAATTGAATATAATTTATTTAATAAATTTTTTTAAATTAGATGAAATTTATATGTGAACAAATATTGAAGCTGTCTTAGTGATGCGTTGCTAAGGTGTCTAAGTGGTGCACGTGCGGTAAAGTACTACTTTATGCACGCGAGTGCGTAAAGATTATTCCGGTTTTGGTTGTGTAAGGAAATTAAAACTGGAAAATGCCGACAGTTTTTATTTAACAGTTACATATGTTAAAGATATTTTACTTCTTTTAAAAATATTTAAAATTTGAAGTATAGATTTTGCAAAGTCAGTCGAACCAAGATAAAAGCCGACCATCGGCATATCCTTTATAGAAAGTGACATGGGCTGCGGTAGATATACTCATGAAAATTATTTCATTTAATTTTGGTGTAAACTAAAGAAATAAAAATAGATAATAAAACTTTCTATTCCTACACCTACAGGAACGACACTGATTTATTTTCTAACTCTGCATACTGCCGGCTAAAGGGGTCCCGAAAAGCACACCCGAAAGCAATTAAAAGCGCATCTCAAAAAATCTGCCAATCAGGTGCCGTCTATCCACCTGTGCTCGGTCGGTCCGAAAACAAATACTTTGTGGTCGGACCGCAAAGAGTCGCGCCTCTTCTCTCTCGATAGGGTTGAATTTATACCAGGAAGATTTTATATGATTTTGGATAAATTTTGAACGGCAGAATGAAGCAAAATTTCATGAAATCGATAGAACCCCCCCCCCGTATTAGGAGTTATTTAAGTGACTTTGCAAAAACTATATTACCATACGGTTACTTTAAACCGCCGCACCATATCCGATATATTTTGCTAATTCGACTGCCTAAAATTTAAATAAAGTAACTGACATTTTTGAAAAACCCAAAAAAATAAATGGATGCATGACGGATCCGACACCTTCATAGCTAGCCTATTATCCCACTTCAATTGAAGCCATGATAATATATTCGCCTTGTAAATATCTCAGAAACTAAAGCTCCTACGAAGTTTTTGATTAAAACACGAATTATTGAGCAAAATATAGTCTACTATATTCCGAAAACAGTGTATTGATACGGTGCTTCGTTAAAAAGTTAGCATTTTTTAAAATATTTAATTGTCAAAAAACTTATTATTCATTCGTTAGCATTATTGGATTTAGACCAAAATCTAGTCAGCTCGTAATAGTGTCGAACACTATTTTACCTAAAAATTTTCTGCGGTTTAGGAGCTATCGCGTTACGGACAGAAATAATATACATACACACACACAGACAGACATCACGACGATACTGCTAGGATAGGTAAAAATACATCCAAATAACACATTTTTGGCGTTATTCCAAAAAAAAAATTCTTTTCTAGCCATTGCTATGCGTGCTAGGAAGGTAAAAATTTCAAAACGTGTTAAGAAAACATCGTAATTTTGATCAAAATTTTACGTTCGGAATATATCATACAATAACATTTTACAAGTTATTCTGCTTATAGATCAAAAGACTGCTTATTCTGAATTTTGTTACAAATTTTCGGGAAATATTGTATTTACAAAATTTTGTTACAGTCTCAACATCTCGTTCTTTATAACCAAATGAGGTTCCAAAAGAAATTAATTTTAATAAAAAAGCAAATAAGGAGTTGATTTGCGGCAAAAAAATAAAGGCATTGATGATAGATAATCTTTTAAAAAAAAATTGTTGTACTCATTTAAATTACGATTGAAGATGGAATATTCAGAGATAGAATTTTCACGAATAAAGGAGCAAAAAATATTAACGGAATGAAAAATCTCGAGAAACTTTTGCATTTATATTTGATAAAAAGATTATTTCGGTTTTGGTTGTGTAAGCAATTTAAAACTGGAAATTGCCGACAGTTTTTTGTGAACAAAGTTACATTATATATGTAAAAATTTTTATTTATTTTGGCGAAAAGCGCATCGACCGCACAGGGTCATTAGCCCTGTAACAATTTTGAACTTCCTATATTAAGTTAAATAAGTTACTGTCTTTTAAAAATAATATTAAGTTGTTGGTACTGATAACATCGTTATGTAGAATGTTTTTTATTATTCCATCTAGTTGGTGTTGATTTTTAAAGCCGCGTCCAGATCAATAAATTTGTGTGTTGTGCGTTGTATTTGATGCAAATTTGTTCGTGTTCGTCAAAATATTTATAGATGTAGACTGTGCGCCGCACAAAAAAACACGCAAATTTGTGCGCCAGATACAACGCACGCTACCACCGGTTTGTCGGTTTTTCTGCCAACATCAAAGAGATTTACGGCGAACGACCGCCGAGTGCTTGTTTTAATGTGGACTTGAATTTTTTTAAAAAGAATGTTTTGAAATATTTGCGTCACATAGTATGTATATATTATTGTTTAGGTGCCGTCATGTCCTCCCAACTTATTGTTAAAAAAGTGTGCAGCTTATATAATACTGAATTACCTACGACATTTTAATAATAAGAGCGACAATGACAAAAATTATTGCTAAATGCAAACACCACCACATCAGTAAACTAACTACGCACGAAAATGGATCGCAGTCATTGACTTCTATACCCTACGGGTAGACCCGGCATGGGCCTTAATTGCCATTATATCAAACTTTTATCGCAATTGACCCAATACAAGTAAGAATTTAATGAGCAAGACAGGGATGAAATTAGAATTTTGGTTTGGTAAGTCCGAACACATGCAACATCGCAAAAATATTCGATTTGCTTGTCTTGGATAAAAAAGGGCAGTGGCGGCGCAAAATAAAAATTTTGAATTCCACTAGCATTTGTTTATCAACAATTTTCTGTTTGAATAATAAATAATTCATAAATACTTACTGGTGTATACTGTGTTTACAAAATTCTCTTCGGTAAAAAAAGAGTAAAAAGAATTTGTTAGCATGCTAAGTGCAGTAGATGTATTAAAATTATTGTTTTTATCTTAAAACTTTACAAATGTTGTACCTTAATATTTTCTTTGTTTGAACAAGGGTCTTCTTCAACTCTTCTCTTCTTGGGTGGACTACAAGTTATGCTCGAGTCAGATGAAATTTCGGAACTAAAAATTTCAATTCGGAATGGGACAACTGGGCGCCGGGACAACTCGGCGCCGCCAACAGGGCGCCACGCCGGGCCTAATGGGCGCCGGACCAACTCAGCGCCGGACTATTTTCTTTTTCGATAAAATGTGCAGATAAACAACAAAATAAATATGTTATTTATACAAAAGTTTCAACATCTATTAAGTCGAGTGTTGAAATTTGGTAGGTGTAGTGTTCTGGCAACCTGGTAAAAATACCATTTACGTTTTTTATTGCAAGAATGGCGGATCAAAAATGGTGGATTTTTTTTTAAACCGATTTGTCTCAAACTTGAAAGTTTGCAGTGTTTGAGATCACTTAATACAGTTTTAAAAATAAAGAAATCCGCCATTTTGGATTCGCCATTCTTGTAATCAAAAACGTAAATTTTATGTTATTAGGTTACCAGAAATCTAGACCTACCAAAATTTCAACACTCGACTTGATGGATTTAACTCTAACAAAACCAAATTTCAAGAATATTACATAAAAGATTTTTTAAAGATGTTTTTGCATAAATAATAATCTATCTATTTTGTTTCTCGTTTGCACTTTTTATCAAGAAAAAATATTTTAGTCCGGCGCCCAGTTGGCCCGGCGTCCAGTTGGACCGATGCCCAGTTGGCCTGCCGCCCAGTTGGCCCACCGCCCACTTGGTGGCGCCGAGTTGGCGGCGCCCAGTTGTTTATTTATTTTATTTTTATTTATTTATTTCTCAAATATCAACAGCCAAAGGCCAATTACAGATATAGTAAAATCTCACATTGTGACACATATTTCCAACCATTATAAATAAAACTTGGAAGTCCCGTGACCCGTTTATTGTCATCTTCTAGTCATAAGGTCTCGAATTGCCCAGAAATTATTTAATTATAAATTATTTAATTATAACTTGCTTGCTACCATGATAATTATTAATTAAATAGTTATATATTAATAAGACAGCGATGCTTATTAAAGTAAAGTAAGTCTAGTTGTCCTAGACTGCAACACATTTCAGGACAAATTATTATTAAAAAATAATCTTATAATTGCGGGGAAGTGACACTTTCTGAATCAAAATGTGTGAGGGTAAAATCGCACGGTCGCAGAAAAAACTATCTATCGTGAAGCTACTGAACTTTCTCGTGTTTTAGCAAAAACTATCCGTCAAGACGACCTACCCATGAAATGTTGTTTTTTCATCGATTTTTTTTCTTATTTTGCACAAAAAATAATTTTGCACCATGTTTGAACTCAAATAGTTACTTCTAAACTTGTTTTTAAACGTTTTTAAGATTTCTTTTTGTAATATTCCCGCACGAAATTCAAAAAAATTCATCTCCGTACTTAAACAACATTGTCAATCAGTTTTCCCTGTATAAATCGACTAGCAGGTTGAATCACTTAAAATACGGCAGGTGGATTTAAAGTAGCCAGCTGCTATTCTGTCGCACTTATGCCGTCAGTGTGAAGGAGATAAAAGTACCCATATATTATCTAGGGTATTATTAGCATGCAAAATCAGCCTATCTTTGTCCGTTTCACATGTTCAATAATGTCTATCTCTGTTTTTATTGTAAAAGAGATACCCGCCCTTAGAAACCAAATGGGATAGGGTCAATAAAAAATGCCTTGTTTTTCCGTCTCTAAAGCCGTTTCAGGGCTTTATACAACTCAATGATCGCAGTAAATACACCAACATAGCGCACATATTTGCGCCAGAAATTAACAATAATAAAAATATTTGCGCCGCAAATATTTAAAATATGCTTGACTGTGAGGGGTTCATTACATAGAGCACAAACAGGAGGATTTATTTTCTTAAAAATATGTTCATGTGTTAACTTAGTATGACCTATTCTAAGCCTTGCTAATTTTACTTGTATTTTTCGAAATTTAGCCCACTTTTTAATAGTTTTTTTAACACACCGTAGTTTAGCACTAGACTGGTCCCACTGTTCTTGCCAAAAGTATTGCATTTTTTCTTTAATAAACGATTTAAAGTCACTACACACTGTTTTATTTACCACTATGGAATTCACGTTACTTATTGATTTTTTGCATAAAAGTCGGCTTTTTCGTTGCCAGTGATTCCGATATATGATGGAACCCAGGTAAAGATTACACTTAGTGATAATTGTTGAATTTGTTAAAGTTTATCTTTAATAAGAAGAACAATCGGATGTTTTGGATAAATTTGTAATACTGATTCTATAGAATTCAAAGACTCAGTGATAATTACCGAGAGCTGTTGGTTATTGATTCTTATTTGTTTTAGAGCTTCGTATATTGGATAAAGCGAGACACTAGTGAATTTTGATAACTTGAATTGTAACGTCATAATATTATGCACTACAGCGGCCGCTCCTCCACCCTCAGTGGATTTCGACGCAGTATAAAGTTGGTCATTTTGACAAACATTAAAATGAGCTAGAAATTTAGAAAAACAAATGGATCTATGACGGACCTGATACCTTCCTAGCTAGCCTATTAGCACACTTCAAGTGAAGCCATGATATCAGCGTTGAAAACAGTTTTTTTGTAAATATCTCACAAACTAAAGCTTCTACGAAGAAAATTTAATTATCAAAAAACTGTCATTAGAAATAATGGATTTTCACCTAAATCTAGTCAGCTCGTCAGAGTCTCGACCGCTATTATCGGTTTAGTGGTTTTGGAGCAATCGTGTTACGGACAGACATTTACGACGATATTGCTAAGATAGGTCAAAATACACCCAAATAACACAATTTCGCCGTTATCTAACAAAAAATATTTTCGTCGAGAATAATACCTTCTCTAGCCATTGCTGCGTGGGATAGGAAGATTAAAACATGTTTAAATGGGTCTAAAAAATGCATTTTAAGTAATCTATACTTCACCAGTAAGCGGCCCTCACACGATCAGTATTACTGACAGTATTTTTATATAAGTCTTTGTTTGTCAAAAGTTATAAACAAAGACATGTATAAAAATACTGTCAGTAATACTGATCGTGTGAGGTCCGCTTTAGAGTTTGTAATTAGAACAAAGATTTTCTAACATTTTTGTTTATACTAGTGTACAGCATAGGTAAACTCGAGTCCTTTTATAGTTACCAAAGTACATATAATAATTGTCAAAAAACTAGTCATTAGCATCAATGGATTTTGACAAAAATCTAATCAGCCCGTTACAGTGTCAAACACTATTTTACCCGAAAATTTTATGAAAATTGGTTTAGCGGTTTAAGAGCTATCGTGGACGGACTTACATACACACACACACAAACACACCTACACACACCGGAATTTTTCAATTATTTGTGGGCCAAATTCTACACTATAAAGTTACAGACCAAAGCGATACTTTTAATCCAGAGACGAAAAGTTTGTAGTCCGGCTTTAAAAAGGGCTACAATTTCCTTAGTGATTAAAAGACATTTTAGTCACGTGGTTAATATACTATTTTATGCACTTCAACCTAGAAAAAAAATTGTGTGTGGTTAAGATTACACGGCAGAAAAGTGTAACTTCAACAAGGCGAAATTAATAATACTGGCCTTCATCTGTATCATCATATTGCGCGCTGAATGTTCCTCTCGTCAACTCGAGCCGACTTCACCCGAATGAGCGTTACATAGCCGAACCTGACGGCTAAGTTCAATTCACTACCCACAGAAACTGCTAAACGCGCCTAAGAAGTTTATACTTCAAAAACGGAAATAATGCAACGGTATTTGAAAACACTCTGTAATAATTGCTTTTAACAATACTTTAGATGGAAAATATGGAATAGAATAAGTTTAAAGTTTTAACTTGATCGATTGATTGTTTTGTTTGGATACAAGAAATTATTAAAATATTTTCAACATTTAGAGGGGGGGCAATGCGCCTCCCTGCCCCTCGCTGCGTACGCCCATGATCACGACGTTTTGGTTAGTAAGTTTATTAAGTGAAAACTGTTAGAGATACTTCCTAACCGTGACTAAAATAAATATAGACAATGGAATTCCGGAATTTTGTTTGTACTTTGTTTTCAACAGTGTTCTAAAGAGTTTTTAAATGCGCATATATTATGCTTGCTTAGCTCCTGACTGTTAGAGTAGATTTTGTTTAGTTTATAACTTTTTGAAAGTCGCTTTATTAGAGGCAGTGTACAAGTTTCTGTGTCGATAAATCTTGATTTTGGTTTTTTATGTTATAACGTTACCTACGATTTTTAAGTAAATTTTTTAAAATCTTTTTAAATTGTTTTAATCTCTATTACGTTATCCCGGACTGACCCAGACTTTTCGAAAATCGTTAATTGAAACCCTGCCTTCAGCTCTTGCTAATTTCGTCGATTTAGCTAATACGGAGGATTCAAAGGGTCCCTTCAACCGCAAATTCAATCAAACTATAGCCAACTGACGCATGGCGGCATAGGTATTTCCACATTGAGAAAAGAAAGACATCGTGCAATTTAAAATTCGGTGGGGTTTTCTGTCAATACATTCATGTATTCTATTATCAATATTTTCGTGCGGGAGGAGAAGGGGTCGTAAGGGTATATAAAGATTTTTGCCAGGTTTTTTCTTAGATAAAATAAGGCGTCTCAAAGCAAAACTCGCCTTATCCACTTTTCTCAAAAAACAATCTAAATACCGCATATTATTATTAATTTTGCTCCTCACACCACAGTAAAATAACTTTCTAGCAAAGGTTACTTAGAAACGTTGCAACGTTCTACGTTGAAATTTGATTTTCAAGGAAAAACTCGCTATATCCACACGCTTAATACATCAAAACTTGTCTTATCCTCTTGCCCTATGAAATTGCTTCATCTGTGGGTTACGTCATCTAATTTCCACGTGGCCTGTCGTTTATTTTGTAGCATTTTTATCTTATGGAACAAAAAAACGCTACGTAAATATAAGCATGGTTAGCTCGTAAAAAAAACGCTCATATTCTGGTCGGAACAAACCCATATACTATTCTCTGGTGAGATTTGGAGTTAGGAATTGCGATGGGCTTTTTAGTGTGCAGTCCAGAGTCACGTTGAATGACGTGGTCGAGTGATACTAGATTTCTTCTCCATTGGAGGTTTTGAGAAAATCCTCCATTAAAATCACGTTCTTAGTAAGCCCCCAACTACTGATTTGCTGTGCAGGGTCTGTAGAATTTGTGGAGATTTTCCTTATTGAGGTAAGTCATATTTTTTGCTATTTCCACGAGGTGGACAAAATCCTCATGCAAGTTTTTTTGTAAAAACACAGTGTCTTAGAAAGACCGCTTAATTATCCCGCTGCAATTTCCATCCTGTTTTTTGGTTTTCGAAAAATCCATCCGGCATTTCCAAATTATCTCCTGACCAGAACAAAGTCTCAGACAGTCCATCATTTCCATGGTCTCAGGGACTCCATAGTCTCCATTGTCTGAGGCAGCCCATGGTTTTCATAGTCTCAGGCAGTCCGTAGTTTCCATTTGCATGAATTCAGGCAAGATCTTTCCCTTTATTTTGAGAAAATTCACGGTATAATGTCCATTATAAAAATATTAATTTATTTTAAAATAAATTAATGGGTACTCTAAACCTACTAAAATAATTAAACATAAACATACATTCTTAAGGATAAAGAAAATAAAATTTTATTCGAAATTTTTAATTTTACCATGATGTACCCTTGATGGCAACTTGCTTAAAACTATAACCTCCCTGGTATCTTATGGCCATAACACCCATGTAAATGTGTAGTGTGATTGCCAAAGGGTAATAATCCTTTACATAATCCTTTACAGTATCAGTTTTTGGTAGGTATGAATTACCTACTTTAAGAGGTCTTATTTCCTTTACCTTTTTCTTATAAAATTCCATGAAGAATTTTTAATAAATCTATTGTTGTGTTCTACTCTAAAAAGTGTTTTTACTTTCATTACAAAGAATCAGTAAGGTCTTCTTTATTAAATTGTAATAATGCGCCTTTAATAATAATGCACTATTTAAGGTAATTAATTTGTGTTTCTTATTTTACATATGATTCAAAATGAGTGGCGTTCAAAAAAACATTTAAATATACAGGTACTTCAACTCAGTAATAAAAAACCTACGACCCAGCTCTCCTAAGAAAAAACTGAGTGTCCGTTCGCTGTAGCCTAAATAGATGTTTTTAATTATTAACAATCAGTATAAAAAAATAGGCTACAATTTTCTAATTTTTAATTTATTTTAAAATTTAGTTTTTTTTTTCTATTTTAGTCATTAGTTCATTGTTTAGTGTTATAATTTAGTTGGTAGAAGTTTAATTAAAATAAAATAATTCTGCAGAACTGGTCTTATATCAAACATGTAGCAAAACTTGTTATATCCAATGTGACAACGCAAAACTTGTCCTATCAATTTTTAATTGCTTTTTCTTGAAAAACTGAAAAGTTCTTGTTCATTTTAGATTAAAATATTTCATATTTAACTATCCGCCATCATTGGTATATTTTTTCTTCCAGTAGAAAGACTTTCTTAATTTAACGCCACAACTTAAAAACTGGATAAGGCGAGTTTTGCTTTGAGGACTTTTTGTACGTTTTGTGTTAATGTAAATTTGACTCCAGTGTCGTTATTCTTGAAATCTCTCCGAGCGACTACTCCTAATTCGTGCGACGGCCAATGGAGATGCGGAAATCAAGTGAAATCGCATGCGTAGTTTGATTTTCACCCGATTTTGAGGGAGTACTCCTTCTCACTCGTTTAAGAATTCGTACGCAGGGGTAGAAAGCCTTACCTTTGGGAACACAATTCCTTTTATTGCACATCTGTCAAACTCATATCAAATAAAATATGGCGGCTTAAAAAAAAAACTGAAGAATTTTAATTTTATCAAATCACAATTTTTTTTTATTATTTAACCGATTTTTTTCAAAATAATTTTGTTTTATTTGGATTATGGTGCACTTTAATAAAAACTCTCTCTGTCGTGTTTTTTGCGTTTTTTATAGAAACAGCTGATTTTACGAAAAAATCATAATATACAAAAAAGATGTGCACTGATAAGTTGTATGCGCAGTGGGTTTCATTTTACCATAAGTTAAAAAGTTTTCGATTATGCTCAAAATTTTACTTTTTCATGAAAATTCCAAAAGTGGAAAAAATGCCTTAAAAATTAAAGGCTCTACCATTTCCAACAATGTGAGCTTATTTTTACTTTTTTGTAGTTCATATTCTGTGAAATATGACGGTTTATAGGTATATCGCCGACCTACGATTTTGCACAAATATTTTGCCGACTATTTTTTATACCTTAGGGACCTAAAAGGCACATCCGTGGAAAAATAGATTAAAGCTCTTCAAAAAACTACTGAACCATTTTTCTCTTAAAATATAGCATTACTAATATAAAGCTGATATATGTCTATTTTTTTCAGTGTTTTCTTTTTATTGGTTTACAAAAAGAATGAAAAAATAGGTAAAACCTATTTTTCATTCTACGAGTGAAACGACAGCGAACCAAGGAAACAAAGTTCATGGTGGGATGAAAACGTCCACCGGTCTATAATGAAGAAAGACATTTCGTCACAGTTCAACCAGACCATGCTATCACCGTCTCCACGGCATCGGTTCGGAACCGAAAACAATGAGTTAACCAACGTTCCGAACCGATACCGTGGAGACAGTGATAGCATGGTCTGGCTGAACTGTGACGAAATGTATTTCTTCCTTATAGACCGGTGGACGTTTTCGTCCGGCCATGGACTTAGTTTCCTTGGTTCGCTGTCGTTTCACTCGTAGAATAAAAAATAGGTTTTACCTACTTTTCATTCTTTTTGATTTAGCTGTAATAGTTATTTCAAAATGACAAAGTATGAAGCAATAAATTATTACCAGACCATTAATATAAAACAGTTTCATGTAAGGGTAGTAAGTCAAAAGTTTTCGCTTTTTGCACCAGACAGTTCTGCCCCGTTAGTTAAAGGCGGAAAAAATGCATTGGTTCTAAAAGTTATTGCGTCCTTTCAACTACCGTTTATTTTGCTAAAAAAATTTCCAGGATCCGCTACTGATGTAAACGGGTAATTTGATCTATTGCATTGTATTGAATAGCCTCCTGTATGTAGTGCACAAACATGATAGAGCCTTTCAAGGGAATATTTGGCCCCCACTTTGCTCTAATTAAATGTCCAAAATACCGACCAATCAATTACAAACACAGGCTCGACTGTCAAGAAATAAATGAAAATTATTATATTACCGGGTAAGCGAAAAATGTTTCCACCAAGCCTATTTGTTAAAAACTTTTGAACTAAATGACAGATTTATTGGATTAGTCATATTATCAAATTTTTAACAGAGTGAAAAAAAGACACCATTTTATTTTTAGAATGGTGGCTATGTTAGTTAGATATTTTTAGTATGTTTACCCTCAATTCTTTGTGTTTTCTCCAAATTCGTTGTCTAATTCAATAAGGTACCAATTCAAGACCCTGTATGTATGACATATTTTAAAGAAACGAAGACGCGCCAAACTTATCAAAGTCAAATTTATTTAAGTCAAAATCAATGGATCAAAATATCGGTCCTCCATACTCTAGCCTTGTTTAGAGAGAGATGCACCTTCCGCCATTGTTAAATCATAAGCGTCGGAAAAGCAAAATAAACGATTTTTGAAAAAAATTTACAGGGGGCGAAGGAAAAAAGTGTTTGTTTATCAGTATTTTTCTCCTGTTTATCCAAAAAAACTACTCAAAAAAATTAAGATCGTAAAAAATATAAACAAGCGGAGTAGAAATTTGGTTAGCTGGTATTTTAGAATGTGAAGTTTGCAATATTAGCATAAATGTCCGTTAGTTATCAGTCACATAATTTTTATGGATGCATCGGGCAAAAAATTAAACTTCGCTTAAAAAATAACGGAAGTTTACATAACGAACCGTTTGTTTGGGAATGGCTGACAACATGAATTATTTTAGTGAAACGCCAATGAACTTAACTTAAAATAACATAACCAAAAAGTATGAGTTTGAGTGACTTTAATTGGTTTCTCTCATCTCTATTTCTTTGAAATATGTCATACATAGAGGGTCTCTACTACCAACACAAAAATCGGTTTTGACGGTTCGAAGATGCCTATATTGAATAAACAAAAAACCGTATTCAAATTAAACTTACTTTTTTGCTTAATTCAAAGCAGTGGCGGTCCGTGAGCTCCAAATCTGAAGGGGCGCTTTGCACCATTCGATTTTAACGGTCGCTTAACGGTAAACGTCGTTTAATTCGTTTATTTCTTTTGCACCATATTTTAACAGAAGTTTAAAGGATCTTAAACAATGCTTAAGTTAAACGCCCGATTTCGTCCGTTTAGTTGCAAGTTTAACTCATTTTTGAAATTTTGCTGAATTTGTGTTATGTTTTACTGGCGATTTTTTAAAAGTTTTCTGTCGATTTTTCTGGGAAAATAATTATATGGAGCAGTGGCAGCACGTTGGAAGGCAAGAGGGCCTAGGCCTCTCACTTTTTATGACCCAGGTTATTTTTGAATATTACCGGACCGACGTATACACACATTTTGGGCGCCACACATGAATAAAGCAAACGTCGCCGTTGATTTGAAGATACTTGAGTTTAATGAAAGTGCTGAACTAGCCAGAATACACCACACCACGAAAAATATTTTAAAGATATCACATAATTTTTTGGGGTTATAAACCAACAGCGGATCTTGTTCTTAAGAAAACAGAAAAAAGCTATGGAATATAATGTTAACGTATAAACAACATTGTTCCCAGATTGTTTATTTATTCTTAAATTTGGCTTCCTTTACAGAACTCTGAATCTACCCTATTAATTTTTACTTAGCAATAAATGTATGCCAGCAAACCGACATTTTGATTAAAATTATTAAAGAAACATGTAAAAAGTGTGGCACAATTTGTAGGAGTAGATACTGTCAAAGTATCTAGAATAATTGCAAGAGTTTCTGAAGCCATTGCCAATCAGTAACTCTACAGTTCTGTAATATGTCATATTTACAACAAGAATAAAGTCAGCAGCCCCTTTCAGTTTATTATTTATTACTTGCTCTCTTATGTTTCTCTTTCATATTTTCGCTTATTTTTCCCTGTTTATTCCAAAAAAACTACAAAAAAAAACCGTAAAAACATAAACAAGCAGAGAATGAGGGGTTACGGAATAACAATAAACAGCTTAGACCCGGGTTTGTAGCTCAGCAAAATCTGTTAAATTGATGTCATAATTTTTTCGCTAAATTTAAATGTTTATTTTTTTTTAATTAAAAAGAAATTAAAAAATAATGTATAAAATTTTTATAAAACTTATGGTTTCCCGCAGTGGCGCACCCAGGAATATGTCTTGGGTGCGTACACGGCTTCCCCCCAATAAATAAAAATAAACTGAGTTTGATTTTTTCCTTAAAAAACACCAAAATTTTAACTGAGTATAAATTCCCTAAAAATAGCCCATAATTTAATTTGTTTATGCTGTTGAAAACGAAAATCCTGAGATTTTATGTTTTCTATGTCAGGAGCCATTTTTGTACAAAATTCAAAATGGCGGACTACTTTACAACAGATATTTTTCACCCCCCTGAAAAACTGTTAAGTGCGCCACTGTAATAACACCTAAACACCAGAAAAATTCCTAATCTTTACCACGGACGGTAGTGTATTACTTAATAAAATTGATTAAGCAATAAAAAAGTTATTCGCCCCTAAATATTAGATGTTTTTTATCAGGGTAATAGAAAAATGGACTTTATGCTATAAACTTTTACAACTGAAATTTCAACATTACGGCAATTTGTTAATTTATTTTTAAATTTAAAAACTTTATCGAATAGGTTACTATTTATAAAAATTGGTCAAAAAATAAAAATTATATTGAAAACAAATGTTGCTGTTTCGATAATATTTATTAACATAGTGAAAACACCCAAAACAGGATATTTAAAAGCAATTGTAAATTTCAAAGAAGGAAAAACGGGCAAAAGATATTTATAAATTCTCGAACTAGAGGGATAATATTTTGATGCTTATATGACAAGACAACGGATTAAAGTACACAATCGTTATACGAAGTCGTATAAACGTAAGAATTACTCTTAAAAATACCAAAATTCAAACTATTATAAGTGTACAAAAAGCCAACGAATTATAACAAAAAAGGTCTCCAAAGATACCCAAAATCTCTTCTTTGAATTAAGGTTGGAAACTACCCAAATTGGCCAAAGCGATCGTATGGTCTTTGGGCTAGCTAGTGAGTTGCAATGAAAAAACTAAGATATATTTTTAAAAAGTATCCTTAAAGAAAAATACTCTGCCAATATATGGGCCTCTAAGCTCACACTAGGTACTATAGTTATAGTGTACGTGTGAGCTAATATAACTAAAAACTGAAATATATTTTATTCAACTCCACACTAAATTACCTTTGTTTGATACCACACAAGCCATGTTTTGACTTAAACTCAAATTTTTGAATCCACCCCCACCCTTAAAAAATAAAAACTAAAATGTATTTTGTTAAACTCCGGACTCAATTACCTTTCGTTTGATATCACACACACCATATTTTCACATAAACTCTAATTTTTGAAATTTATCCCACCCTTTTATTTGGTTTGTGTTCGGTAGATTTTGTTCATTTTTAAATGGGACCATCTCGACCCAAGACCCAGCCTAGGTACCAAATTTCATTGAAATCGGCCAAGCGGTTTTTGAGTTATGCGCGTTGGTCGTTACAGACAGACATACAGACAGACATACAGACAGACATACAGACAGACATACAGACAGACATACAGACAGACATACAGACAGACATACAGACAGACATACAGACAGACATACAGACAGACATACAGACAGACATACAGACAGACATACAGACAGACATACAGACAGACATACAGACAGACATACAGACAGACATACAGACAGACATACAGACAGACATACAGACAGACATACAGACAGACATACAGACAGACATACAGACAGACATACAGACAGACATACAGACAGACATACAGACAGACATACAGACAGACATACAGACAGACAGACAGACAGACGGCGCAACAAAAAAGTTTCAAAATCATCTGAAACGCAAAGATTTATAAAATTTTTTGAAATCGGAGCAACTTTTTTTTTCTCGAAAAGTTAGGATCACCATAGCTCACACTACTATTGGCGATTTCAACGACCGATGAGGGCGCTGCGGTGCGTAAACAAACATGGAGGAAAGCGAGTAACATTTCTTGTTGGTGGTTTGAAACCAGCATGCGGTTCGGTGTGGATTACAGCGATGAACCAGCGGTTAGAGACTATTTTATTGTGTAAATCAGTGTAGTGCTTTATTTACCAACATTGACGAAATTTTTGTTACTTTGGCTTCAGTCTCTTCATATCTTCAATCGACTGCCGATAGCAGATACATTGATTGGTAAATTAAAGGAATCAGACAGTTATGTGGAGATACTAGCACTTCAAGTAAGTGCCATCAAGAGTAACCCTTATGAATTAAAGTAATAAAAAACAGGAAAATATGCATTTCAAACTCTACATGCACCTGTAAAGCACTCATCCAATCGCTGGCCCCGATTTTTATTTTATTCCTATTTCAATTCTGCTGTATAAAATCCACCATATATCTGTTTTATTTAGCTTTTGCACAATAATCTTCATTTGGAAAGTGCTTAGAGCACACACGCATATTTTCAGTGACAGGCTTCCCCATGAATAATACATTTTCCGAAGCCATCCTTTTATCAACATATCCCTCTTGTCCTAATGCATTAACTATTTTCACACGAATCCCACTATTTTCTTCGGAAAATAATAGAAGAAAAATAATAAAAACAAACATGTGGTTCCCTACCTTTCCTTGAGTGGCATCGATAGACACAACAATTAGTATTATGCTTCGTAGTTCCAGACGTTGATGGTTCTGGTTCTGAACTCATGTTACTTATATATATTATATTATTTATGTAAAAAATCCACAATATTTATCTTTTAACAAGAAACAATCTCACAAAGACCACGAATTTAACAGAATGACGCCGTAAAATGAAGAAACGCAATGTAAACACATGACCGATCGTCAAATGATTACTCGCTTTCTAGGATCACGTTTTTCCGTCCAGAGGGCGCACAGATTTTTGGAATCGCCAATAGTATAGTATATGTGTGAGCTAATAGAAATAAAACCCGTTTAGTGTTGAGACCTTAGGTCCGTAAGGAGAAGATGCAAGGCGACTGGTTACTGATATTTCTGAAAAACTTAAAAACTCTTGTAAGAAATCACTAACCAGGAGCTTTATTATCCAGTTGATTAGCTAAGCTATTCAAAGGGGTAATACTGCATCGATTCTTGGAACCCTCCCGGAACAAAGAGGTTTGGAGGAAGTCTTTTATGTCATTCAAAATTAATTATGTAATTTTAAATCTAGTTTATTAAATACAATTAAGTTATTTTATTTAGTTATTATTGTTACGAATACAATTAAGTATTTTATTTAGTTATTACCTTGTAAATGTAATTGTAATAATAAATTAATGTAAAATATGGTAGAAACTAAAGAAACTAACGTACTAGCTGTTAGGAGATTTTAAAATAAAATTAGCATTCTTCTAGACAATACTTAACTAGTTGTTCAAGGATTTTATGATTCATAACTAAAAGTTGTTTTTAAAAAATTCTAAAAAATTACAGCGACCTAGTCTGCGCCCATGTCTTGCAAAGGCAACATAAAATACAGCTCTCAGTGACGGTACCAAAAAAAAAAAAAAAAAAATGCAATTTTTGGGTAAAATAGGTTACTAGGTACAACAAGGTACGCCGTTTTGCCCCAAACTACCAGTTAAACTCAAACCAAATTCATACACAGTAAAAGACTAATTTCCCGGGCAACGCGTTTAATTATGAATAATACACAAACCCACTAATTGTTCAATGTAAACAAAATTTTTCAAAGTTTGTGAAAAATGTACTTATCGTCATAAAATACGCAAGCCATTTTTACAATAAATAGCGCAGAATATCGCATGTTGAGCAAAAACCAACTTAAGCTCATCCGACGGGCACCAATCAAATTGCAGAGAGTTGAACCAATCATGGGGATTAAATACCTAATATTAAGAGGTTTTTTTCTTGCATAGTTTAGCTAAAACTGCGGTATCTTGTTTTACCACCGTATCTTATTTTGCCCCACTTTCCCCTACTTTGTTAGTCTAAATGTTGCCCTGTTACAAAATCAAAAATATTCTCGGGTTGCATATCTAGGGGTTGAATAATCATTGGTTATACCTTTTCTAGTTTTTAACCGACTTCCATGAAGTAAACGACATATAAACAACGGTTTTAAGATAAACAAACTAACCGATTGTGAATAACTAATATAATATTAATTTTAAAACAAATATCTTTGAATTTGTAAAACGCAACATTTAGACTAATGGATGGTTTATTTGTCATATTACATAAGGTACTTGGCCAATATTGATACATAATTAAAGATCAATATTCTATAAGGTATATCTATGATTTTATCATAAAAATTTAGTGATTGTCGTTTCAGAAATTGTAAAAGACCACTCTATCCTGCCTGCTTTTGCCTTCATATACATAAACTGGGTTTCCTTATCACATTCTCCGTTTTGAATTGGCATATAAGAAAAAATTCCATGAACGTAGTTTTATATCTGGAAAAGCCAATTCATGTTTAATTCAAAATATATATACGATATATTTCTTTATATTTCCTTCTTTGCCTGGGTCCAGATACACAGTTTATAAAAAAATCCATAAAGTTCACTTCTTTCTCATCAAATTTCTCTAAATAAAATCATAAAAGTTCATAAGATTTAGTAGGACGTTAATACGGTTTATAAAACACCACATTTCGGTAGAAACGTATGAACTTCAAGTACCTACTAAAGCATATATCAAGTGAAATTATGCCTAAAATTTTTCTTGTTTTTGCATTTTACCCAGAGTATCGTAAAATGCTTTAGGCTTGCGGGGTTCTAAAGTGAAGCGTTGTGTCGGTTAACTGTTTTTGTCCTAACGTAGTATTATAAGTATGTTACTACACTGTGCGAAGGGCAGTGGCAGCTCGTGAGATAGTGCCACCTGTCTATTTTTCTGCAAAAACATGTCTTGATATAGGTTTTTATTTTATTTTATGCATTTCTTTTTAATTTATAAATTATATGAAATTTGGTTCGGTTCGGTTCGGTCGGATACGACGAGATCAATGAGCCACTGAAACCCGAAGCATCCTAGAACACGCTGCTCAAATAGCATATGCCAGTGTGCCACTTTTCTGTTGGCTTCTTTGAACAGAGATAGATTTTGTCAGCTGCCTGTATAACCCCGACACCGAACCAATGTGTATCAAATAGAGAAATTGGCGGTGTTTTAAGTCGCTGATTATGATTTTGATTTAAACTTATAAAACATTCAAAATGGCGAATTTCTATATTTGAAAGACATCGATTTATAAATAAGAAAGTTCGCCATTTTGGATCTGCCATTTTGATTTATTTAAGTTTGACTAAAAAATTGTATTAAATAACCTTAAGCAATGTAATATTTCAAGTTTGAGACAAATCGGTTAGTAAGTAGGAAAATCCGCCATTTTGCATTCGCCATTTTGATTTTTTAAAGTAAGCAATGCAATATTTCAAGTTTGAGACAAATCGGTTAGTAAGTAAGAAAATCCGCCTTTTTGCATCCGCCATTTTGATTTTTTAAAGTTTGAATAAAAAATTATATTAAATGACCTTAAGCAATGTAATATTTCAAGTAAGTTTGAGACAAATCCGCCATTCTGGATTCGCCATTTTGAGTTTTTTATAAGTTTAAGTCGAAATCATAATTAGCGACTTAATTTCTCTATTTGATACACATCGGTTCATAAATAAGAAAGTGCGCCATATTGGATCAGCCATTTTGATTTTTTTAAAGTTTGAGTAAAAAATTGTGTTAATGACCTTAAGCAATGTAGTATTTCAAGTTTGAGACAAATCGGTTAGTAGATAAAAAAATTCGCCATTTTGGATTCGCCATTTTTATTTTTTTAAGTTTGAGGATAAAACTGTTTTAAGTGATCTCAGGCACCGCAAACTTTCAAGTTTGAGACACATCGGTTTAAAAATAAAGAAATCCGCCAATTTGGATCCGCCATACACCTAACAAATTTCAACACTCAACTTAATGGATTTAGCTTTACGTAACAAAACCAAATTTCAAGAAAATTGCGTAAAGGATTTTTTAAAGATGTTTTTGTATAAATAATATATCTATTTTTTTTTTCATCTGCACATTTTATCCAAAAAATTTTTTAGTCCTGCGCCGAGTTGGCCCGGCGCCCAGTTGGCCAGGCACCCAGTTGGCGGCGCCCAGTTGTCCTAGACCGACAGAGATAGGGCCAATGTTGGACATTTTAGCGTTGTTTACATAGAAAATACAGGCCATCAGTTAGTAGTATTACTCGCATTGTTTTTGTGCGTGAAACATGGATGTTTTAATTTACGCCCCTTATAATATATTTCAATTATTTCAGCAGAATTTTTTGATACATTTTATTCATTTCATGGTATTTGGGTGGGCATGGGTTAGTTTCTTTTAACAAAAATAGAATTAGAAACCCCAACCATAGTAGTAGAAGTATACTGTTGTAGTAGGTCTGTTTTTTAATGACTGGATAAACATTTAAGTGCAACAACCGGGTTTTTTTTACTGACTAAATTCTAGCACTACCATGTTGTAATGACACGAACCGCCGCTGGCAAAGGGGGCGGCCTTTAGATTAACTTGTGGAACTTGTTCTAACTTGAAAATGATATTTTCCCAGTTAAATTTATATAAGTGAAATATGTTTCCTTATATGATTTTTAACAATTTTATAAAAAGCTGTGACACAAATGTGTTAAGATTTCTTTAGAAGCAACTATTTACTTGTTTTTACATATTTTTATAAGAAAAAACCTTACTTAGTTACAGGCGGGAAAAGCTAAAAATGTAACTTTGGTTATTGCAAGTCACTGGGTTCTTCACGGGGCATGCCACCCGTCTAAACATACTGGCAACTGACTACTGCCTTAGCTGCAAGAATGAGAAGGAACCTAAGAGCATATAGCATATAACGTTAAAGCCCTGGATAGGACGAGATATAACGCTTTAGATCTTACTTCCAAGATCTAGAAAAACTGAGGGACAACGACAAAGCTCGGTGCAATAGCCAGATTTGTAACAAACTGTGGCTTTAATTGGGCACTTAAGCTCTCTTACTCTCACAGAAATGATTAAGGTTACTTTCGTGAAATTATTTTATCACATGTTGTATTACAGTGGACCAGTAGATCGACGTAACAGCTGACGTTACCAATTACCTAAGGCAATTATTACCGATGGACCGTCCGGCTACTCGTTCACTTTCTTTAAATGCGATAATCTAATAAAGGGCATTTAAAACGTAAAAAAATCACGCATTTTTATTGTTTTATTAACCATTAGTAACGCTGCTTCATACGTAGGTTATCTTTGGTTAAAAGAACAAAATGCATGATATTTTGACTTTTCTTGGTTAAACGCTCTCTGTTAGATTCTTGCATTTAAAGGAAGAGATCGAATAACCGGACAATCCGTCGCTAATAATGGCTTCTATTCTGTCCATCGATGTGTTGTTTAGTCGGATAAATAAATGTTGCTTTTCAATAAATTTTGTATAATACACAATAAAAGATGTATATGTATAATCTAACCTAACGAATTTTACGCCTTATATTTCAATTTTTATGTTTACTTTTTCTTTTTTATGTGACATTTTTTAAAATATTCAATGACAAAAACTAGTCTCTATTAACCAATCAAAATCAATTAAAACTTAACCCCAAGTAGGTAACACAGGCCTGGGCAGCATTTGGTAAATTAAGCTAATAAATAAAAAATATCATTAGTACCTCAAAACGAAAGTGTATAACCAATGTATCCTTCCTGTACTTACCTGGATCTCAGACCTGGACACTTACAAAATCAAACATGGATAAGGTAACAAAAGCCCAAAGATCAATGGAAAGACAAATGTTACATGTGAAGCTAACAGATTGAAAAAGGAATAATTGGATAAGAAATAAAACAAATGTCAGAGGAGAGGTAGCAAAATTTAAATGAAAATTTTCCGGTCATAATATCAGACAGAAAGCCGATTGATGGAACAAAACACCCCAAATGAGATTGTCGGACGATTTGAAGAAAGATGCGACAGACGGGGAAAAGTGGAAGATATTGGAAGAGGCCTATGTCCAAAGATGAATCGAAGAAGACTAAATAGATTGATAGAATAGATGGGTATTGTAACACGTTGGTTCTCAAATTATAATTTAATAAAGCATCTGAAGTCCTTTACTACCCCCTTGCAGTACTCACTACTACCAACATTTAAGGGCCCTATCCACGGGTACAGCAACATTTCTGTGCTCAATTTATTAAAATTCGAGTTATCGGTTTTTGAGTTATCTTGTCCCAGGCAGACCAACAGACCATCATAAAATTTGGTAGTTAGGCCATTTTTGGCCCAAATAACCTATTTTAAGTTTCATTCAAACAAGTGTTTTCTTAACGATGCCAATAGCCTTCCTAAAAATAGGTAGCAAGACTTTAAAAATATTATTGAATATTAAGAGCAATATAAGAAAGGAGGCAGAACTAGCTGCTTAAAAGCTGCTACGTATTACCGTTTGTGACATTTTTGACAAAACCTAGGTTGCTATCAATCACAAACTTCAAGACGTGGTGACGCCAACTATTTTAACGCGGCACCGATAAAAAAACTATTTTCTTATTCCACTGAACTACCTGACTATATTTCGGATACGATTTTGTTTCAAATCGAACCCTTAAACGAGAATACCGTAGTAGATCTCTTGTGTGTATAAAATAAATATAAAACAGTTTTAAAAACATTACAAACTTTAATGAACATAAAATATAACTGTTGCAATTTACAAATTGTTACAAGACTTTTCTTATGACCTATAAAACAAACAAGATCCAAAATAATAAAATAAAAACTTAAACTTGTTAACTGACAATTATTGGTCGCCGTCGTGGTGTGATGGTAGCAATGTTTGTTTCCCACACCAGCGGTCCGGGTTCGATTCCAGTATAAATAAAAATAAAAAAATTTATTAATTCAGAGGTTTTAGTTTAAGTTCAAAAAAACTTTTATTGACGGTAGGTTCGATCCAAGTATTCCATTATCTCCTCTTTGAAGAGCTTGGAGGTATCAAGTCAGTAGCGTTACTCATAATTCTAAAGTAAACCTAAACGGAATCAGAGATAAAACGACCTTTTATAGACAACACTTTCTTATCTCAAAGTTTTTCCATAGCCAAATAGCTTAGTTTGAATGAACACAAAAAATGTTTTTTGACGATCCCAATAGCTTTTCATACCTACGTTTGTGTAAACTCTCTACACTTTTGAAAATATAGCAAAATAAAGACTGAATCTGAGTCGACATATTGGCTCGTAATTTATGAACGGCCGATGCTAGGCGGCAAGTCATGGTAATTTGTCAATTCAACCTCTTGCACTAATGGTATCTTTTAAAATAGGGTATAGTCACTAACCTAGGGGCGGATCTAGGAATTTAAATTGGAAGTGGGGGGGGGGGGAATTTTTAGCGTCTTGCATAGTAACCAAGATGACTGGGAAAATTCGCCGCCTCCTACTCACCACGACTAATTTGTCGCCGGGCCAACACACGCAGGCGCCTATCTGATTCGCCGTCGGCCCAACTCTCTGTCGCCCGACTTGCCCCGGGCCAACTCGTCATTAGCTGCCGTAGTTTGCAACTTTGACAGGTGGTTAAAGTTCGGGTAACAATGCAATTTAATATGTTTTATCAAATTTTTTTTTTCTGCCGCCATTTTGAAAAAATAAAAAAATTGTTTTTTTTTGTACATTATAATTTTAAACTAATTAAGGGTAATATAAAACTACATATCTTGTTAAAAAATTTACCAAACCAAAAGATACTGTTGTGTTTATATTTTGAACACCATCTTGGATAATAATAGACGTATGTTATTTATTATGAAATATTAAAAATCGGCGACCCTTATGTAGTATAAATAAATGATATTATATTACACGCAACCCTCCTAATTGTGTAAAACAAAAACGAAAAAATACCTTTTTTATCTGAACTACGGCCGCCATCTTAAAATGTTAAATGTTAAATTGTAACTTTTTTACAAATTATGGCTAAATATAGATAGAATTAAAAAAGAAATTTTGTTAAAATTTAATTTGGTCTATAGGTTATAAAAGTCTCTTATTTTTGACATATTAAGCGCCATCTTTTTATCTGCTGGGGAATTTATTATTTTTTTACGGTGGGCTTAAAGAGCTGGGCAGTAGCTTTAATATGAGGCAACAGAAATTAATATAGCACAAGAAATAAAGAACATATCGAAAAAAAACTATTTATTGTCTGATTCGTATCTTATGCCAGAGTTTAACATGAAAAAAGTAAGGCTAATAAATTTTAAGCCAGATTTACTTAAAAATGTAGGCAATAATGCATTTATGCCTAGTTTACCCATTAATTAGTTAGAAATTTATGATTATGATTAAGCAGAAATACAAAAACAAAAAAGGTCAAAATCAGAAACAGAAAATCAAAAGTTGGGAACACAACTTGCTAGCAGATTTGTTTCTATTCGTAATTCCTCCATGAAAAATTACCATTTCAAGCAGAAACGTTTATTATAACAAAAACATTTCATGTAAAACAAGCCAAGTACGCGAGAATGGTATTCCGTAAAAAGAATTGAGATAAAAGTAAAGCCAAGTTCTGCAATATAAATTTCCAAAAGAAAGGATCTAGTTTGGAAATGTTTTTTTTTTAAACTTTGCTATTACAGCCAAACTTTTTTATGTTCAATTTAACACTGAGCCTAAGAGTTATTTGCAGCCATAATAGCCAAGTTTAGAAAAACATTTTCAAACTAGTAAGAACTTTTCATTTTGAAATTTGTATTGGAGAACTTGGCTTTATTTTTATCTCACTTCTTTTTATACGATTTTCGCGTACTTAGCTTTTTTTACATGGAATGTTTTTGTTATGATTTCACTCCTGACTTTAAAGGATTTGGATATTATTTCAGTTTTAAAGTAGTCAAATATGCGAAATATTGTTTAAAACTTTTCCAATGTCTTATGAAAAAATTTTGAGGTTTTTTAATTTTTTTCTATGGTTTTATCATATTACTATCAGCCTTCTAAAACTAAGTTCTCTAGCGTGCCTGGAAGTGGGCAATGTTACTTTTACATAACTTTATATTTATAGATAAGGGATAGTGCCTATCAGTCTCCTAAAGCTTAGCTCTGTAGTGTTTCTGGAAGTGGGCAATGTTACTTTTACATAAATTTACATTTAAGGGAAGAAATATTAATTTATAGGAGAGGAAAGCAAATTAAAATTTTGGATTTTTTCCTATAGTTTTATCACATTTCCTATCAGTCTGCCAAAGCTCAGCTCTTTAGCGTTTCTGGAAGTATGCAATGTTAATTTTACATGTAAAGGGGAAGTAAACTAGAATTATGGGCTTTTCTGATTTTCTGATACTGATTTGTTCCAAGAGTTTGCTCTTAATTTCTATCTCTGTCTACCTCTGTCTGAAAGTACAGTAGAATTTTGATCTATACATGAGTGTGTGGCAATTTCGACGTTTTATAAAATTTCGTAACTACTTTACTACATTATGAAAGTTCATTAAACAGGGAGGGGTTATTAACTCTATAAAGAACTACAACTGTGCAAAGTTTAATATCATAGCTTATTCCGAAGTGGAGGCTTAGTTAGGTCAAATTTGGGCTGCAATTTTTCAAAAAAAGATGGAACAACAGTTTACGTGAACTTGGCGGGGCACTGCCGTGCCCCCGGGTTTAAACTTTTTTTGCTAAGAAAAATTTTATTTGGTAGTTTTATAGTTGCCCTAATATTTTAAGCATATCAAAATTAAGGCGACATCGACAGTTTGCAAAAGCAATATTGCTAGCTAAGTATAATTGTTGCCACAATCGCGGCGCGTCAGGGGGGGCAGGGGGGCCTTGCCCCTCTCCTTTTCTCCTTTTTTTCAAATCATATAAAATTCTTCGAAAATCCATAATATGTTTGTAAAATGTTATTTTTTTTTACTACAGAAGTTACGATTTAAGGGCACGCGCCGCTGCTGGTTGCTCCAATTTTGGAGCAGATGTTGAGAAAGACCTTGTTTGATTGGGAACGGTAATATCGTCCCCACACGACCTTCATCGTTAATTTATGTTGTAATTTGTTACGTATAATGGAACGTTGTCAACTTTTGCGAGCCAAATAACGCTTTGCTGTCAATTCTTGTTTCGATTATAAGCAATAACTATACAAAATACTGAAATAAATATTTAATAAAAATTGGTTATCAAACAGTTATATGAACATTTTATTGGTTGTGTTTCAAGTACTGAAAGCATGGAGAAAGTTTATTGGTGAAAAATCGTGCGCTGAAAATATATGTATCGATTATTAGTTTACACCGAAGTTGGGGAATATCCTCGGGAATATCTATTCTGTAAAACATCAAACGTATAGGTACGGGATGTAATATTTTCAATGGCGTTAGATATTATTTTTATAATGTTGGTTGTTTTTAGTTATAGCCTAGTCATATTAGGAATTCCCCTGGAAAAATAGGAAAATAGGTACAAGCTGGATTTTTGTACAATTATCATCCACTTCCCCACATATTTTCCACCAAATTCCCCTTGAGCTTCGCTAGATATAAGGCTCCAAATGTTCTTAAAATCAGTTTTTTGCGATTTTCTGGAAAAGTAATAACTTTTTCAACAAAACTGAAGAGAAAAAAAAATACGCAAATTCATTTGGTCTATACAATAAAATTAGAAAAAAAACATAACCTAACATTTAAAAAAATATATTTTAACAAAAATATATTTTTTTATTTAATTATTTTCCCACTCTGTAGATTCATTGTTTAAAAATGTTAATACTTAAAAATGTTTTGCTTGATCATCACTTGTACGAAAGATCATTTGCTAAAATTAAGATTTTATTTTTTTAAAGTTAAACAAGTTAAGGTTAAGAAAATAGTTAATACCAGTCGGAATACCAACGGGATTTTGAAAATTAAATTTTTATACAATTAGGAACTGTACGAGAAAAAAAATATTTAAATTCTAGTCAGAAACAGTGTTAAAAGACGCGCAATTTTGCACAATTTTATTTTATTCGAAATTCCAGCTTAAGGGATTTAAAGTAAATTTTATAAAATTAAAAAAAAAAAGTGTTTGACTACATTTAAATATGACAAAGAGGCTTAGACAAAATATATGGAACATAAGGGTGGTTTATGAAGGGTTGAAAATTATAAACAGAGCCACTCACAGAGCGTTTTAATAAATACTCGTATTAATATGCAATTTTCAGATTTTAATGTCATGATTATTCGCCAAGGCTGTCAAAAACCAAGCTATGTAACGTAATTTTTAATCAATTAGTTTTTAGTTACCTTTTTCTGTACTTTACATAAATATACCTAAAATATTCTTTAATTATTATTTTTTACTTGAAACCCCCTCTTAATATAAATATTGACACCCACCTATTTATTATAATAGCATTATTTAGAATAAAACATTAAGATATGAGGATTATTGAGAGGGTCAAGAGCTCAAGTGTTTTAGGTGTTGCTATGCAAGCATAGAGTTTAATATAAGAAGAAATAATGTAGTTCAGCAGTGAAAAGTGAGATAATTTGTGATAATAAGTTTAGCGCATAATGGCGCATCACTATTGAGGCAGTGCGCATTATGGCGGGCCACTGAGAAAAACCTAAAAGGCTATTAGTGCCTGCCGGCGTTCCTTCAGATCAGAGGATCTGTAAGTTTTATGGATTCTTTCATGCTTTCTGAATGACTCATCAAGGTGGAAGGTTTCAGTAAAAGATAACCTTAGCACTTGGATGTTGGGATGCTAGTTTGTTTAGCGGCAATTTAGCGTCCAAGGGAAGCCCTCATACTATTTTAGGGTAGCATGCTGAAGAAAGAATGTACGATAAAGTGAAGTTGCATGGGAGGGCGGCATGAGGCCCCTGGTGAGTAAACTTTAAGTTTATGAATAATTGAGCAGATTAGTAAGTTTATTGTTTTATTTTTATGGTACCTGACGCCTGCCTGTCAAGCTAATTAAGAAGGGAAGTCACAAATGACAATTAAAATGGTATAACCGTGATTGATGCTACCTTGGTTGATACCCATTGCAAAAAAGGTGAGTTAAAAAAGACGAACCTTACAGCTATATATGCAAGGACAAATTATTTTTTGTAGATATCTTACAAACTAGCGCGTGTATGATACATATATATTTGGGGAAAAATCATGATACAACGACTATTCGCTGAAACTTTATTTACCTACGTATATATTTTGAAACGCTTAAAAAGCTACCCTATATTTATTTTGTTTAAACTCTTTGTCCCATTAAAGTTTAGTGAAACACTACTTTTGCTATTAATTGCAGTTTGGCTGGAATTTTGAATATAATAAAAGTGTGCACATTTGCGCAATTTTTAAACCTGTTTTTACTAAGAAGTTAAACTTTTTTTAAACACGTTTTTTTTCATGTACAGAGCGTAATTGTATAAAAACATTTTTCTCTAAGTCCCATTGGTTGTCCGGCTACTATTGACCATTGGCCAACTTAAAGTTGTCTAACTTTGAAGAAACAAAAACTAAATTTAAGTACATGGTTTAAAGTATTAACAGTTTAAAATAAGGTAACTACAGGATAAGAAAAAAATACAATAAAATAAAGGTTTTTAAAATATATTTTTTAAAATGTTAGGTAAGGTTTTTTTTCTTAATTTAACATTATAGACCGAATGATTTTGCATATTTTTTATTTCTTTACTTTTGTAAAAAAGGTATTAATTTTCGAGAAAAGTTTCTATCTATTGTTTTCCAAGTTTCAGGGTTTTTTCATCTAATATGACTGTGCGTGCAAGGGCTGAAAAATAACGGAATTTCCTTCGATAGGTCGCCGGTAATGGCTTCACAAGCACATTTAAAAATAATTGTCGGTATTGACGATTGAAAATGGAAAGTTACGATACATATGGAATTTTATATGAAAAGGCACCTACCTTGGACTCTCTTGCAGCTCCAGTCGACGTTTAAACGTCCAGTTTTTTCACCTCAAATTCACTTTTTTCGGGAACGTGATTTTGCTAGTGTCTTGTTGTGACGGTGGTTCTTTGCGCACTCATCGCGGCGCTGCTTCTCTTCCACGTGTCCGGTGCCGTGAAACCCCATATGCATATTTTAGAGCGCGAAAATTTAAATTATTTTAAACGCGCAGAAAAGGAAAAGAAAATGAAAATTAGGAAATATCTTGCTTGCACCAACATTTTCCGGCCGCCAAAACACGTGTGTTTTTACTTAGTTAAGAAAAGGAAAGGAACAAAAAAATTAAATAGTATTCGCCTATTAGCTATTAAACGATACAATTTAACATTAACCCAAATATGCATTAAATTATGCATGTAAATTAAAATTAAAAGAAAAGAAAAAATACTTAGAAAAAATTAAGAAAGAAAAAGAAAATTTTGCCTTATGCGTCGGGCATAGGCAAAGGACATAGTTTCACTACTGGTCGACGATATGTTCCTGTAGCTGTTTTAACGGTCACAACACGAATATGACCATCTGAGCCAGGGTGTACGTCGACAATTCGCCCAACAGCCCATTGCAATGGCGGTTTTTGTTCATTCTTTACCACGACTAAAGTATTTAGTTTAATATTGTTAGAAGCCTCTGTCCATTTAGAACGCTGTTGCAAGGTGTTTAGGTACTCCAAGTTCCAGGGTTTCCAAAAATCGGACTGGAGCCTTTGCACCAGCTGCCAGCGGGACAGGGTGTTCAACTTGGAATCAGAAAATTCGGGTTCTGGTACGGAATTCAACGGTTCCAGGGTAAGAAAATGACCAGGGGTCAGTGGAAGAAAGTCATTCGGATCCATACTTTGGGCATACAGAGGCCGGCTGTTTAGTATGGATTCGACCTGACACAAAAAGGTAAAAAACTCTTCATAGGTTAACCGTTGCTCACCTATTACACGTTTTAAATTTGCCTTGGTGGATTTAACTCCTGCTTCAGCTAGTCCGTTTAGGTGCGGACTACCAGGACTTGAAAAATGCCAGGTAATTTTTAGACTGTGACATGCTTCCTGGGAGTACTGTTTGAGTAAACGATCAGCTCCCAAGAACGCGCTACCACAATCTGAGTAAATGTCAGAGATTCTTCCTCTTCTTGCCACAAATCTCTTAAAAGCCGCAAGAAAGGTAGGGGTGGAAATATCGGAGGTAAGTTCTAGGTGAACTGCCTTTGTTGCGGAGCAGACTAAGACAAGAATATAACCTTTGGATACCTTTGCACCTCGGTACTTTCCCATTGTAATTGGAAAGGGACCACAATAATCTATGGCAACATGTGAAAATGCCTTTACTTGAGAGATGCGTTGAGCAGGCAAGTTTCCCTTGATTTGTACGGAAGGTTTAGGATTTAATCGATAGCATAAAATGCAATAAGAAGTTACGCTCTCGATTGCATAGCGAGGGGAAAGGATCCAAAATTGTTGTCTCAAGAGGTAATGCAACGTTTTTTGACCGGGATGACAGTTCCTTTTGTGAGTGTACTCAATGACAAGTTGAGTAAGACGGTGAGAACGTGGTAAAAGTAAAGGGTGTTTTGCTGAATAAGAGAGTTCGGAAGAATGTGGTAATCGACCCCCCCACTCTTAAGCAGCCTTGTGTATCTAGAAAAAGTGAAAGTTTACGAAATTGTTTAGGAAGTAGCTTTGCGTCATTCAAACGTGAAATGAGATCAGCAAAGATGGAACGTTGAACATGCCGAACGAGAACAATAAGAGAATGTTGAAGTTCTACTTCGGTAATATTTTCGTTAGGATATTTAGATTTATTTTCGGTAAGGCGAAAAATATAGGAAATTATGCGTTGAATTTTCTCTAGGGAAGAGTAACGAGAAAGAAAAGTATCAAGCATGTGTGGTTCAACTGTGCATGTTTGAAATACTGATTTGCGCTCTTCCAGAATAACCTCGTTTTCCGGAGGGTCTGGACAGCGAAAATCATCAGGCCAGCTCTCTTTTGGTAGCCTAAGAAAACAAGGACCTTCCCAATACAAGTCATGTTTGACAAGTTGATTAGGCATAAGACCGCGCGAAGCACAGTCGGCTGGATTTAGCGCTGATGGAATATATTTCCAGGCCGTAGGAGAAATGGTTTCTTGAATGTGACAGATACGGTTTGCCACAAACGTTTTAAACCTGTGAGGTGAAGCCGCCAACCAGCATAGAACCACTTGGGAATCACACCATGCACAGATTTGGTTGAAGTTAAGAATATCTGAATATGTGTTTCGAATAAAGGAAATTAGGTCGCAAAGTAAAGTGGCACCAAGAAGCTCCAGTCGCGGAAGACTGACTGTTTTCACTGGTGCGACCTTAGATTTGGCCATTACAAGAAAGGTATGGATTTCTCCGGATACTGACTCCATTCTGAAATAGACCGTAGCCGCGTAACCTATCATAGAGGCGTCTGAAAAGCCGTGAAGTTCAATGCTACGTGGTTGATCAATGGAAAGGCGTCTAGGTAAATAAATATTTGAAAGATTTGGAAGTTCGGTTCGAAATTGATTCCAAACATTTACGATATGCGGAGGAGGCTGAGAATCCCAGTCCAGCTTCTCCTTCCACAGATCTTGCATGAGATGCTTAGCAAGTAAAGAAACGGGAGAACAGAAACCTAAGGGATCAAAAATTTTCATGATTTGAGATAAGATACCTCGCTTGGTGCATGGTTTATCTTCTGGTACGACCAAGTAGGTAAACGAATCTGAGATAGGATTCCATTGGAGACCTAATATTTTTACAAAATTAGGTTCGGATTTGTCGAAACGAATGGACATTTGTGTTTCTGATTCTGAGAATGAGGAGAGAAGTTCCGGACTGTTGCTCGCCCATTTTTTAAGTTCAAACCCTCCTAGGCGCAACAGGGAGATTAACTCCGACTGAAGTTCTTCGGCAGAGGCCACAGAATCCTGCCCAGTGAGCACGTCGTCGACGTAAATGTCTTTAAGAAGCACCTTGGAAGCATTAGGATACCTTTCAGACTCAAGTTTAGCTAGTTCTTGTATAGTACGAATAGCTAAGTAAGGTGATGACTTAAGTCCATAAACAACTGTTCTTAAGGAGTAGGTTTGGACAGGATCATCCTCAGAAAATCTCCATAGAATATTTTGATAACGCGTGTGCTCAGGAATAATTAAAATCTGTCGGAACATTTTTACTATGTCAGTAACAAAGGCTACAGCATGAATTCGAAAATTAAGTAAAATTTCACGGACATCATTTTGCAGTTTAGGACCTGCGCACAACGTCTCGTTGAGTGAGACACCTCTGGGACTACGTTGAGACCCATCAAATTATCTTCCCAGTGTTCCAGACACTGTGATGAGGGATAAAGTAGGAATTATCCAAGACATCTTTAGATATAGGCGTAGGAATAGGTATCATGTGACCAGTGTCTAAATAATCTTGCATAAAATCTTTGTAAGCTTGATAATTAGCTGAGTCTTTGAGAAGTCTAGCTTCCTGAAGCTTGAAACGTTTTAAAGCGATTGGATAGGTGTCACCCAACTGGGGTTCTAAGTTTATGAAAGGTAATGGAACGACGAATCTACCTGATTCGTTGCGTGAAACTGATTGTGAAAATAATTTTTCGCACATAATATCCTCAGGACTGTGATGAACCTTATGTGGAACCTGCTCTATCTCCCAGAAGCGCTCTAGGCAGATATCCAGAGATGGTTCGATGGAAGTGTAACAGCTTATGAGTGATTGTGGATTTTGTTGCTTTGAAGTTTCAACTTTACCAATCAGCACATAGCCAAAGATGCTATTAAAAGCACTAGGTTGTCCACGCTCTCCGTGGATAACTCCCTCTTGTAAGAGATGCGGAAAAAGTTCACAACCGACTAGGACATCAATGGAACTTGGTATATGGAAGTTTTGATCAGAAAGTTTGATATTGCGAATGTGATTCCACTTGCTCGAGTCGACAGCGCAAGAAGGAATCTCTGTACAAAGTTTTGGAAGTACTAAAGCCTCAAAATCAAAGGTAGGTCCCGCTTGACCTTGAGGTTTGATAAGACATTTCGTCTTACCTTTGGTATTGGAAGATGTCATTTGATTTAAGCCTTGAATAGAAGTAGAAAAGAAGCTTTTCGAAAGACCTAAACGATTTAGACATTTTTCTGAAATAAAGTTTGCCTCTGAGGCCGAATCGAGTAAGATACGAACTGGTTGGTAATGTCCCCTTGAGTCTAACATGTCAGCTACAACGGTAGAAAGTAGAAAAGTGGAATTTTTGGAAATCATTGTCGCATGACAGTTCGTGGAATGGCTTCCTGACATAGGGGTGCTATTGGAATTGGAAAGTGGAATATTAACGTTCTCTGGAGGATAAGAATTAACACTCACAGAGGGCGCTACTGGTTGTGGAACGTGAAGAAGACTGTGGTGCCTAGCTCCACACGTAAAGCAGTTGTAGGAGGAGGGGCAATTCACGGTCTGGTGAGCAAAATGTAAGCAATTTTGACATAGATTCACCTGCCGAACATAACCCATCCTTTCCTGTGGACTTTTGTTTTGAAATTCGATACATTTCGATAAAGCGTGATTCGAAGAACATAGGTAACATTTTATTTTTGGATTAAAAGTTCTGTTCTGATTATTTTGTATTTGAGGGTTGCTGCGTTGATTGCTATTTTGTAAAGTATTTTGTTGATTTCTTGAATTTGAACTTTGATTTGAAATAGTTGTATTGAAAGCAGAAGGTGAATTAAAATTATTAAAACTGTTTCTCTGAAAACTGTTCTGTTGAGAATTACGCGTAGTTTGAGGTTGTCTAGGGGTTTGATTTTGCCTACTAAAACTGGGCATTTGCACTACAGATTCGAGCGCAACGCAATGATTTTCTATAAACGTGTAAAGATCAGTGTAGGACGGAATTTCTGAATTGTTTTTCTCTCTACTATAGTAAAGTTCGAAATCAGTCCTCATCTTGACTTCAAGTTTTGAGAGCATCATGTTAAAAGTAAGAAAGTCCCATTCTTTTGTAGGAAAACCAAGCTCATTTAAGATGGCTAGATTCTCAGAAAATGTATCCAACATGGAACGTAATTCTTTCCCAGAACTGGATTTAGTTGAAAGAAAGTTAATAGCATTCAAAGCGGTAGTAGCAATAATTCGTTTATTTTGATACCTCTTTACTAAGGTTTCATACGCAATGTGATAATTGCTATCTGCGAGGGGAATGGTTTTTACTAGAGAAAGGGCTTCATTCAGAACAGAACTCCGCAATTGTTGAAATTTCTCTATATCACTTAAATCAGAATTTTGATGTACCATGACTTTAAATAAGTCAAACCAGTGTTGCCAGCTTTTATAATTACCATCGAAAATTGGCAACCTTGGTTGTGGAAATGATCTTGTAATTGACCTCTGAGCAATATTTTGTTGGTTAGGGTTGCTTACGTAATTGACAGGGTTGGCCCTAAAAAGGTCGTAGTAAATACCCTTACATTCATAATAAAGGTTGTCAAAGTCTTTTCTAGTTTTATCCTGCTCGTCAAATGAAAGTTTAAACTCTTCGAGAGAGCCAATAATTTGGTTATGAAAATTATAGAATTGAGCATGACATTCTTCGACGTCTTCATATCTGGATTTAAACAAAAAGTGAAACGCTGTATCCGACTTCGCTTTCAAAGCTACCTCGTGAGCTTCCGCCATTTGGTTGAAGCTCAAAAGCCTTTTGTCGCAAAGTTTTTTCTGTTTTTGCGTAGACATTTTTGTTTTTGAAAGTTAGTTTGATTTTAAAATTACCCAAAAAAATGCTTAAAATATAGCTTAAAATATAACCCGAATTTTAGCAAAATTAAACAATTTTATTAACTTTTTTCGAAAATTTTGAAATGAAATGTTTGTAAGTTTGTCTGTATGTTATTATTTGAACATATCCTTAAAAAAAACTTTTATGTCTCACCAAGGATTGAACCCCGCACCTCCCGATTCCAAATCGCACACTCTGTGCATACGACTAGCGGTCCCGTCTGAAAGTTTCTAAGAAACCTCGGTATTCGAAGAAACAACGCGCGCAACGTGAGACCTTGGTGACGGCGACACTTGCACCTGCGCGTTAACGCGACACCTGTAAAATCGATAATTAAAGCAAAGTAGGTGGAAGAACCGCCTTAAAATTTCACTTTCGGCGTATTGACGCCACTTTTACTGAAAATGTAATGAACAAAGCGATCAACTTTCTTTGATGAACTAGTAAACTATACGAAATATGTGCATTGGCTATAGCTATTTTTGAACGGTAATAAACACTTCGATCAACTTTGAAGGAACATATCACCAACGGGTGGTCAAACAATATGGTCTGATAATTGAAATTGAAATAAATTTTGAAATTTGAAATAGAAAATAGAAATTTGGAATTTTTGTAGGAAATTGCTGAACCACAGGAGCCTAGGTAGTTTGGAACACTAATAATCCGGTTCGAAGGACCATTAAATGTGCGTGCAAGGGCTGAAAAATAACGGAATTTCCTTCGATAGGTCGCCGGTAATGGCTTCACAAGCACATTTAAAAATAATTGTCGGTATTGACGATTGAAAATGGAAAGTTACGATACATATGGAATTTTATATGAAAAGGCACCTACCTCGGACTCTCTTGCAGCTCCAGTCGACGTTTAAACGTCCAGTTTTTTCACCTCAAATTCACTTTTTTCGGGAACGTGATTTTGCTAGTGTCTTGTTGTGACGGTGGTTCTTTGCGCACTCATCGCGGCGCTGCTTCTCTTCCACGTGTCCGGTGCCGTGAAACCCCATATGCATATTTTAGAGCGCGAAAATTTAAATTATTTTAAACGCGCAGAAAAGGAAAAGAAAATGAAAATTAGGAAATTTCTTGCTTGCACCAACAATGACTGGGCTATTAGGCAGTTACGCGAATAACAGTAAACACTCAATCTAATCGATATCCTTACAAATCTTAAATAGTTTTATTAAAATTTAAATGTTAGCTACCGTGACTGAGACTGCAATTCGGCAGTAAGTCTGCTTTTCAGTAAAGGTCATCATCAGCACCATTCATCATCCCTTAACACTGGTTACGCTCCTAGCGAAGAGTGACCAACAGGGCTAATACTCCTGGATAGTATACGAGCACGCCCACAAACTTAATTTTTCTTTTGGTCTTTTGTCTATGTCCTTGCAATATTTCTTTCAATTGTTTATAACTACTAATATCCCCCATTGAGGATTCGCCCACAAAATTGATAAGTTTCGTGATTTTCAACAATTAGGTACTTTAAAATAGTTTAAAAACATAATTTTATTATCTACCAAAAAGTATAATACAATTTTTTTAATAAAGAGCTTGGTTTTATATAAAATCGGATAAAACATATGAAAAAAATGTTTTTTTTTATTTTTTTAATCGGCCCCCATTTAAAGACCTCGCTGGCTAGTTTGTTATGAATATTATACTAGTTCAGGCCCTACAGGTTTAGATACTGCGTTTAATAAGAGAAGCAACATACTTTATGTGGACTCCACCGCACATTTTACGAAGGGGACCTACCCCCCCCCCCCCCCACTCCTGGCAGGGGTGTGGTTTTCATCTAGTAAACGTGCTTTTTGATAGTTTTTTGCCAATAACTCAAAAACTGTCAACTTTTTTACAAATGCTATAGAAATCATTTTTGAGCAGAGATAATTTCCTTTTTACCGATGTACATGACTCTCCTCTGAAAGCAGTGATGCACGTAGGGTTGCCAACTTTTTTTAAGATAAGTATAGTATTTTTCAATATAAACCAAAAAAAAATATAGTACACCCAAAAATATATAATATATTACGGGAAAAAAAGTTCTTTACACGCTTTACGCATAAATTCGCAAAGCAATGACAAATGCATATTGTAACCATTATTTCACCCATTTATTTAATATATTTTCCATGTCAAATCTGATTTTCATCTCGGCCTTGCAAAACATAGTCCAAATCAAGATCTTAGTAAAACATGGTATTTTTGCGTACTATATATTTCTTCAAAAGTATATAGTATACAGATCCGAAATATAGTACAATACCATGTAATATAGTACGGTTGGCTACCCTAGGTGCACGTACCATAAACGTACCAAAAAGAAAGAAATTTTTAAAATTTAAATTTTACTTTTTTCTTGTGGTATATTTTGTTCTTAACACATCGTTTTTCCCAAAAGTCAAAAATCCATTATATACAGTTACATATTTGATAGGTTAGATATATATTTCGAAAACAGTCGCCCTCAAATAAAAATTAATATGTTTTTAGGAATGCTTACATCAATCAAAAATTGAATATTTATTTTTGTAACTCAGTAAATAATAAATTAAGATAAGTAAAAAATTATTTCTGGTTTATATCAACTTAAAAGTAGGCCCTAAATAAAGTGAGGGTGGGGGGCAATCTCCCTTCACCCCCTCAAAAGTGCCCTCTTATCGTATTTTCCTAATTATTTGCGAACTCTTAACTTGGCGGAATACAACTCAGTTATTAAGGCTGACAAAAAGTCCTTTTTAACACCGTGTAACACGCTTCCCTTACGTCGCATCACTGGTGCACCTTTTATAGGCATTTAAATATAATGGAAAGTTCTTTTATAACTCTTTTTTAAAGCTCAAATCATTTATTTTTTAACGATATACTTCACTTCCCCCTTAAAATAGCGGGGTATCTTGCTACAAGATTAAAATTATACAAATTTATATTTTATTAAAAGTTATTAAAAATAATTTTAACAATCAAGATGTTTACGATATCTACAAAAAATCAGCAAATTTGCAGTAGTAGTAAATTTTAAGCAATTGGCGAAACCTAGTATATAGAACAACGACCGGTTCAACTGGCTACATTGGGTTTGTTTATACTACAATCAGCAAATTGATTTACCTACATGGCATGCAGCATAGGCGCACCCGGGGGGGGGGGGGGTTAGGAGCCCGAGCCCCTCCAAAGCCCAAGATTTTTTTTAGATTATTTTCCACATATTTCATGAATAAGTAACAATAAATTTGGAAGAACCGATGCCATCGACCCAGCAACGAACCAACCTCAAATGAGCAATTTTTTAGTTAATTGTTATTATTCTTACATAGATTTAGGGTATAAAAAGCTGCACAATTTCTCAATAAAGTCAGGATTAAACCTGCTATGGTCTTGTCTACTTACTCAATAAACTAAAAAACAGTAATAAGCCTAATTTAGGGGTGCGCGGCTGCAACCAACATACAAAAAAAGGGCACTGTGACCTGAAAATAGGTCAAGAATTTATAAAGAATATCCAAAAAAATTGGGTATTGGGTAACCAACCATTTCCTTTTCAAACAATGTTTAAATATTTTTTTTCACTTAGGTTTTGACTCACTAAATACTAACATTTAGAAACCCTAGTGGTTTATTTTTTACCACATTTTAACCTGCTTGGGCTCTTATACACATCTCAAGAAAGGACCCATCCTGCAAAATCACTGTCCAAGAAATTAGTTTATTTTATTTTTATTTATTATAAAAGATGATGCAATACGCACACTCAACAAAATTTGTTAATTAATTTGTTAAAATAATCTAGAGCGACAAAATTGTGAAATTTACCGGGAAATGATCTATATACTCGATTTACTGGTGTTCATATTTTAAGTCTTAAATTCGAAACGAGCGTCTAGTTTTTATTTCGGGTCTGAAGCGTTTTTAAGATTTGTTTAAATTTTAGTTTAGTTTTGGGGTTCGCAAGTAGGCCATCGTAGGCCATGTTAATCTTCTTCGCACTCTGGACCCCTGTTAGGGTTGCCGCCATTATTATGGCGTACACTTCTGCTTAAAAAACAGTAGTATGCTCTCCAAGCTGTTTAATTTCAGTGATAGTGCTTTATACTGAAAGTGTAATGGGTACTTTGACTGTAAGCGTTTTTAAATTTGGTTTACTATTTAGAATTTTGTTCAGTATTTGATTATTTTTATATTTGCCGTTCGTTATTATTTATTGTTAATTTAAATAATAATTTTCTTTATTTTGATTTATTACTATCCAAAACTTTTTTCCCGATCTTCACAATATTATCAAATATTTTTCTTAGGAAAAAGTACAAGATAAAAAAGTAGTAGAGAAAGATAAGGACGAATTTTATTTTCACTACTTTTATTTTTTATCATGGTAAAATTGACATATAAATTCCTAATAATTAATTAATGCTATATAAATACGTTTTATAAGGCATATAGAATTAGGTTATAGCAATTGTTAGAAAGCTACAATTTTTGAAAATTGCCGTTTTTACAAAAAAAATTACCGCAAATATGACGTTTATAGAGATTTTGAAGTATTGCCAAAACCAAAGGATCAATCTTAAGGTTTTTTAATAAAAATGATGTAGTGTTGTTGGAACCTACTATAAAGATAAAAATGCTCATTGAATGATATTCAACTTAAATTAGAATAATTTAAAAAACACGAAGAGTGGTAGATGGAAGAGAATGGTCTGGTTGCTTAGATTTTATATAAAATCATTCTTTATTTAAATGTAAATAGTTTTCAAAAGCTTACAGTTTTGAAAAATAAAAGTTATATTTGGAATTTTTAATGAAAATAAAAATACTTTTTACTAATGTTTTTACTTAGCTATAATACATAACAAATTATTTATGTAAAAAAAATTTCATAAAAAAATTCATAGAAGAGTTTCGGTAGAAAATATATTTAGTAGAAAAACAATTGGTAGAAAATAGCAACATTTTGTGGAAAAAGTTTTTTTTTATGAGAATATTTTTGGTAGGATAAAAAATCTATTTGATAGAACAATATTTAGTAGAAAATTACAGGAACGTGTGACCATTGTGCTGTTAGTAAGTTTCTCGACATGAAGCAAATGTCAAATTAGGTAGAGCCAGCTTAGGTCACGTTAGATATTTTATAATTTACCAAATGCGCGATATTTTCTTCTGTGTTAATTTATACATAACGTATATTGTCACGCGCAATTTTGTCTTCCATTGTTTTTAAATTTTAAATGTTTCGAGCACAGTGCTTTCAATTATTTTTTAAATACATACCGTGTGGGCCAAAACAAACCGGCCATTTTTTTATATTATAAATGTTGAACTATACAATCGATTTTAATAAGACAAACTGCACTTGACAGAGAATTAATCAGAGTTTTGACTAAATATATCTATTTGTCCGCCGTCTCAAAATCCAAGATGGCGGATGCAATTAAAATGTACCCTTCAAAGATGCTCGTTTATTCCTGTGTTGCGAACATAATTTTTTTAAATTAGTAAAACAGCTGCATTCTTGTCACGCACAACAAGGTACGAATCAACCAAATCGGTTTGGTGGTTCTGAAAAAGATAATTTGTTTCAACCAATCTTTTGCATATTATACGATTGCCTTGCCAATCATGTCTACATTTATTTCCTTATAAATTCATTACTACTGAACCGATTTTAATGAAATAAAAAATATACTAATGAGAATTGATTGCTTTTTAGATATCATGATCAAAGTTTATCGCCATCTTAAAATTTAAGATGTCGGACAGTCATTCTTGATTTTTTAAAATGGCGTGTTTTTTTTATTTTCCGAAAATGCTTTAGTTTCTTTTTTCAATTTGTAGAAAAGCACTACTTTTCCCCCACACAACGAGGTAGAAACTAGAGAAATCGGTGTGGTGGTTCTCAAAAAATCTATTTTTGTTTCATCCATTGTTTTACAGATCATACGATTGCATTGCCATATTCCTTATAAATTCGTTATTACCAAACCGATTTTAGTGAAAAACAAATCGTGGTGAGAATTAATTGTTCTTTAACGATAACGTATTAAAATTCATAATTAATCATAATTTATTTATAAAGAAATAATAATTGCAGACAGGATTGGCAATGCAACCGTACAATTTGTAAAACAATCGTTAAAACAATGTCAGATTTTGTGAGAACCACTACACCGATTTTATTCATTTGTACCTCGTTATGCGGGAGAGAAGTAGCGCTTTTCTATAAATTTAAAAAAAAGCTAAAACATTTTTGAAAAATAAGAATAAACGTGCCTTTTTGAAGGGTCAAGTATGATTCTGTCCGATATCATAACTTTTAAGATGGCGGCAAATTTCGATTATAATCTTTAAAGAACAATCAATTCACACCATGATTTCACTAAGATTGGTTCAGTAATAATGAATCTATAAGAAAATGCACACAGTATTAGGAATGCAATCGTATAATCTGTAAAACACAGGCTGAAACAAAAATAGATTTTTTGAGAATCACCAAACCGATCTTACTAATTTGTACCTCGTTGGGCAGGGCAAAAGTAGTACTTTTCTATAAATTAAAAAAAAAAGCTAAAACATATTCAGAATATAAGAATAAACACGACATTTTGAAGAATCAAGTATGATTATGTCCGCCATCTTAAATTTTAAGATAGCTATAAATTTTAATCATAATCTTTAAAAGGTAATCAATTCTCACGGATATTTTTTATTTCATCAAAATCGGTTTAGTAGTAATGAATTTACAAGGACATAAATGCAAACATGATTACAAAACAATCGTTGAAACAAAAATATATTTTTTTAGAACCACCGAACCAATTTTGCTGATTCATATCTTGTTGTGCGTGGCAAGCACGCAGCTTTTTACTGATTTTAAGAAATAATTAAAACATGTTCGCAACACAAGAATAAATGAGCATCTTTAAAGGGTACATTTTAATTTCATCCGGCATTTTGAATTTTGAGATAACGGACAAAAAATATATTTATTCAAAACTCTGATTAGTTCTCTGGCATGTACCGTTTGTCCCATTAAAATCGATGGTATAGTTCAAAAGTAATAATGAAAAAAATTGTCCGGTTTTTTTGGCCCACCCGGTACATAATTGGTAATTGATGGAAATTTAGGAATTTATAATGTGGTTGGCACTTGGGATTTGAGTCACCTGGAAAGCATATTGAATAAAGGCCCAAAAAATTTTTTTACTCTGTTTTAAGTAAGTAAGGTACTTGCTCCAACTCTCGTTACTGACCCACATTTCGTCAGATTTGATTTTTCTTTTCCAATAAATAAAAAGCAAATTATTGTCGAAAAATAAAATTAATAAAAAAGCAGATAAATAGAGCAAGTAAAATACTGGAAACCACTTTATGGAGAGAACGAAATTAAAGTAAAAAATTTGAAATTCTAGATAATAAATAGTTGACAACAATTAAAAAATTTAGTAAAAACTTTGATATTAAAATCTATATGGAAACAATTGAGGCCATTAAAAGATAAGCTAATAAAAGAGCTTATGAATAGAATAGTACTTTTGGAATAGAAAATTGTAATGATAAAGGAAAATGTTAAATTAAATTAAAGCAAATTGTTCTGAGGTAAACAAGTTAATAGAAAATCATACAAATCATTCATCCCAAGTGTTGGTGCAAGAATTATTTGCCAGCTTTTGGCTACTTTTATATTTTAATATTATTTTTAATTTCAAATTTCGCGGGGTATATGCATATGACTTATCCCCGCACCGAGACACGCGCGAGTCTGCGCGAAGAGTCGCAATCGGGAAACCGACAACAAGCACAAGAAACGCCGTGAGTGCTACTATTTTCCCGTTTTTCCTATCTTCCAAGCGACCAAAACGACTGCAACTAGATGAATACTAAGGTAGGTGCACTTTAGATATTTTATATGCATCGTTTTTTCTGATTTCCTTTCAATAGACTGTACAATTACGTTTTTCAATTTCTTATCTCAAAATATTGGATATTTCTCGAATGAGTGGTGTAAGTGGTGAACCAGCCAACCTAAACTCAACCCAACTTACGTTTGCACCCTCACCAAGTAATGAAGACTGTCAAAAACCAACGACAGGCAAATGTGTCACATTATTCAAAGCTTATTCATCATTAAAAAAGAAAACTGTAATAAATAGAAAACCTAATGAGTCTCAAGATATTAAGAAAACTACAGCAGAACTAGAAAGATTCATAAATCCCTTATCTTTAAATGTAGAAATAAGAAAAATGATTAATGAAAAAGATTGTGCTCTAAAAATTTTATGTGAAAGTAAAGTAAAGGTGGATAAAATTATTAGATAGAATTACATAAAAAATGGGAGAGAACTATACAACTTAACAAGACGAGAATAAGAATAATAGCGACTGAAGGTAAGATGGAAAATAAAGAAATCAAAATAATAATTTTGGAGCAAAATTCATATATCAACTCGAAAAATTTAAAAGTCAAAATATTCAAAAAAATTTAATCTAAACACATGAAATATTAGAAATTGATCGCGAAAATTTCACAAAAATAATGGAAAAAGGTAGGCTGTTAATTAACTTGTCAATCTGTCCAATTTTTGAGATTTTAATTTACTTAGATGTTTTAAATGCAGATTTAACCATTCACCAAAAATTTGCACTAAAAACCAAAATTGTATGAAATGTTGATTAAATAGACATTCTTTAGATTCTTGCACAATGTCAACACAAAATATAGAACAATTTTGGCAAATTGTTCGGAGGTAAACAAAAAATTGAAACTTATTTAAGATTTTTAATAAAATTGTCAAGTATACAAAAATCATATAGAAAAAAATAAGCTTAAAATTGATTATATAGCTAAAAAACCCGCAATATAGCACACACAGATAAAATAATATCAAACGAACCAAATTTACCAAATAAATATAGATGGCTTTTTAACATCAAAAGACACTAATATTATGCGCAATACATTATACAACTGTTTATCAAAGGAGTAATGATTCCTGTTTCAAATTCAATATCAATAACTAACAAAGATGAAGTACCAGAAAACTATGAACACTGGTTTTTAAGAATAGAATTTAAGATCAAAAAACAAAATTACTTATTTAAAGTGTGTTCCACAGATATCCATGATGAAACAACAAATTTTTGGACTTTTTAACATTAGCATGTGACGAAAATTTGGAATATAAAGGTATTAACATAAGTATGGGAAATTTTAACATAAACTGTGATAATCAACATTTTTATGTTAAAAAATTTAAATAACTGGTAAATTTATGTGGACTAAGACAAATAACAAAGGAACCGACACAAGTAACCAATAACATAGAATCAAAATTAAATCTAGTAATAACAAATGATTTTTCTCTAATATCTAACGTGGAAAAAATACCGGAATCCAAAAATACCAAAGAAAAGTGACCATTATTGAAAACAAAAACCAGCCCTATTACTTACTTAGACTACAACAAACTGTGTATAAAATTAATTGAATTACATTGCGATAACACACTGAATGATGCTGATTCTCTTGTTGGACAACTATACCATGAAATCGAAGACACTCTGATAAAATTTCAACAAAGTAAAATAATACCTTAAACAAAAACACCCATTTTTATAAAAAAATTACTACCAACAGAACTGAAAAAGATTGGATAGAATATAAAGATAAGCGAAATAAATGTGTTAATGTATTAAGACAAGAGAAAAAATTCTATATGGAAAAGGAAATTAATAAAAATAAAGGAAACAAGAAAATTTGGAAAACATTGAAAAATTTAATCAATAATAAACCAAAAACTGAAATCATTTTTGAAGACAAACTTGAAACGGATCTAAACACAATATCAAAACGACTAAGCAAAAACTATATAACAATTATTATTGAAGACATTATTAACTCTATACCAAAAGTGGAGAGTCTTTTTTAAATTAAATAAACATAGAAAACACAATATAAATTTGAAAAAATAACACAAAATCAACTGAAAACAAAATTGCAAATTTAAAACCAAATGATAATAAAAATGAAACATTAAACAAAAATCTAATAAAAGAAACATTTTCGGTCATAGGATATCAACTTTTAAATCTAATAAACACGTGCTTAAAATACGAAAATATTACAGAAATACTCAAATATTCATATACTACACCTTTACCAAAAGTTAAAAACAGTATAAGATATTATGAACTGAGAGCAACAAATGTTTTATGGAATATTGAAAAGTTGTTGGAAGAACTGGTATATGAACATCTTTTAAATTTTATAGAAAGCAACAAATTTTTAGTACAACAATAAACAGGATTTAGGCGAAAACACGGAAAAGATGTTTTGGGAAAAACGAAATTATATTTGAGGTATTTATAGATTTTCAAATGGCAATTTAAACTTTTGACAGGGAAAGGTTATTAATTTTTTTTTTATAAATTTGGTCTATGGAAAAAAGTACCAGAATGGTTTAGAAATTATTTATGCAACAGGACACACCTAACGAAAATTTTGAATTCACTATTATCGGAAAAATTACCTAAAAACAATTTAAAAAAATTAAATGATACAGATGTTTGTAGATGATACTTTACTGTAATTAAAAAAAGTTCATTAGAAAACCCAACTACTGAGATAATTTCAGAATTAAAACATGGCTAAAGACAAAAAAATTAAAATTAAATTTAAACAAATCAATGTTTAAATTCAAAAAGCAATTTAACAATTATTGCATTCACTATAAATAATGAGAAATTAGAAATTCGTTCAAATATCTTGGTATAATTATAGATTTAAAATTATATAGAATATAACATATTATATCAAAAATTGGTTATTTAGGAAGGATTTGTAATTAATTATCATTTTTTTCTAAAAAATGTGTTTATAATACAATAATATTATCAAATTTTCCCATTGCTTAACTATAATACACAGCGAATAAAAATAATATAGAATAACTTCAAATATTACACACTAGAGCAATGAGGATAATTCTAAAAGCAGATAAATACACAAAAATTACACTAATGTTAAAAAAATTAAATTGTCTCAATGTAAAATTTTTTATTTTCTATAATGTTTGTATATTAATTTACGAAATTCAACACAACCTACTACCAGAACAATTGAAAGATTTTGTCCTCCAAATTTAAAATTTTCATTCACATTATACAAGATACAAAGACGATTTTCAGTTAAATAATTCCCAAAAATTAATTCTTCAAGAATAATTGTTTTGTAGAGGTTTGTCAGAATTTAATAAATTAAAAAACTCAATAAAAGATAAAAAGAAACTAAACACATTTAAAAGTTTTAAGAAATATTTATTTTCAATGCAGTTTGTCTGATTATGGTATTTAGATGTAAAATAAATTATTGTAAATTTACAGATGAACATATTGCTTAGGCTATAAATATTTACATAGTTAACAATTTGATTATAGTTTAATTTACTTTACTACTGATAAAATAAAAATAAAAATTCTATTTAACGAAATTAATAAAAAGAAGTTGCCCTGATTTCCATAGTCATATAACAACAATGTCTATAAACGGTAAAACGGCAGCTTTCCAGAGATATTTTTGCGAAATTTAATTTAGTCATTAGTTTTCTTTTAAGGTAAGAGAACTGCACGTCTATATATTTTTTAATTAAACTTCTTTATAAAGTAAACATTTTAAAAGAAAACTATGTTAGCATAAACTATAAAGTTTAATTTTTCGTGATTTTCTTTGTAGTTTTTTATTATTACCTCAAAAGAACAGCGGCGAGGGAGTAATAGACAATAAATTTTACATTGGGCACACAGTTCGTCATGCCTGACGGAAAGTGGGCCAAGGTGTTAATTTTTAAAATTTAGTTCTGAATCTTGTGTATTGTTTTTTTGTAAAAAAGTAAATTGGGACATATTACAAAGAAGTCCAGGTCGTCATACACATTTCTTGACCGATTTTTTAAAATTACAATGCAAAAACAAGGTGACGGGTTTTGAGAGATAAGGCTGATGAAAGTTGAGACATCGATACTTGTTAGCATAAAAAATATTGGTTTTGTTTGCAAATATAAATGTTGACTTTTCGATGTGTGATTTTTGAATTTTTTCAATTTTTTCTAAAATTTTTATTAAAGAATAGGGGTGACATGACCACATTTTGTCATTGGTTGAGGTTTTTAATGCCCTAAATTCGTTCTTATGCCCTATTTGAATTTTTAAAAATAGATCTCAAAAATGAGTGACAAAATTTATGAAAGAAGCTTATTTGTTTTGAAAATCTGTAAATTATTAGCTGCTGCAGCCTCCACCCCTTTATAGCGTAAATATTTTCCAAAATTGGTGTTTTCTGTATTTCTTTTTATAAAATAATTAAGATTGTAACTTAAATAATATTAAAATATGAACAAGCACATATTATTATCTCACGGGTACGCATAGTATCGGGATGTTAATAAGTTTTCTTTTAAATGTGTGTCATAATAGTAGTAGAGTGGCCATAGTTTTATATGAGACTAGCTGAATCCTCGCAGCTTTCCCGGAAGTTTTTTTGTGTTTTCTTTCAGTTAAGTATCATAACTAAAGTATAAGTGTATTACTTTAGTATATATTTCGTTTTTTTTTAAATAAGAAGTTAATGTTTTTTTTAATTGGAAATTTTTATTGGTTATTAAGTATGTGTATTTTTATTTTTCTAAATAAACATAAGATGAAAAGTGGGACATGGATTGAGGAGAAGCGAGACATTACTATGGCGAGCTTAAAGACACATGCAAACAATTTATTTTTCTTTTTATAAAGTTTTTATTGTTTAAAAAAATTAACATTAAACAAATTAAATTAAAACAAAGTAAAGAAATAATAATATAAAATATTTATATCATTTAAAAACTCACGCATATTTCTCTATTCAATTTTAAAATGAGAAATTAGTTTTTAAGGAGCTTAAGGTAATTTGTGACAACTACATCATAGAAATTCACACACAGACAAATAATATTGTGTGTGCTTGCGAAAATATTTAATAGCTTGGTATTTTGCCATATTACAATTTTCCCGCAAATCTAGTTTATATTTCCAATTGGCGTTCGCGATCTGCCAGACAAATGGATAATAAATCGAAGCTTGCATTAAATATGGTTATTCGACAATCGGTTTCAATCTAGAGATTTATGTGGAATCGTAATTATTAAATGCGTTTGAGTTGTGTTTTGACTGTGACAATTAATTCAAGAAAGGTAGTATATATTAATAGTATTACCCATTGGTATTTTTGGTCAACACGGTTAACACATTAAAAATTACAGATGTTGCTGTTCTGGTTATTTTTAATTGTCACTACCTAATATATTTTGCTCTATTTTCATAAGTATTTGGCAGTTGCCTTAAGTACAATATATTCTTTATCTTTTGCAATTAAGTAATAAGAATAATTTGGAGGTATTAAGTTTATCGTTATATCTATACCAGAATGTTTGTTGTTATTTACTGTCTGCTGTGTGTTTATTTTTCTTTTTTTTAAGCAAACTTCAAGTTATTATTTATTTAGTAAGGAAGATTCTCCTAAAGGCAAGTGCAAAAATAGTCAGACAAATAAAGTGAAAAGCCTTAAAAATATGAATAACTGTACAATAACCACAACCTGTCATTTTTATGTCACTCTATTTTTTGTTAAAATGGTCAAACAAACATCAAGATTTAAGTTTTTGTTTTTAATCTAGTTTAAATTAGTTATGGGCAATCTAAGGGCCGGTTTATCAATGGAGGGTTACCCCTCGAGTTAGAGATAGCTCTGGGTTAAAGTTGTGAAAAGTGTTTATCCATCCAAGGTTAAATGCAAACTCGAGGGTTAACCCTAGGCTAACTTGACCCGCGCTCGAACGGCAGGGTAGCGTATTTAGCTCTGGGTTAACGACAAAATTTCGAATTATTTTAAAGTGTTTTTTTTTTATTTTGGTTGATTATTCTCAAAAGCATAACATTTAAATTGTGTACTTTCATTTTATAAGTGTTAAATGCGATGCTCCGAAATTTTTACAACAGCAGTGGCGATACTTCATATGATGTGAGGCTGAGATGATAGAATTCCCCACAGACATGGAGATTTTTGCAATGAGAACAGTCTACCAAGCAAGCCTCAAATATTTTTTCTATGAGCAAGATAATGTTTAATAGAAAAGCACTCTATGAATAACCCAATAAATATCCCACCCGCCAACAGAGCTATACCTACTATTTGTACCGAGCCACAATACAGACCCTCTGGTGGTCACAGTGAGAGGGCTGCAATAATATGAATCATCATCAATATGTGTACCAGTTTTATTATAATTCTAATTTATGTATATAGTTTTAAAACTTGCAATTCAAAATAAAAAGTGAATGTACTTCAAACACTATAAGTTTTTAAATTTTTATTTGGGGGCCCCTGAAAAATGACTAACAACTTCTTTTGTTATACAACAGTGTTTTAGTAATCAGAAATAATCAACAATTAACTTAAAGAGTAACATCAAAATAAAATAATGAAATCATTCAAACGTGCTAGAGCACTTTTATAATTAAAAAAAATATGCTACAGAATAAATAATATATAAAATGAAGGTTTTGAAACAACTTCTGGTCAGCCAGGAAACCTCTTGTTCTGCACAGGGTGTTTCTAAATCAGTCATTCCGGGATAACAGTTTCATGTGCCAGAAACTAGTACCATTATTTCTTGTTGACGTACCTTGTTAATATTTCTTCATTAGAATGCCCAAGTTTAGAGAAGTTTATTTGTTTCCTTGCAAAGACATGATCTGTAACAAAAATAAAATAGGTGTAGTAGTTTAAAAATAAACTTAAAAAATGCAGCATTATGATCCAATATGGACATTAATCCATTTCCTTTTAACTCAATTTATCTCTTAAATTATGTAATGTATAAATCTAGCTTTAATAGGTACATAGGTACCTATAGATGCATTTTTTTTTAAGTACAAGTAAAACAGAAACAATTTACAAATTTGGAGCTACATGCTAATTTTTATGTATCTAAACTATTTTCATCATACGTAGTAAATACTTACTGGCTAGAGTTCAATAACTGAAGAAGGTGAATAAGGTTTTTTCAAATCATTTTTTTAAACAAAACAACCAAAAATACAAAAACATATGATTATAACCACAAAATGTCAAAAATACCATAGACTATCAAATAAAAAGGGAAAACTTAGATGGTCGATTGTTATCAGCATTGCCAACCCACGAGTTTCGGAGCTCTGGGTTAAAATGGTGTGGATAAACACTTTTCTCTTTAACTCGAGGGTTACCCCAAGGTTAGAGTTGGCCCTGGGCTAGCTAACACGACGAGATACCCCTCCATTGATAAACCGGCCCTAAAAGAATTCCAAATCTTTGGCTTCCGTTCTCTCTCTAAGAAGTTATTGAAATGCCGTTTTGGATCATCGGTAATAAGTAACAAAAAAATGGTTCAAGATTTTTACTAAATTAAAATACCAGCCTTTTAGTTTTTAATAACGTACCGTCAAACGGGGTGGATCGGGACAGCGGGGTCAATTGGGACAAAACCTGTTTTTTACTACTTAAATGGCCCTGTATCTCAAGCTTAATGTTTTTACGTTCAATAAAATTCAAAACTCATAGGCGATATGTTAGTGAACGCGTTTCTGCAAGTCGCCGGCTAGTTCGCTTTAGCTTTATGAATGGCGCAGCACGCAAAAAAAAACCAATAACATTTTCGCGGTTGTTTGTTGTTTTGTTGTTTTATGAATAAAACTCGTTTTCTGGCTTATTTTTAAAGTATTTTTTCCGGTTTTTTTTGCAAAATAATTTCTTTAACCTTCTCTGTCTCGATTGACCCCATTACAAGGGCTAATCGAGCCTTTACACTGAAAAAAAATGGGGTGTCCCGATTGACCCCATATGCGGGTTCAATCGGGATACCCACTAAAAAATATATATAAAATCACCTGTCAAAGTGACAGATATGTGTGACATGTAATTTTAAAGCTACAACGGTAATCTATCATTTGGCGGTGGTTTGAAGTCTATAGCTTTTTTAGAAAAAAAGTTATTTTGAAAAATATCTGAAAATCGTCCTGATTCAAAGAACGGTTTAACGGTAGTTATAATGATTCTACTGAAAACTTTATCTAGAATTTTAAAATTATAATTTTTTCTGACCTTATTTACAATTGGGTAATATTAGTCAGAAAGGTGATTGGACATATCATAGTCATAGTTAAAGAAGACCTGGTCTTTAAAGCTCCAATAAGCTTTGGAAGTGGCACTGAACGGATATTTATTTCTTTGTCAATATTGTACTTTGTACTAAATATACTGCCAATATACTTCAAATGGTCCACATATTCAAGTACCTCTCCATCAACTTTTAAGACTCGAAGATTTTGAGTGTGCAGAGTAGTGAAGAGTGTGGTTTTAGGTATATACCCACGCGTAAGAGTCAACCATTTCTTGCACAATGTTTACTGAGTATGCAACTAGTGCTAAGTCATCTATGTCTTAGAGATCTGTAATGAATTTGATCCGTGATTTGACTGGTAAGCGTTTTAAGTTGAAAAGACCACCATCGCACGTCTAACAAATACCGACCCCTCCGGCATTAAGATTTCTATCAAAAATAATAGAGTTACAAGAAATAGGTTAAAGAGAAGTGGTGCTAAAACGCAGCCCTGCCTCACTACAGTCTCCGTCTGGAATGGTTTGGATAGCTATCCGTTCAGTGGGAATCGAGCCGTATTATTTTTGTGAAGATTCTCAACAATAACGAGGAATTTGGCCGGGACCTCAAAAACTACCCATGATTCGCCTAAGATCTTTGTAATTGACATAGTGCAAAAATCAGATCGTTAGTTCCTCTGTTCGGTCTGACTGAAGGACATCACCGACCTGTTTAAAATCTGCCTAACGACATCATATTTCACCTTCAATGAACAAATTTATGAACAGATCGATGGAGTATCAATGGGTAGCCCTTTATCGCCAGTGATTGCGAACTTTTTTATGGAGAAACTAGAAGAGAAGGCGTTGAATAATGCCCCTCATAAACCCAAAGGTTGGTTTCGATATGTAGATGACACTTTTGTCGTTTGGCCGTGTGGTAGAGACAGCCTTAATGAATTTCTCAACCACATTAACAGCATACACCCCAGTATACAATTTACAATGGAAACAGAAAACAAGAGAGAATTAGCATTCCTTGACGTACTAGTAACGAGGAAAGAGGGACGACTAGGACATACCGTATACAGAAAACCTACTCACACAGACCGCTACTTAAACAACACATCTAACCACCACCCCTGCCAACGAAAAGGGGTAATAAGAACATTGGTACAGAGGGCAAAAATAATCTGCGAACCAGAACATCTAGACAAAGAATTAAACCATCTTAAAAACGCCCTCGTAGCAAATGGATACACTCAAAGCGACATAGATAAATGTATACGACCAAAGCCGAGCACTAGAAGTATCAGTAGCGGTGGACTGAGCAGCCGCGAAGTTTCTTCAAAAGCCTTTCTGCTCTACATCCCTAGAGTGACGGATAGGATCGGACGTATTCTGGGAAAACACAACATAAAAACGATCTTCAAGCCATCTAAGAAGATCGAGAACCACCTCAGATCTGCGAAGGATATAAGGAACCCACTAAGTTCTTCGGGGGTATACCGCATTCCCTGTACCTGTGGAAGTGTCTGCATCGGAACAACCAAACGGTCCGTAAACACAAGAATCAAAGAACACAAAGCCAACTGTCGACTCGGACATACGGAAAAATCCGCAGTTGCAAACCACACACTAAACATTGAAGACCACCGAATAAAATTCGAAGACACACAAGTTCTCTGCGCCTCCTCTTCCTACTATCCAAGACTCTATAGAGAAGCAATCGAAATTCATAAACACCAGCAGAACTTCAACAGATCTGAAGAAACTCTTAAAATTAACAGAACATGGGTACCGGTTCTTAAAAACACTAAACGGCTCGCTTACAAGAACAAAACTGAATCTCGGGAAAGTGACCAATCATCGACCAGCTCTGATATACGCCCCGCCCACCATAGCGTATATAACCTGCGCCCGCGACAGACTAACCACCAGTCTTCGAGAAGCCGACAAACAGTCAACATCTCCTGAAGATGCCATCCACTCGAGATGGCGAAACGTCGAGAACGAATTTCTAACGACGACGGCCGAACAGCCCGAAAGCACACCCACCATTGGACGATGGCCGCGAAAGCCTTTCACAATTTATTAGACCTGTTCGGATTTAATTGATTGTATCAGGAAGCTCTTGCACTCCTACTGAGGAGTCATATCTATGATAGCAATATTAACTTCATTTGCATGATTTAGTACAGTAAAATAATGCTCACTCCATCTAGATATAATTTCATCCATACTCTTTAGGGTATATCTTTATTTATCCTATACAATGCTTGTTAAGAGCCCTTATTTACTTTCGAAGCTCAACTTTTACATCCTTTATTTTTTTGTGCAGTACGATCTTCTTCATTGGTAAGCGCCCTTTGTTGGATGTTATACTAATTAGATTGATTCTTCATTAACAACATTAAAAAGGACTTACAACAGAATGGGTATTCCGAGAAATTAATAAACTCAACGATTAAAAACAAACTAAATGTACCAAATTCTCAAAATAATAATCCGTTAGGTGTTATTAACATTCCATATGTTCAAGGGATTTCAGAAAACATAAGACGAATAGCTAAACACTATAATATAAAAACAGTATTTTCTTCGGGAAATACGATAAGAAGTTTTGTAACTAAAACAAAACCAGACAATCCCTCAAATAATAAGGAATGTATTTACCAAATCCCGTGTGAGTGTGGTAAATCATATTGTCATAAAATAGTTTAAAATTTAATTAAACCACTATAAAAACGTAGCAATAATCAATATTGCTGAGTATGATTCGCCTAAGACCTTTGTAATTGACATAGTGCAAAAATCAGATCGTTAGTTCCTCTGTTCGGTCTGACTGAAGGACATCACCGACCTGTTTAAAATCTGCCTAACGACATCATATTTCACCTTCAATGAACAAATTTATGAACAGATCGATGGAGTATCAATGGGTAGCCCTTTATCGCCAGTGATTGCGAACTTTTTTATGGAGAAACTAGAAGAGAAAGCGTTGAATAATGCCCCTCATAAACCCAAAGGTTGGTTTCGATATGTAGATGACACTTTTGTCGTTTGGCCTTGTGGTAGAGACAGCCTTAATGAATTTCTCAACCACATTAACAGTATACACCCCAGTATACAATTTACAATGGAAACAGAAAACAAGAGAGAATTAGCATTCCTTGACGTACTAGTAACGAGGAAAGAGGGACGACTAGGACATACCGTATACAGAAAACCTACTCACACAGATCGCTACTTAAACAACACATCTAACCACCACCCCTGCCAACGAAAAGGGGTAATAAGAACATTGGTACAGAGGGCAAAAATAATCTGCGAACCAGAACATCTAGACAAAGAATTAAACCATCTTAAAAACGCCCTCGTAGCAAATGGATACACTCAAAGCGACATAGATAAATGTATACGACCAAAGCCGAGCACTAGAAGTATCAGTAGCGGTGGACTGAGCAGCCGCGAAGTTTCTTCAAAAGCCTTTCTGCTCTACATCCCTAGAGTGACGGATAGGATCGGACGTATTCTGGGAAAACACAACATAAAAACGATCTTCAAGCCATCTAAGAAGATCGAGAACCACCTCAGATCTGCGAAGGATATAAGGAACCCACTAAGTTCTTCGGGGGTATACCGCATTCCCTGTACCTGTGGAAGTGTCTGCATCGGAACAACCAAACGGTCCGTAAACACAAGAATCAAAGAACACAAAGCCAACTGTCGACTCGGACATACGGAAAAATCCGCAGTTGCAAACCACACACTAAACATTGAAGACCACCGAATAAAATTCGAAGACACACAAGTTCTCTGCGCCTCCTCTTCCTACTATCCAAGACTCTATAGAGAAGCAATCGAAATTCATAAACACCAGCAGAACTTCAACAGATCTGAAGAAACTCTTAAAATTAACAGAACATGGGTACCGGTTCTTAAAAACACTAAACGGCTCGCTTACAAGAACAAAACTGAATCTCGGGAAAGTGACCAATCATCGACCAGCTCTGATATACGCCCCGCCCACCATAGCGTATATAACCTGCGCCCACGACAGACTAACCACCAGTCTTCGAGAAGCCGACAAACTCAACATCTCCTGAAGATGCCATCCACTCGAGATGGCGAAACGTCGAGAACGAATTTCTAACGACGACGGCCGAACAGCCCGAAAGCACACCCACCATTGGACGATGGCCGCGAAAGCCTTTCACAATTTATTAGACTTGTTCGGATTTAATTGATTGTATCAGGAAGCTCTTGCACTCCTACTGAGGAGTCATATCTATGATAGCAATATTAACTTCATTTGCATGATTTAGTACAGTAAAATAATGCTCACTCCGTCTAGATATAATTTCATCCATACTCTTTAGGGTATATGTTTATTTATCCTATACAATGCTTGTTAAGAGCCCTTATTTACTTTCGAAGCTCAACTTTTACATCCTTTATTTTTTTGTGCAGTACGATCTTCTTCATTGGTAAGCGCCCTTTGTTGGATGTTATACTAATTAGATTGATTCTTCATTAACAACATTAAAAAGGACTTACAACAGAATGGGTATTCCGAGAAATTAATAAACTCAACGATTAAAAACAAACTAAATGTACCAAATTCTCAAAATAATAATCCGTTAGGTGTTATTAACATTCCATATGTTCAAGGGATTTCAGAAAACATAAGACGAATAGCTAAACACTATAATATAAAAACAGTATTTTCTTCGGGAAATACGATAAGAAGTTTTGTAACTAAAACAAAACCAGACAATCCCTCAAATAATAAGGAATGTATTTACCAAATCCCGTGTGAGTGTGGTAAATCATATTGTCATAAAATAGTTTAAAATTTAATTAAACCACTATAAAAACGTAGCAATAATCAATATTGCTGAGTATGCACAAATTTCATCTATAAAAGCCGACGCTGGACAATAGACCGGCATCACTCTTACAAGTGATCAACCCAGTACACCACTGAAATACGTGGTCCCTACTAACCACACCCAGTACACCACTGAAATACGTGGTCCGTACTAACCACATCCAGTACACCACTGAAATACGTGGTCCGTACTAAACATACCTAAGTAAAACCCCACTATGGTGGTTACGCTTTATGGCCCATAAGGCCGACTCTCTACGGCCTATAAGGTCTATTCCTTATGGCCCCTAGGTCAACTCTCCCCAACCAGCATCCCCCCTTATTACATTATTTAATTTGGCATTCTATTCTTGTTAACCTATTTTATGTATATACAATACATGTATAAATGTGGATTCTTTATACTTAATTTTCATATTCCCCTTAATCCCTCAGTCACAGGGCACTAAATACGAAACCTTGTGACATATATGGTAGAGATACCACTTGCCACAAATATAGTCGTGACATATATGGTGGAGGCGCCGTTTTCTTTCTTTCCCTAATATCTCCATATATTATGGGAACCTCTCTCAGCCAAGCGTAATTGAATTTTTTACCTTCTTCTAAGGCCATTGTGCATTCGCACCCCTATACTGTAAAAAAAAAATACTATCTGTGCCTAGCACCAAGGAGAAACCTCCGAGCTTCCTTGCCAGAAAGGCAATATTCCACTTCAAAATCAAAAAAAAAACTTATCAGGAGCATATAAGCAGCAGAAGGTCTATATAATAATTAATTTTTTTCTTTTATTAGTATGTCGCAGTTAATTAATCAAACAAACAAGATGACCCAAAACCACTGCATACCATCCACGAGGCATAGCAATTCAAGTGACGTCAATCCAGGCAACAACCGCTCGTCGCGACGCACCAGTACCGTCGTCGTAGGTACCATTGGAATAGCCAAATTCTACAGCGACCCCACAGATTGGCAACAACTCGACTGCAGCAACATTTCTTCAATTTTTGGGTTACTGTCGGACCGAGTAGGCAGTAGCACAAAGGGAAATAAGAAGACAGCATCCACGCAGAAATACAATCTGCCACCGGCGCCACTTGAAAGTGCAGCAAGCCAAGAAGTCATCTTTAGTCCCGCAAACATGTTAAGCCATGCTGCACCAGAGCAATTCAGGTCCAGCTCGCACCGCTCCTGCTCAATCTGACTCTCACTCCGAACCAGAGACGCGGATATTTAAAAGGTCAGGTATTAGTTTTCGTTACTAATTATTTATTTACGTAATATGGGCCTTAATTTATTTTTCTTAATTTTACACAACAAAATTTTTTCTATTTAATCCTTATTTCTATTAAACTCACTGCAGGTACAAATTTTATTCAAATCGGTTAAAAATTTACGAGATATTAGCATTGGCGAACCTATTAAAACAGACATATAGTACTCATTCAGACAGACACAAAAAGACTCTCGCGAGTCAGCATACAAAATAATTAAAATTACTTAATACATTTTTCACTTTTTTATTCAAATATAAAGCATACTTTTTTTTTATTAAATCAAATTACGTATTAAAGTTACTAATAACTAGTAGGTCACAAAAACCCTACGTTAGCAAAAATATTTTTGTACGTACCTATATGTGACATTATTATGAATATGATACATGCAATTTATTGTTTTGGTTTAATTTTTAAAATGCAAAATACCTACATGACCTAGGCTGCTAATGTTTACAAACTTTCTATTATAAAAATATTTACTGATTTTGATTCTACTTTCAGCACTCTTTTAAATACTCAAGTTATTATTTTTTTTTCTTATTGAATGCACTGAACCAATTTTTCTAAACTAGTGACGCTGGTAATTTTTTTATACATATGTTACTTAAGACAAAGATACTTTTTTAACTATTTATAATGATTAAAATTTGATTAATAAGTAGGGATAAATATAATTACTGAAACATTAAAATACATTTTCAGGATCAGTTCATAACGTATAAAATAATTAAATTTTTTTTTGGATTTTCGAGGCAATTTAACTTTTTTAAAGGCTTAATAAATTTAAAAATCTTATTAGCAAACGGTAAAGTACCCAACAATTTTTAAAAATGTTTATTTTTAAAAATGCGTCCATGTAAAATGGTTGAATGAAATGCCTAAAATGGAAGTAGTTGAAAAAGGGCACAAAGTTGCTCAAAAGAGTCCAGAAAAAGGACCGTGTATACTGTAAAAGTACAGTTTTAAAGGGCACAAAGATGCACAAGAGTCCAAAAAAAAATGAACCGTGGGTTAGTATACTGTAAAAGTACAGTTTTAAAGGGCACAAAGATGCTCAAAAGAGTCGAAAAAAAGGACCGTGGGTTATTATGCTGTAAAAGTACAGTTTTTAGGCATCAAGGAATGCGAAAAATGGCAGTATTTGAAAAAGGGCACAAAGTTGCTCAAATCAATCCAAAAAAGGACCGTGAGCTATTATACTGTAAAAGTACAGTTTTGAAGGCATCGAAGAATGCATAATAGGTCAAGGTTGCTAAAATTGATGGGTTGTTTTAAAATATTGTGAAGAAGCTCATATAAAGAGTTAAAAAAAGGGCACAGTTGCCTAAATTGTTGATGATGATATTGAGGTATAAAAAGGCTCACAGGGATATAAAGGTCCCAAATAAAAAGTTAAAGGGTACTTACTGAATTGTTAAAAAGAAAGATTAACTAAGAATTTTGATTTTCGTTTTTTTTATGATTTTTTTGAAACTGATCCTTAAAGCCTGGTAATATTTATTTTGTGTTACAATTTTATTTACTTAGTCCATTTTATCGTTTCAGCAAGATACAAAAGCATACGGGCCACATCCAAAGGAAAGCAGATCCAAATATCTTAGAAATCCTTCCAGCTAGATGATGGTCGCTCCAATCGAGGAAGATGTAACCAGCCAACCGGAACAATAAATAAAATTCGCAAGCTACTTCAAAGATGATCACCCGGACCTGGATACCTCTTCCTCGAGCGGAATAGAAGATACTAGTTACCAATGTTCAATATAACAAAATTATAAATTATTTTTTAAGTTAAGCATTGGGGGCCAATGCTTATTGGAGAGAGGGCATATGTCATAAAATAGTTTAAAATTTAATTAAACCACTATAAAAACGTAGCAATAATCAATATTGCTGAGTATGCACAAATTTCATCTATAAAAGCCGACGCTGGACAATAGACCGGCATCACTCTTACAAGTGATCAACCCAGTACACCACTGAAATACGTGGTCCCTACTAACCACACCCAGTACACCACTGAAATACGTGGTCCGTACTAACCACACCCAGTACACCACTGAAATACGTGGTCCGTACTAAACATACCTAAGTAAAACCCCACTATGGTGGTTACGCTTTATGGCCCATAAGGCCGACTCTCTACGGCCTATAAGGTCTATTCCTTATGGCCCCTAGGTCAACTCTCCTCAACCAGCATCCCCCCTTATTACATTATTTAATTTGGCATTCTATTCTTGTTAACCTATTTTATGTATATACAATACATGTATAAATGTGGATTCTTTATACTTAATTTTCATATTCCCCTTAATCCCTCAGTCACAGGGCACTAAATACGAAACCTTGTGACATATATGGTAGAGATACCACTTGCCACAAATATAGTCGTGACAATATGTAGGTGAAACGAAAGGCCCTCTTCAGGTTAGAGTAAATGAACGTCTAAAAAGTACCCAATTAAGGGATATTGAAAAATCCGGTTTAGCAGATCATGCTTGGTCAAATGATCACAGGATTCAGTGGTCAGAAGCTAAAGTTTTACATAAGGAGTCGCATTGGCGAAAACGAAAGTTTATTGAAGCTGCGTATGTCCGAAATTTTATTTCCAATACAAAAGTGCACTAGTGCAACACGAGCTCGGAGAGCCCGTGCCAAAAAATGTGCACTGAGTGCAAGCAACACTGGGCTTGTCAGTGGGTCAAAAGAATATAAAAAATTGCACTAGTTTTCCCAAAAGAATACGAAAACTGCACTAGTGGCGCACCAGTGCTGCAATTTTTTCCCAAAAAAATTCGCGATAAAAAAACACCTAAAATTTTATATACATCTAATCCTGTACCAACTATCAAAGGACAAGTGGTGCATTTGAAATCTCCAATCCAGTTCTCAGGTCACGTGTTTCGGCAATTTGCGATACAATATCATTTAGTGCCTTATTGTCACATTGAACAGACTTTTTTCAGTGTATTTTTAAGCAAAAATGTTATACATGTCCTAAACATTTTACGACTATTGGACAAAGGATAGTAAAATTATCGCATAGTAACTGGACTTTTTACGGGTCACCGTCGACTGAGAGTACCCATGCACAAAATGGGACTAACAGAAGAGACCGAATGTAGACTCTGTATGGAGGATGACGAAGCAGTCAGACTTTTATTGTTCGAATATCCGGCTATTACACGTTTACGTTAGTAGATGTATAATGCGGGTTCTGGCTCACTTTTTCCATGTAAATCCCCATAAGACGAAAACGTGGTCATTTTTTTTGGATATCTCACAGAATATTTAACTCGAGGCAGTAATTTCCTCATAAGACGAAAACGTGGTCATTTTTTCGATATGTCACAGAATATTAGAGGAAGTAATGTCCCCATATGTTTTTTGTACTAACCAATCTAATCTCCAAAACATTTTCGACCCTTAATTGACCCTTTAGGTGTTGCAGTTCATCTTGTACCTTGGGGCAGACCTGTAACATGCTATCTTTTACTTGTTACAGGACTGTGGTATTCACTTAAACAGTGAGTTCCTTGAATGCGATTTTAATGCTTTAACGAATGTCTATTGATTCTTTCAATTTAAAGCCCTTTATTTTCTCCACTTAAAGATGTAAATTGTTTGAATAGATAGTTCGTTATTTTTAAAATTTTTGGTATTACATACTTGGACTAGGTTCATGGTAAACACTTTGGAATATTTTTTACTTGTTTATTTTAAAAAAGTTTTATATACAGATACAATTAATTATATAATATTATTCATAGCATAAAGAAATATATTATGTCCTGCTATGATCATATATCTATAGCTAAGTAGGCTTACAAGTTCTATTAATCATATTTAGACGGTATATTATAATAACATTACAGGTACTATGACTATCATTATATATATATATATATATATATATATATATATATATATATATTTATTTTTACATTAACATATTAGGCGCTACTAGACTTTTGCTAATTCTAGAAGTTTTATAATATAATCTATAGGCAAAACGGAGATTAAATTTGCATTAAACTTATGTATAGCTCACTACGTGAAATATCTAACCAAACACAATAAAAACAAAGACACCATTATTAAAATTACAGTTAACTTAAGTTATCACTAAATACTGTAGTGCCCCCACGGTAACGTTTCATAACAGTCCTTTGAAATAAATCTTTTATCATCCAGGGGACTTAGTCCAATTTTTGTTTGTTTTACGGAGTATAGTCTGTGCTTTTCGGATCTTATAAGATTTTGCGTAATCACCTTATCTTTAAAATTGTTTAGGCAGTCAACATAGTCCTCAAATAATATTTTTGATTTTACAACATTTTGTTTTACACCCTTGACCTTCTTAATCACTTTTGCAGCTTTACTCTTGGTGTCCACTACTTTTGTAGCATACATTTTAGCTCTAAGGCCAATAAAATGCGTCATTATTTCGCCATTGTTTTCATCTTTCATCATGCCTAAAACTTTTTTATTCACCCTCGGAATGTTATATATGTTATCTTCAGCATAATCTGAGGTATCAAAGTACTTGTCACAGTTGCGCTGTATTGATTCATAAATATCATGATTTTTTATGTTATAAACTAAACTATCAGTATCTGTGTATGCCACAGTACAATCTTTTCCAAAAGCTGTTATCATATAGTTATAGTGAAAATCATATATGGTTGTTTTGGCAATGTCCAAAATACACATTCCCACATATATCGGTTTATTGAAATATATTTCGGTTTTTTCAAGTTCTACGGCAACCAAGTTTTCATTGAATATTGTAATGCTTTTGAATTCAGGTCGAGAAATCAGTGCTTCTGCTCCGTATCGTCCATCCCATTTCTTGATTAATTTAACAATACTATGTTTTCTAATATTTTCCATAGTTTTACCAAAAACCGCATTGTTCATTAATTTAAAAAGGTTTTTCTCAAAATCATTTTTAGCATTCTGTCTTAGTTGAGTATTCAAATCAATATAAGGCTTTAGCCATGCAGATTGCTTAAAGCATAAAATTTTATGAATTTTTTCAAGTTTTATACCAAGTTTTAACGCTTGCTTTAGATTTCTATAATGAATTACGTATTCCGTTTTATTATATAGTGTGGCCATAAGTTTCTTATTTTTAGGGTTTTTCTCGTCAGGCGGGCAGCGATGTTCAGGACATAAGGGTAAGTCTGAGAAATAGTCATGTAATTCTAAAGGAATGTGCAAGTCGACTTCAAGGATGTATCCATTACTCGAGTCATCTTCAATTTTATTAACATCAAAATTGAGCATTTCGTCACTTTCTAACCAATTAAATTTTTCATACGGCAGTTTTTGACTCATGCTATATCCATATTGGTTATTAATATCAAAATACATCAAAAAAGATTTCTTTGGTTAAATCAGAGTTGGCCATATATTTATTATTGGCCTCCACATACCTTTTAGAGCATTGGCTCAACCCTCCTCTAATGCCGCGTTCTATAAAAGTTACCATATTATAGTCGGTCAAAAGCTCTAATTTTTGTTGCGTGCAATACAGCATACAATCCCATGTATAACCAGGAAGGGTAAAATAATTAGCAGGATCCAGACCATACGTTTTATGACAGCTTTGTCTAAATTGTTGAAATACCTGCATTAGAAGTATTATATCAACTTTCATGTAGAATTCCATGTAATCTTGTAGGGTTTTACAACCAAAGCGTCTCCATACATTTTGGGCATGATCATAATCAGCAGGCGATATTTCTCTACTTTCGAGTGTGTTAAAGAAATTAAGTTGCTCAGGCAAAGATGTGTCTCTTAATTTTTCCCAACTATTCATATAGTCATAGCAAAATACTCCTTTTTTAAAAATAAGTTTGTATTGTTCGTCAGACAAGTTGGGAAATTCGTTTCTAACCAGAGGATACTCCTCAAGATAGGAAGCTAGCTTTTCCAAGCTACTGGCCATGAATCGGTACGAATCAATAAATCTAAATTCGATTAAATTTTCATTAATTTTTTTGGTAAATGCTATATATTTTTCTTTGTTAATTGGTAGCAAATTTATTGATCCGTCCAAATTGGCGATGTTTTCAATTATCAAATGTCCATCATAAGAACTAAGATTGTGGAATACTACAGGGACAGTATGACTATCCTGAAAGTTCAGATTACAGCTTTCATGGGCTGGACCACGATACTCAGATGTAAGGTGACTATGATCGCGTATTTTCTTTTCACCAGCTAAAAAGTCCTGTTCACAAATATGACATTTAGTAGCATTGTTAAAGTCAGTTTTTTGCTTTTTACTTAAAGGTTCCATGGGTAAGTCACAGAGAAATACAGTTTCTAAGTTTTCAGCGAAATCTAGTAACTGTTTACTAAACCATTCCATACAGTCAGGCCCCGTGTGAGATTTATAAAATGATAAAGAATCATCATAGGCACATTTTACAAAATATCCTACCGAACAAGGCACATGACTTTGATATTTTTGAGTTTTTTTACCACTATTTTCTGCAACAGGGAGCAGCAAAGACTCAATATCGGAATATATAACAAAAGGAGCAAATTGTTTATTTTTAAAGTTTTTAAATTCAACAACTTTTTTGTCGTTACTTGGTAATTTCGGAACCACAACACTGCCAATAATTTTGCAGTCTTTTATATGCTGAGTAAGTCCAGCTTCAGAATAGAAGTAGTGCAAGCATCTATCACATATATAGGTTGCTTTTTTGGATTTGCTGATTTGACTACATATTAGCCTTGAAAGATTTTTTACCCATACAAAGTGGTAAATTGGTGGCGAAAGGTCTTTAATCTGTTCATCATCCAAATAGTAATTATTTTGAATCATTAGCAAATTAACATGTTTTTCGTTCCTTTCTTCAGAAATGTACGCAGGCAGTACTTTAAAACTGTTTATATTAAGTTTTTGCAGGCGATACACGTTTACGGACACATTATTTTGCTTTTCGAATCGGGCAACTTGGTTTAAAGTCATTGGAAATTTTATATTTTTTAAATTTAACATTTCTTGAGGATGCGAGTAGGATGAGATTCTATTTGAGTTTTTTTCAACAGGATATAATGCTGACACAATAGCCCAACCAAAACATAAATCGTCATTGTTTTCCACATTTACGCAAGCTTTACGCTTAAGAATTTCTTTGGGTAGCTCTAAATAAGATCCAATTCTAAGGGGATTATACTTATTAATTGCTATAATAAGATTATTTATTTTTGTAAGAGACCATCCAGATTGATTTTGCTCAAAATCTTCCAAATCAGTCAAAAGCAAATTTTTTACATTTTTATCAAACCAGTTTTTTAAATTTGTGTTGCGGTCAATAATCGCATTAGCGGTATTAAAATGTTTTGTCTCATTTCCAAGCTGTTCTTTTTTGGGTATTTGAAAATCTCCACTTAAAATAGTATTAACTTTTATCATATCCTCTTTTTTTAATGTATTTTCTATTCTTCGTTTAAATAAACTAAAACAATCCTCTAAAAACTTTTTGGGATCCTTATGACGTAAATTTGTAATGACAGCACTTCTTACTCGGCTTTCAAAGGCTGATTTTATGTCTTCCCATTGTACGCGATGTTTGGCTGTTTCCTTGGTGCCAATCGCACCACCAAACTTGAGGCTTTTTTGTTTTAAAATGTGCTTGCACTGTTTAACTTGTCCCAGGCACGCCGTCAAATGAGATTTTTCAGCAACTGAAGAAGCTTTTTTAAAGCAATGCTTATTTGTCTACTGGCCAAAGCACAATCTTTTAGAATTTTTAAAATTGAAACATTTTTATCCATATCTTCTACCATACCAAGCTGACACATAATTTTATAAACCAATTTCGTTGCAAAACTCATTTTATTTTTTTGAATAGCACCAACTTCACTAAAACACTGTGTTGATAGAACTCAATAATGCACTTTCCTTGAAAAGTTATACCTAACTGAGTGCAGTTCAACACGCTCCGCCCTTTTATAAGTGCTTTTCAGATTTACGTTAAGACTTGTCGAAACAGGTTTATACTTGTTAGAAATGGGTTGCAGCTGTTTTAGCCCAATACATTTACCGCAAAGTTTTTAGCAAATCATGCAAACTTTAGTACCAACAATCATAAAATATATGTTTTTTTGTTAATTAGCAGGCATAGTACAAGTTTCCGTCAATTTTTATTTGTTTTGTTTGCTTCCTTTAGATATTTTCTACAGCCCACCTTGAGTAGTAATACTTTTACCTTCGGGTACATACTTTTAGCCCTTTGAGTACCATCTTTCCCCCTTTGAGTCTCAACTTTCCACCCATCGAGTATCAACTTTATTCTCTTTGAGTACCAACCAATCGAACCGAACCCCCTTCGAGACTCTACTTTGCCCCCTTCGGATACCAACTTTTTCCCCTTTGAGTAGCAACGTTTATTCCTTCGAGTACCCACTTTACACTCTTTGAGTACCAACTTCGTCTTCTTCGGATACCAACTTTCCCCCCTTCGCGTCTCAACTTTCCCCCCTTCGAGTCTCAACTTTTCACCAATCGTGTGTCAAGTTTCTTCTCTTCGAGGCACAACTTTTCCTTCTTCGAGAATCGACTTTCCCTTTTTTAGTACAAACTTCATCTTCTTCGGATATCAACTTTCCTCCCTTCGCGTCTCAACTTTCGCCCCTTCGAGTCTCAACTTTTCACCAATCGTGTGTCAAGTTTCTTCTCTTCGAGGCACAACTTTTCCTTCTTCGAGAATCGACTTTCCCTGTTTTAGTACAAACTTCATCTTCTTCGGATATCAACTTTCCTCCCTTCGCGTCTCAACTTTCGCCCCTTCGAGTCTCAACTTTTCACCAATCGTGTGTCTAGTTTCTTCTCTTCGAGGCACAACTTTCCCCCTTTTGAGTATCAACTTTCCCTTTTTTAGTACCAACTTCGTCTTCTTTGGGTATCAACTTTCCCCCCTTCCAGTCTCAACTTTTCACCAATCGTGTGTCAAGTTTCTCCTCTTCGGGGCACAACTTTTCCTTCTTCGAGAATCGGCTTTTCATTTTTTGAGTACCCAACAACTTTCTTGCCTTCAAGTATTAACTTCCCACTTCGAGTCTTAAGTTTCGCCCTTCGTGTCTTAACTTTCCCCCCATTGAGTTCCAACTTTTTCTTCTTCGAGTATCAACTTTCCCCCCTTCGAGTCATAACTTTCATGCCTTCGAGTGCTAACTCTCTCTGTTTCTTTCTATCATATATATTTTTTATTTTTCGCATGTAAACCTCTTTTACTAATGTTTATTTTATTTACTATTGGGGTCTTGGCAAGGACAATCATACAATTTTGAGAATATATTTTGTTAGCCAAACTTTACTTGATTATATTATTTACTATTAAGTCCTCTAACTTAAACTGCTTACGCAATTTTCTATTTTTAAAATTTAGAGGAATAAAACTTGTACTAGGCAAAAGATTAAAATTATTCTTGTGACCTATTTTTATTTAATTTTTGTATATCTTTTAAGCACATCATAAAGAATGTGCTGATTTTTCTTTACGCATAGCTATCAATTTTGTGTATTACTTTACAGTTTGTTTAACTTTTGAGGATTTTAAACAGTACTAGGCGAATAAATCGGTAGGTGGTTTAATAATAAATAATCAATGGCTAAGATCAATCGACGAGTGACATAATGAGCAGCGACCAGTGTCGTTTTTAACAATTTTGTGTTATTATTATTTAGGTTTAATCATTTTACTTTAAAATTTTTTGCGATTTTTAAATGTTTTTTAGTAACAGACGATAGATTAGTACTCAACCAGTAACAGATGACGAAACAACCAGTGATTTTTAAGTTAAAACACCCTGATTAATTTTTTCACTAGTTTTGAAACATTTTTAGTAACTAACAAGTAATAACGTCATACGAGGAGGCCTTGGAGAAGTGACATATTTGTTAGATGTTTCTATTCTTTTAAAAATCTTTATTATAATGCGTTTTACGATTGATTTAATTTTTAGTATTTTGTCGATAATTTAATACTTTTTTCATTATACATTTTTTTTAAAGAGATATAACTTTTAAGATTTTTTTGCTTTGCGTACTATATTTTAATAATTGACTAAGCAATAGTTGCCTTTTTACGGTATTTTGACAGGTATATAAGATACCAAACTTGGTACTGCAACTTATTCAATATTAATTTAGAATTTATCCATTAGTGTAAAAAACTTAAAAAGATTAAAACATTTTTTAGTTAACAGCTTCATAGTCCTTAGCGTAGCCTTCTAATTTTTCTTTATCAAATCACCTAAAACTTAAAAACTAAAATATTTTTGTTTTATATTTCATCAAGTTATTTAATATCTTTGGTAGTATGTAAGTACGTTATGGTCTATCTAACCAGTAATATATTATGGTTTTGTCTGCGCCTGCGCACTCACTAGTATTTTTTTAAGTCACGATCGTTATAAGTATTTTTTGTATGTATTTTTCGTGGATTCCTAAGTATATAAAATATACATACAATCATGATGATTACTGATAGAAACGAGAGCGAGAATGATCAATGAGTTGCATGTTTGATGTTTCCGCGATCTAGAATTTTTTTTATCCTGAACGTTATCTTTGACACGTGTTTTTGCGTTTTATCAAAGTAACTGCCAATTCTACAAAAAGTTCACAAGATACAAAAGATATGTAATAACAAGTTGAGCATCCATCTATATGTAGATCGATCACAGTTTTACCACAAGTTGTATGATATTTACAAGAAAGTAGAGGTAGCACATTCGGTAACGCAATTTTGCCATGACAAAGGAATGCTGGCACAAGTTGGAGGAGTGATAGTTTTGGCACCATAATAATTTAAACTGGTCGTTTTTGTCAGTCCATTCATTAAAGAAATCGGATTTAAATAACATGGATATTTATTAATACCATTATAATTAGCATTTATGTCACAAAAAAATATTTAATACCTACTTAGCATAACTATGTAATGTATGTTTATAAATGATGAGACACAAACTAATTACTATTTCCAAAAGATAGTGTTTGTGAAGGATTAGTTTACTTTTTTAAATAAGTCTTACACCTAATTTTAATTAGTTTTTAGATAATTTATGAGGAGTTTCTGCGTCTAAACCCGAAATAATTAGACAGATCGACCGACAGAATGACCACACAACAACTACAACAAAGGCGAGGAAGCGATTCAGACAAGTTTCAACAAGTCGTCAGCCTTCAATACCTGTAAAGTTAACAGTTAAAAATAATACATGTTTGATAAAATTTCATTTTTCGCACAACAAAGCACAAAAGCTTTTTTTTAATTTTTTTAACATGCACTAGTTTAATCTGTAAACGTATTTTTTATGAATTTCGTGGATTTGAGGATTAGAGAAGCCTTAAATTAAATTGCCTTAAGTAACCTTAGTTGAACCATATACGTGAACAGGCAAACGCATTTTTCATTAATTTCATCAATTTGATGTTAAAGAAAAGCCCTATGTATCTTAAAGTAACCTTATACAGGTAATTAGTAAGTACCTACATACTTTTAGAGGGTTTTTTTTTGCCAAATGTGCTTCAACTACTAAAATTTAATTATTTCTACATCAATAATAATCAATTTCAATAACTATGGAACAAGGTTTGACTCCTCAGCCAAGAAAATAAAAGTGATTAGCGCAAAATAATCTCTAAATGCTTTTACACTATCGTTGTTATTCAAAACTTATATAACAAACTTACAAAAATAACAATGATTTAATAAAAGCTCAATACGCAATTTGTTATCCTATAAATAATGCCCTTCCTAAGCGTTTTAATATGCTTCCAACTGTTAAAAATAGTTAATAATACTGAATAATATATTTCTTCGAATTATGTTTATTTTATACCTCATTTCGTAACAACTATGTCCACCTATTGGACCACATCAAAAATTAGATTTCCTTTTAAAGTGTAACTCGAGTTAAAACCCAATTCTACCTACCCAGTAATCGATACCTACCCGCATTCCATTCTTCGTAAATGGCCAGAAACGCGTCAAGATATAGCGTCTCTACGAACCTTTTGTGCGATCAATAATTCACGCTGCAAAACACCTATGTAGGTAACAAAGAGGAAGATAGAGCAAGGGGAATGCAAAAGTAAAGGACGGACGAAAATACCATGTAGTTTATACGGCCTCTTTAAAACACCCCCACTCCTGCCACCCTAAGCCCCGCCCACTTCCCCCCTCCCCGCAGGGAGCGTGGCCACGCCCACTCCCCCCCCCTCCCTCCCCCCGAAGGGGGTAAAAAAAGATGGCGGCCAGCCAATGATAGGCGAAGTGGGGGACCCTTATTTTAAGGGTCGACCAATAGGAAGCGACTTCCCCGAAGGGGGGAGGAGCCAAAATGGCGGCTGGCCAATCAGAAGACAGCTTGCCTCGCATTGGCTGGCCAATGATAGGCGAAGTGGGGGACCCTTATTTTAAGGGTCGACCAATAGGAATCGACTTCCCCAAAGGGGGGAGGAGCCAAAATGGAGGCTGGCCAATCAGAAGAGAGCTTGTCTCTCATTGGTCAGCCAATGATCGACGAAGTGGTGGACCCTTATTTTAAGGGTCGACCAATAGAAAAGCAAGCTCCCCTCGAAGGGGGTGGGGGGAGAGGGGGTCAACATGGCCGTCGACCATTGGTTGGGTGGTTTTGAAGAGGCCGTATAAACTACATGGTATTTTCGTCCGTCCTTTACTTTTGCATTCCCCTTGCTCTATCTTCCTCTTTGTTACCTACATAGGTGTTTTGCAGCGTGAATTATTGATCGCACAAAAGGTTCGTAGAGACGCTATATCTTGACGCGTTTCTGGCCATTTACGAAGAATGGAATGCGGGTAGGTATCGATTACTGGGTAGGTAGAATTGGGTTTTAACTCGAGTTACACTTTAAAAGGAAATCTTATTTTTGATGTGGTCCAATAGGTGGACATAGTTGTTACGAAATGAGGTATAAAATAAACATAATTCGAAGAAATATATTATTCAGTATTATTAACTATTTTTAACAGTTGGAAGCATATTAAAACGCTTAGGAAGGGCATTATTTATAGGATAACAAATTGCGTATTGAGCTTTTATTAAATCATTGTTATTTTTGTAAGTTTGTTATATAAGTTTTGAATAACAACGATAGTGTAAAAGCATTTAGAGATTATTTTGCGCTAATCACTTTTATTTTCTTGGCTGAGGAGTCAAACCTTGTTCCATAGTTATTGAAATTGATTATTATTGATGTAGAAATAATTAAATTTTAGTAGTTGAAGCACATTTGGCAAAAAAAAACCCTCTAAAAGTATGTAGGTACTTACTAATTACCTGTATAAGGTTACTTTAAGATACATAGGGCTTTTCTTTAACATCAAATTGATGAAATTAATGAAAAATGCGTTTGCCTGTTCACGTATATGGTTCAACTAAGGTTACTTAAGGCAATTTAATTTAAGGCTTCTCTAATCCTCAAATCCACGAAATTCATAAAAAATACGTTTACAGATTAAACTAGTGCAAGTTAAAAAAATTTAAAAAAAGCTTTTGTGCTTTGTTGTGCGAAAAATGAAATTTTATCAAACATGTATTATTTTTAACTGTTAACTTTACAGGTATTGAAGGCTGACGACTTGTTGAAACTTGTCTGAATCGCTTCCTCGCCTTTGTTGTAGTTGTTGTGTGGTCATTCTGTCGGTCGATCTGTCTAATTATTTCGGGTTTAGACGCAGAAACTCCTCATAAATTATCTAAAAACTAATTAAAATTAGGTGTAAGACTTATTTAAAAAAGTAAACTAATCCTTCACAAACACTATCTTTTGGAAATAGTAATTAGTTTGTGTCTCATCATTTATAAACATACATTACATAGTTATGCTAAGTAGGTATTAAATATTTTTTTGTGACATAAATGCTAATTATAATGGTATTAATAAATATCCATGTTATTTAAATCCGATTTCTTTAATGAATGGACTGACAAAAACGACCAGTTTAAATTATTATGGTGCCAAAACTATCACTCCTCCAACTTGTGCCAGCATTCCTTTGTCATGGCAAAATTGCGTTACCGAATGTGCTACCTCTACTTTCTTGTAAATATCATACAACTTGTGGTAAAACTGTGATCGATCTACATATAGATGGATGCTCAACTTGTTATTACATATCTTTTGTATCTTGTGAACTTTTTGTAGAATTGGCAGTTACTTTGATAAAACGCAAAAACACGTGTCAAAGATAACGTTCAGGATAAAAAAAATTCTAGATCGCGGAAACATCAAACATGCAACTCATTGATCATTCTCGCTCTCGTTTCTATCAGTAATCATCATGATTGTATGTATATTTTATATACTTAGGAATCCACGAAAAATACATACAAAAAATACTTATAACGATCGTGACTTAAAAAAATACTAGTGAGTGCGCAGGCGCAGACAAAACCATAATATATTACTGGTTAGATAGACCATAACGTACTTACATACTACCAAAGATATTAAATAACTTGATGAAATATAAAACAAAAATATTTTAGTTTTTAAGTTTTAGGTGATTTGATAAAGAAAAATTAGAAGGCTACGCTAAGGACTATGAAGCTGTTAACTAAAAAATGTTTTAATCTTTTTAAGTTTTTTACACTAATGGATAAATTCTAAATTAATATTGAATAAGTTGCAGTACCAAGTTTGGTATCTTATATACCTGTCAAAATACCGTAAAAAGGCAACTATTGCTTAGTCAATTATTAAAATATAGTACGCAAAGCAAAAAAATCTTAAAAGTTATATCTCTTTAAAAAAAATGTATAATGAAAAAAGTATTAAATTATCGACAAAATACTAAAAATTAAATCAATCGTAAAACGCATTATAATAAAGATTTTTAAAAGAATAGAAACATCTAACAAATATGTCACTTCTCCAAGGCCTCCTCGTATGACGTTATTACTTGTTAGTTACTAAAAATGTTTCAAAACTAGTGAAAAAATTAATCAGGGTGTTTTAACTTAAAAATCACTGGTTGTTTCGTCATCTGTTACTGGTTGAGTACTAATCTATCGTCTGTTACTAAAAAACATTTAAAAATCGCAAAAAATTTTAAAGTAAAATGATTAAACCTAAATAATAATAACACAAAATTGTTAAAAACGACACTGGTCGCTGCTCATTATGTCACTCGTCGATTGATCTTAGCCATTGATTATTTATTATTAAACCACCTACCGATTTATTCGCCTAGTACTGTTTAAAATCCTCAAAAGTTAAACAAACTGTAAAGTAATACACAAAATTGATAGCTATGCGTAAAGAAAAATCAGCACATTCTTTATGATGTGCTTAAAAGATATACAAAAATTAAATAAAAATAGGTCACAAGAATAATTTTAATCTTTTGCCTAGTACAAGTTTTATTCCTCTAAATTTTAAAAATAGAAAATTGCGTAAGCAGTTTAAGTTAGAGGACTTAATAGTAAATAATATAATCAAGTAAAGTTTGGCTAACAAAATATATTCTCAAAATTGTATGATTGTCCTTGCCAAGACCCCAATAGTAAATAAAATAAACATTAGTAAAAGATGTTTACATGCGAAAAATAAAAAATATATATGATAGAAAGAAACAGAGAGAGTTAGCACTCGAAGGCATGAAAGTTATGACTCGAAGGGGGGAAAGTTGATACTCGAAGAAGAAAAAGTTGGAACTCAATGGGGGGAAAGTTAAGACACGAAGGGCGAAACTTAAGACTCGAAGTGGGAAGTTAATACTTGAAGGCAAGAAAGTTGTTGGGTACTCAAAAAATGAAAAGCCGATTCTCGAAGAAGGAAAAGTTGTGCCTCGAAGAGGAGAAACTTGACACACGATTGGTGAAAAGTTGAGACTGGAAGGGGGGAAAGTTGATACCCAAAGAAGACGAAGTTGGTACTAAAAAAGGGAAAGTTGATACTCAAAAGGGGGAAAGTTGTGCCTCGAAGAGAAGAAACTAGACACACGATTGGTGAAAAGTTGAGACTCGAAGGGGCGAAAGTTGAGACGCGAAGGGAGGAAAGTTGATATCCGAAGAAGATGAAGTTTGTACTAAAACAGGGAAAGTCGATTCTCGAAGAAGGAAAAGTTGTGCCTCGAAGAGAAGAAACTTGACACACGATTGGTGAAAAGTTGAGACTCGAAGGGGCGAAAGTTGAGACGCGAAGGGAGGAAAGTTGATATCCGAAGAAGATGAAGTTTGTACTAAAAAAGGGAAAGTCGATTCTCGAAGAAGGAAAAGTTGTGCCTCGAAGAGAAGAAACTTGACACACGATTGGTGAAAAGTTGAGACTCGAAGGGGGGAAAGTTGAGACGCGAAGGGGGGAAAGTTGGTATCCGAAGAAGACGAAGTTGGTACTCAAAGAGTGTAAAGTGGGTACTCGAAGGAATAAACGTTGCTACTCAAAGGGGAAAAAGTTGGTATCCGAAGGGGGCAAAGTAGAGTCTCGAAGGGGGTTCGGTTCGATTGGTTGGTACTCAAAGAGAATAAAGTTGATACTCGATGGGTGGAAAGTTGAGACTCAAAGGGGGAAAGATGGTACTCAAAGGGCTAAAAGTATGTACCCGAAGGTAAAAGTATTACTACTCAAGGTGGGCTGTAGAAAATATCTAAAGGAAGCAAACAAAACAAATAAAAATTGACGGAAACTTGTACTATGCCTGCTAATTAACAAAAAAACATATATTTTATGATTGTTGGTACTAAAGTTTGCATGATTTGCTAAAAACTTTGCGGTAAATGTATTGGGCTAAAACAGCTGCAACCCATTTCTAACAAGTATAAACCTGTTTCGACAAGTCTTAACGTAAATCTGAAAAGCACTTATAAAAGGGCGGAGCGTGTTGAACTGCACTCAGTTAGGTATAACTTTTCAAGGAAAGTGCATTATTGAGTTCTATCAACACAGTGTTTTAGTGAAGTTGGTGCTATTCAAAAAAATAAAATGAGTTTTGCAAACGAAATTGGTTTATAAAATTATGTGTCAGCTTGGTATGGTAGAAGATATGGATAAAAATGTTTCAATTTTAAAAATTCTAAAAGATTGTGCTTTGGCCAGTAGACAAATAAGCATTGCTTTAAAAAAAGCTTCTTCAGTTGCTGAAAAATCTCATTTGACGGCGTGCCTGGGACAAGTTAAACAGTGCAAGCACATTTTAAAACAAAAAAGCCTCAAGTTTGGTGGTGCGATTGGCACCAAGGAAACAGCCAAACATCGCGTACAATGGGAAGACATAAAATCAGCCTTTGAAAGCCGAGTAAGAAGTGCTGTCATTACAAATTTACGTCATAAGGATCCCAAAAAGTTTTTAGAGGATTGTTTTAGTTTATTTAAACGAAGAATAGAAAATACATTAAAAAAAGAGGATATGATAAAAGTTAATACTATTTTAAGTGGAGATTTTCAAATACCCAAAAAAGAACAGCTTGGAAATGAGACAAAACATTTTAATACCGCTAATGCGATTATTGACCGCAACACAAATTTAAAAAACTGGTTTGATAAAAATGTAAAAAATTTGCTTTTGACTGATTTGGAAGATTTTGAGCAAAATCAATCTGGATGGTCTCTTACAAAAATAAATAATCTTATTATAGCAATTAATAAGTATAATCCCCTTAGAATTGGATCTTATTTAGAGCTACCCAAAGAAATTCTTAAGCGTAAAGCTTGCGTAAATGTGGAAAACAATGACGATTTATGTTTTGGTTGGGCTATTGTGTCAGCATTATATCCTGTTGAAAAAAACTCAAATAGAATCTCATCCTACTCGCATCCTCAAGAAATGTTAAATTTAAAAAATATAAAATTTCCAATGACTTTAAACCAAGTTGCCCGATTCGAAAAGCAAAATAATGTGTCCGTAAACGTGTATCGCCTGCAAAAACTTAATATAAACAGTTTTAAAGTACTGCCTGCGTACATTTCTGAAGAAAGGAACGAAAAACATGTTAATTTGCTAATGATTCAAAATAATTACTATTTGGATGATGAACAGATTAAAGACCTTTCGCCACCAATTTACCACTTTGTATGGGTAAAAAATCTTTCAAGGCTAATAAGTAGTCAAATCAGCAAATCCAAAAAAGCAACCTATATATGTGATAGATGCTTGCACTACTTCTATTCTGAAGCTGGACTTACTCAGCATATAAAAGACTGCAAAATTATTGGCAGTGTTGTGGTTCCGAAATTACCAAGTAACGACAAAAAAGTTGTTGAATTTAAAAACTTTAAAAATAAACAATTTGCTCCTTTTGTTATATATTCCGATATTGAGTCTTTGCTGCTCCCTGTTGCAGAAAATAGTGGTAAAAAAACTCAAAAATATCAAAGTCATGTGCCTTGTTCGGTAGGATATTTTGTAAAATGTGCCTATGATGATTCTTTATCATTTTATAAATCTCACACGGGGCCTGACTGTATGGAATGGTTTAGTAAACAGTTACTAGATTTCGCTGAAAACTTAGAAACTGTATTTCTCTGTGACTTACCCATGGAACCTTTAAGTAAAAAGCAAAAAACTGACTTTAACAATGCTACTAAATGTCATATTTGTGAACAGGACTTTTTAGCTGGTGAAAAGAAAATACGCGATCATAGTCACCTTACATCTGAGTATCGTGGTCCAGCCCATGAAAGCTGTAATCTGAACTTTCAGGATAGTCATACTGTCCCTGTAGTATTCCACAATCTTAGTTCTTATGATGGACATTTGATAATTGAAAACATCGCCAATTTGGACGGATCAATAAATTTGCTACCAATTAACAAAGAAAAATATATAGCATTTACCAAAAAAATTAATGAAAATTTAATCGAATTTAGATTTATTGATTCGTACCGATTCATGGCCAGTAGCTTGGAAAAGCTAGCTTCCTATCTTGAGGAGTATCCTCTGGTTAGAAACGAATTTCCCAACTTGTCTGACGAACAATACAAACTTATTTTTAAAAAAGGAGTATTTTGCTATGACTATATGAATAGTTGGGAAAAATTAAGAGACACATCTTTGCCTGAGCAACTTAATTTCTTTAACACACTCGAAAGTAGAGAAATATCGCCTGCTGATTATGATCATGCCCAAAATGTATGGAGACGCTTTGGTTGTAAAACCCTACAAGATTACATGGAATTCTACATGAAAGTTGATATAATACTTCTAATGCAGGTATTTCAACAATTTAGACAAAGCTGTCATAAAACGTATGGTCTGGATCCTGCTAATTATTTTACCCTTCCTGGTTATACATGGGATTGTATGCTGTATTGCACGCAACAAAAATTAGAGCTTTTGACCGACTATAATATGGTAACTTTTATAGAACGCGGCATTAGAGGAGGGTTGAGCCAATGCTCTAAAAGGTATGTGGAGGCCAATAATAAATATATGGTCAACTATGATTTAACCAAAGAAACATCTTTTTTGATGTATTTTGATATTAATAACCAATATGGATATAGCATGAGTCAAAAACTGCCGTATGAAAAATTTAATTGGTTAGAAAGTGACGAAATGCTCAATTTTGATGTTAATAAAATTGAAGATGACTCGAGTAATGGATACATCCTGGAAGTCGACTTGCACATTCCTTTAGAATTACATGACTATTTCTCAGACTTACCCTTATGTCCTGAACATCGCTGCCCGCCTGACGAGAAAAACCCTAAAAATAAGAAACTTATGGCCACACTATATAATAAAACGGAATACGTAATTCATTATAGAAATCTAAAGCAAGCGTTAAAACTTGGTATAAAACTTGAAAAAATTCATAAAATTTTATGCTTTAAGCAATCTGCATGGCTAAAGCCTTATATTGATTTGAATACTCAACTAAGACAGAATGCTAAAAATGATTTTGAGAAAAACCTTTTTAAATTAATGAACAATGCGGTTTTTGGTAAAACTATGGAAAATATTAGAAAACATAGTATTGTTAAATTAATCAAGAAATGGGATGGACGATACGGAGCAGAAGCACTGATTTCTCGACCTGAATTCAAAAGCATTACAATATTCAATGAAAACTTGGTTGCCGTAGAACTTGAAAAAACCGAAATATATTTCAATAAACCGATATATGTGGGAATGTGTATTTTGGACATTGCCAAAACAACCATATATGATTTTCACTATAACTATATGATAACAGCTTTTGGAAAAGATTGTACTGTGGCATACACAGATACTGATAGTTTAGTTTATAACATAAAAAATCATGATATTTATGAATCAATACAGCGCAACTGTGACAAGTACTTTGATACCTCAGATTATGCTGAAGATAACATATATAACATTCCGAGGGTGAATAAAAAAGTTTTAGGCATGATGAAAGATGAAAACAATGGCGAAATAATGACGCATTTTATTGGCCTTAGAGCTAAAATGTATGCTACAAAAGTAGTGGACACCAAGAGTAAAGCTGCAAAAGTGATTAAGAAGGTCAAGGGTGTAAAACAAAATGTTGTAAAATCAAAAATATTATTTGAGGACTATGTTGACTGCCTAAACAATTTTAAAGATAAGGTGATTACGCAAAATCTTATAAGATCCGAAAAGCACAGACTATACTCCGTAAAACAAACAAAAATTGGACTAAGTCCCCTGGATGATAAAAGATTTATTTCAAAGGACTGTTATGAAACGTTACCGTGGGGGCACTACAGTATTTAGTGATAACTTAAGTTAACTGTAATTTTAATAATGGTGTCTTTGTTTTTATTGTGTTTGGTTAGATATTTCACGTAGTGAGCTATACATAAGTTTAATGCAAATTTAATCTCCGTTTTGCCTATAGATTATATTATAAAACTTCTAGAATTAGCAAAAGTCTAGTAGCGCCTAATATGTTAATGTAAAAATAAATATATATATATATATATATATATATATATATATATATATATATATATATATATATATATATATATATATATATATATATATATATAATGATAGTCATAGTACCTGTAATGTTATTATAATATACCGTCTAAATATGATTAATAGAACTTGTAAGCCTACTTAGCTATAGATATATGATCATAGCAGGACATAATATATTTCTTTATGCTATGAATAATATTATATAATTAATTGTATCTGTATATAAAACTTTTTTAAAATAAACAAGTAAAAAATATTCCAAAGTGTTTACCATGAACCTAGTCCAAGTATGTAATACCAAAAATTTTAAAAATAACGAACTATCTATTCAAACAATTTACATCTTTAAGTGGAGAAAATAAAGGGCTTTAAATTGAAAGAATCAATAGACATTCGTTAAAGCATTAAAATCGCATTCAAGGAACTCACTGTTTAAGTGAATACCACAGTCCTGTAACAAGTAAAAGATAGCATGTTACAGGTCTGCCCCAAGGTACAAGATGAACTGCAACACCTAAAGGGTCAATTAAGGGTCGAAAATGTTTTGGAGATTAGATTGGTTAGTACAAAAAACATATGGGGACATTACTTCCTCTAATATTCTGTGACATATCGAAAAAATGACCACGTTTTCGTCTTATGAGGAAATTACTGCCTCGAGTTAAATATTCTGTGAGATATCCAAAAAAAATGACCACGTTTTCGTCTTATGGGGATTTACATGGAAAAAGTGAGCCAGAACCCGCATTATACATCTACTTACGTTACAACAATTTTGGTAAACCTCAGATTGGTTCAGAAGATCTGAACAGTATCTTACTCAAACTGATAGCCGGCCTTTTTGGAGGATTGGACAAGCAGTGGTGAGAAACTACTCAAAAGTGAGCCAGAATAGACCTACTGGTGGTAGCAGTAGAAGAGCTGGAGGGCCCACTTACATATGAATCATTATCATCTATGTTCAATTGTTGTGAAATTTTTAGGACATATATAACTTTCACGTCATTTCTGAATGGTACCTGCTATTGTTGCCTAAAATTACACAGATTTTTTTAAACATGACAAAAAAGCTCTAAGTGATTTTGTATCGAAAATCGCAGAAACACATAAACTAAGAACTAGATTAAAGTTTTTAAACCACTTGCCCCTTGATAGTTGGGTATATGATAAAATTTATAGACAATTTTAGGTGGTTTTTAGCAATGGGATTGTCGCCGAAACTTTGCACTTGGTTTAAAAGTTACCATAAGGATAATCCATTTATGTTACACTGGATGGCCAGAACTCCAACTTTTACCAAATAAATGCTGGTGTGCCACAGGAAGCAATCCTTTCGCCAACACTTTTTCTGATTTACATAAATGACCTCATGGATAAAACAGTATATCCACTTTATTGCTTTGCAGATTATGGCAATGTAGTCTCCTCAGTCATACCACCCACTCAGTGTCTATCCGCACGTGAATTCCATCATCTTAGACTAACTCAAATATCGCAGATAAATAACGACCTGGAGATAATAGAGGACTGGGGCAACAAAAACCTTGCCCAGTTCAACGCGCAGAAAACCCAAGCAGCCCTGTTTTCAAAAAAGACCAGCACCGGTGAGCCAAACATCATGCTATCTGAAAGTGCTGCAAGCCAACTGTTGACACTCTAGAAAGCCCAGATTCGACCAACTATGAAGTACTGCTCACATATATAGAGTGCGGCACCCAAACATACCTTAATGCTTTTGAAAACCGTGCCAAAATGAGTTATCAAGCTGATCAATGACCCCGCACTTACCCGTAGCTTGGATAGTCTCGAACATGAACTGTGGGTGATCTATCTCTCTTCTACAGGTATTATCACGGAAAATGCTCTGAAGAGCTGGCACGTATGATCTCCGCGGGAGTAGCACCTACTAGGCGAATACGTCAAACAGATGGTAACCATCAATTTGCTGTCAAAATAGAGGCACCAAGAAGCTCATTATATCATTCATACCTCTGGAGAACAGCATCGCTGTGAAATGGACTCCCTGCGACAGTTTTCCCTGCAGATTACAACCTGAACCGTTTCAAAACCAACATACACCAACATTTCCGCTCACTTGCCGCTTCTCGAGCGTGGTAGGGATCTCCTTGCGAGTGCGCATAACCGTAAAAAAAATCTCCACTTTTGTTCACAACAAATTATAATACTTATATTTTTATTTTGTACCTATTAAAAAGGATTTTTTTTTCAAAATGATTTTTGTGGTATTAAGTACCCAAAATATATAAATGAAAGGTTTTCGATTTCCAGCTTGAAAATCTTTCTGCTGAGCGATAGGTAAGAATAATAAAATAAGACTTTTGCCGCATCATCGCATTGTAATCCGACAGCAGTCAATTTCGGACTGCCAATAGCTTAATGCCATTCAAACAAAAAATAAAATTGAACAATTCTCTACTTTCATATGTTTATTATACAGGGTGGCGACTTTAAATGAACCGCTGCCACTAGCAGATTATTGTTGTTTTTAGCTCACACATATACTATACTATAGTAGTGTGAGCTATGGTGATCGTAATTTTTTCGAGAAAAAAAAGTTGCTCCGATTTCAAAAATTTTTATATATCTTTGCGTTTCAGATGATTTTGAAACTTTTTTGTCGCGCCGTCTGTCTGTCTGTCTGTCTGTCTGTCTGTCTGTCTGTCTGTCTGTCTGTCTGTCTGTCTGTCTGTCTGTCTGTCTGTCTGTCTGTCTGTCTGTCTGTCTGTCTGTCTGTCTGTCTGTCTGTCTGTCTGTCTGTCTGTCTGTCTGTCTGTCTGTCTGTCTGTCTGTCTGTCTGTCTGTCTGTCTGTCTGTCTGTCTGTCTGTCTGTCTGTCTGTCTGTCTGTCTGTCTGTCTGTCTGTCTGTCTGTCTGTCTGTCTGTCTGTCTGTCTGTCTGTCTGTCTGTCTGTCTGTCTGTCTGTCTGTCTGTCTGTCTGTCTGTCTGTCTGTCTGTCTGTCTGTCTGTCTGTCTGTCTGTCTGTCTGTCTGTCTGTCTGTCTGTCTGTCTGTCTGTCTGTCTGTCTGTCTGTCTGTCTGTCTGTCTGTCTGTCTGTCTGTCTGTCTGTCTGTCTGTCTGTCTGTCTGTCTGTCTGTCTGTCTGTCTGTCTGTCTGTCTGTCTGTCTGTCTGTCTGTCTGTCTGTCTGTCTGTCTGTCTGTCTGTCTGTCTGTCTGTCTGTCTGTCTGTCTGTCTGTCTGTCTGTCTGTCTGTCTGTCTGTCTGTCTGTCTGTCTGTCTGTCTGTCTGTCTGTCTGTCTGTCTGTCTCTGTCTGTCTGTCTGTCTGTCTGTCTGTCTGTCTGTCTGTCTGTCTGTCTGTCTGTCTGTCTGTCTGTCTGTCTGTCTGTCTGTCTGTCTGTCTGTCTGTCTGTCTGTCTGTCTGTCTGTCTGTCTGTCTGTCTGTCTGTCTGTCTGTCTGTCTGTCTGTCTGTCTGTCTGTCTGTCTGTCTGTCTGTCTGTCTGTCTGTCTGTCTGTCTGTCTGTCTGTCTGTCTGTCTGTCTGTCTGTCTGTCTGTCTGTCTGTCTGTCTGTCTGTCTGTCTGTCTGTCTGTCTGTCTGTCTGTCTGTCTGTCTGTCTGTCTGTCTGTCTGTCTGTCTGTCTGTCTGTCTGTCTGTCTGTCTGTCTGTCTGTCTGTCTGTCTGTCTGTCTGTCTGTCTGTCTGTCTGTCTGTCTGTCTGTCTGTCTGTCTGTCTGTCTGTCTGTCTGTCTGTCTGTCTGTCTGTCTGTCTGTCTGTCTGTCTGTCTGTCTGTCTGTCTGTCTGTCTGTCTGTCTGTCTGTCTGTCTGTCTGTCTGTCTGTCTGTCTGTCTGTCTGTCTGTCTGTCTGTCTGTCTGTCTGTCTGTCTGTCTGTCTGTCTGTCTGTCTGTCTGTCTGTCTGTCTGTCTGTCTGTCTGTCTGTCTGTCTGTCTGTCTGTCTGTCTGTCTGTCTGTCTGTCTGTCTGTCTGTCTGTCTGTCTGTCTGTCTGTCTGTCTGTCTGTCAAACGAAAGGTAACTGAGTATGGAGTTAAACAAAATACATTTTAGTTTTTTTCTTCTTCAGAAAGGGGGGGGTAGATTTAAAAAATTAGAGTTTACGTGAAAATATGGCGTGTGTGATATCAAACGAAAGGTAATTGAGTATGGAGTTAAACAAAATACATTTTAGTTTTTTTTTTCTTCAGAAAGGGTGGGGGTAGATTTAAAAAATTAGAGTTTACGTGAAAATATGGCGTGTGTGATATCAAACGAAAGGTAATTGAGTCCGGAGTTAAACAAAATACATTTTAGTTTTTGTTCTTTTAAGGGTGGGGGTAAATTTCAGAAATTTGAGTTTAAATCAAAACATGGCTTGTGTGGTATCAAACAAAAGGCAATTTAGTCTGTAGTTGAATAAGATATATTTCAAGTTTTAGTTTTATTAGCTCGCACGTACACTATAACTATAGTACCTAGTGTGAGCTTAGGGGCCCATATATTGGCAGAGTATTTTTTAAATAACAATGTTAAACGGGCTTTACTTCTGAAATAAAAAATAAATTGTTGCACTGAAATTTTTGGTAATTTTCCATAATATATCATGTAATTTTTTATAAAACATATACTGTAGATGTGCTTTTTTTAGTACTTTAGATATATTTTTCCATTTTTACGAAATATATTGTGTTTTTAGACTGGATTTGGAAAAAGCAATTGCCTTTTAAACTTTTATTTTCTATAAAAAAATTACAAAATATATCATGTAATTTTACTAATGGCTCTGTAAAATTACAGTTGAATGTTGGTTACAAAGTTGCCAACGTTTTTTACTGGAAATTTACAAACCACTTTTCTCGGTGTGGACCCTCGGAAAGGCATCAACTTGAATAACTTGAAAGTACAGGAAAATTCTATTTTTTATCATACGACAATAAAAATTTCAAAAAATTATTTTTTAATTTTTCCCTTATGGATCTTATTTAAAAGATTATGAAAAAAGAATGAATATATTATTTTGAGATATGTCAATCAAAATGTTAGAAAATCAAGACGTATTTTTTTTTTAATAACACAACGGCAAAAATTTGAAAAATATATTTTTTGATATTTTAATTTAAATCTTTAAGTATTAAGTAAAACTTAATATAATAATAGTTATAAATAAAAAACAATTTTTGACTTTTCTTATTGACGTACGTATATAAAAAAAATAGTTTGACTTTTTTATAAGCTTTATAACGAGGTTTTGCAAGTGGAGTCATGCCATCTGAAAAAAAGTTGTTTGAGACTTAAAAAAAAAAAAATGCATTAGAAAGAAAGCCCGTAAAAACTAACTTGACGTGTTTTTGCGCTTTTCCAAAAAATTAATTTCAACTGGCTGGAGGCAGCATTCCATTTAAAGTTGCCACCCTTTACACATATCATCAAGATATGTACTTACCAACCCAATGAACATTCTTTAAAACTGCTGGTGATAGAAACTTTTATAAATGATATGTACCTATGTATAGGGGAAAGTTGCCTATACTGTACCACTTTTTAAGTTTTTCAAATATTATCTTTAAAAAAGGAAACTTTTTTTTTAAAAAATCAGTTTTATAAACTTTAAACATTTATGTATTAGAAACATAATTAAAATATTAAATTAAACAAGAGAATTTCTTTAGAAAAAAAAATAAAAAAAGGTACGATCGGTAAAATTTAGGAAACCGGTGGCCTAAATTGTACCAGCGGGTTCCTAAATTGTACCACTACTTAGAAAAAGTGATTGACCTATATATCAGGTTCACATGACACGCACATAAATAATTCGGCATCATCAATGCCCATTTGTTACAAATTTGGCACCTTACCCAATCTTCGTAAGATTTTGATTTTAAATGCTCTGAATGCTGCCAAGGCGCGCTCCATATCTTCTTGATTCCATCTCCCATATATTTTGACTCTATGCATCTGAGAAGAAAAAACTTGTGTAATCAAAAACATCAGAATAAAAGAATCGCACAGCAGAGCCCTAAAGAAATGAAACTTTTTGGCCTAAAGACTCTGAGATCTCCCTGGTTTGAAAGGACATCAAATTAGTTATTTAAAGCAGTCAATAATTACATTAAATTAGATAGATTTTATTGCCCAACAGTTAAACCAATTACAGGACAAAATGTAACAATAATATTATCATTGTAATATAGTAAACAAGAAGTAGTAATATTAAAAGAAAAATAGTCACACAAGAAAGGGAAAAATTTAACTTAAACTAAAAAACTTTAATCTAAAAATACCTATCCCTAATTATTTTTATTTGAGATACTGTTGTATTGAATATATCACGATGTTCACTAATTTTATTGTAGTTTGTACTCAGTATATAAATCGGTGATTTTTTATAAATATTACTATTTGGAAATTGAACGTAAAAAGTAATATTGGGATTTGTAAACCTTGGAAATCTAATATCAAGTTGCTGCAATAAATTTATTGAATCAATCTTGTTATTAAGAATTTTATGTAATATAATAATGCTTGATGCAAATCTACGTTTTTCTAATGATTGAACATTAAAACTAGTTTGTAATACCAACTCTAAAATGTAAAAATTTCAGAAATCTGCGCTGTACTCCTTCTATTGCGTCGATGTGAGCATTATATATTGGATACCATATAATGGACCCATATTCCAATTTTGATCTTATCATAGAATTGTATAATATTTTAAGAGAATTTTCACTGGAAAATGTGGAACAGGTCCTGGTTACAAACCCCAACATTTTTAAACCAGAATTCACCTTATTACCAATATGTTCCACAAATAATAAAGTAAGAATGCCATGATTATACCCAACCTCAGATAAAATAGCAAAACGCACTAAATTGGTCCTCTAACCTAAAACTTAGCACGGCTATGTTCATAATTTGGCCCCTGCGGGCGTTGGAAATGAACCAATGGTAAATAAAAAAAAATAACCTTTTCAATCGCCTTAAGAACGTGACAAAAAATAGCAATGAGGCACTGAAAAATATTTTTCTTCTCACAGCGTAGTACTACTCTAGCCTAGTTAAAAACGAACTTATATCTAGTTAAAACGATTTCTCCTTCCAATGCACTTTGCGACATTCCTGCATATTGCGCAGATTCTTCAATATGCTGGTGGTACAATTTAGGCGCCGGCGCCGGTACAATCAATATAGGCGACTTTCCCCTAAGCGTTCAGCATTGGTTTTACTGAGGGTTTATGGTATTTAGAAGGCTTTTGCAAGATTCTTGTTCTTATAGTTGTTGTTTTATTTAACATCCTAAACAGACAAAACGTAATTACAAAATTGATGTTAGTAATATTACCTTCAATAATATTATAAAACTTGCAGAACTTGTCTCACAAGTTTTATTTGTCAGTCTTTTTCTTATGCAATCATTTTCAAAAATGAGTAGTTTTTAATGTAAATATTACAAAATACAAAATTTTTAAAAACACATTTTAACATTTTTGTAGTAAATTTTGTTGTTTTTTAAACTATTTTTCGACAACCTACGAAAACCAAGTTATCATAGAAAAACTGGATTTGGGAGTCATTTTTCCAAAATGGCGGCAAGAGCAGACATCGCTTGCCAATTTAAAGAAATACTAAGGACCCTCAACCCTCTAATCATGCCAAGTTTCAAACCTTTTGTACCCTATGAACCAAAACTGCATTTTTATATCTCTAATTATTGAACTAAAGTTTTTCCCCCGAATTATGGAGAAACGAGTGCGTGCTGCTAAAAAACCTTGAAGTACTGTAATTAAAGTCAAAAAGTCAAAATCGTGTTTTTTTGCATTAATCTTGTATATTTAAAGTCGTTTAAGAACCCTGAAAATTTATGTTTTTAAATTTTTTATTTTGAATATATAAGTACCTAGAATAAACAACAGAGTTGTAATTTGTCGGCCATTGTTTTGAAAAAAATGGCAGCCAAGCAAAATATTGGTCATCATAATAGCCGGTTTTTATACAGAGTGCGATTGGGAAAAACCTCGGATACGTCGATTTTGTATTCAAGGGGACATTAAGCATCTTGATGTTTCTGAAGGACGCGCTCCTAAGCAGTGTGAAAAAAAACCCCTTGAATTTAAAAGGGCAAGTGGATCAAGTATAGCACCGTTTTCTAAAGGAGTTTCAAATACCTTTATAGCCATGTCAAAATTTTAAAATATCTATTAGTTTTTGAAATATTAAAATTTTTATTTCTCAGGGACCAACGGTTTTTTTACGAATTATTCCAACAATTTAAAAGAAAGCCCGAAATCCGTCGATTTTATTTTTGTTAGTAGTGCATTTCTAAAATGTTTCTTAGATATACCCCCCTCAAGGGGTAAAAGTTACTACTAGAACTTGAATAGGGAAAAGTGATATTCTCTTATAAAGGTCTCCTCTGTTTTGATGTTCGTGAAACACCCTGTATACAATTTTAATCATCTGCGATATCACCGGTCCAACCGGGTTGGAAAATAGAATAAAATGATACAGTTCGCCAAACCAACGCCAACCAAGCTCGCTACCAGACCAACTTGCGGCCGATCTAAATCGCCGTCGGACCATCTCGCTGCCATGCCGATCCCACTCGCCGCTGTCCCAACTTCCTGCCGACACAATTTGCCACAATACCACCTCGCCGCCGCGCCGCCCTGGTGCAACATTGCAATTTTATTTATTTCGTATAGTAAACATTTTATTTTTTTTTTATTAGTTTTTGAAAAAATTTTATTTTTAAAAATAATTTTTTTCTGAAATTGTTTTTTTTAATTAGTAGCATTTTGAAATACTAAAATATGACAAATCTGCGGAGGCAAATTCTCTTAGACCCTTTAGAATGAATGGGAAGTACAAAAGCCATAAAATGTAAACAAAAAAGGGTAATATTAAAATAAAACAAAACTTTAGTCTAGCTACATAAATAAAAAACAAACAAAAATTTAGTGGGCTTGTTTTTTGGAATTTTTATGTTTTTATAAATAAATGAATCTATACTGAAAAAACTAAATTTCCGTAATCTAATATTCAGAAAATAATTCTGTTTTGCGTTGGATCAACGAGGAAGAACTGAAGGCAATTTTTCAGTAAAATTTATCCGAGATTTTTCCTACGCCCCCATAAGATTTATGTATTTGCCGAAACCTCGCGACATCCACCACGGACATACTTTACTAAAACATGACATATTTATATTTTATCCTTATTTATTTTTCATATTTAGGGAAAAGGCGTACCGAAATATGATACATACAACATAGGGCAGGATTTGTTTTTTAAATAAATTTGGTATCTATAAATAAATGAAAATCCTATATTAATTAAAATACTCTGCCAATATATGGGCCCCTAAGCTCACACTAGGTACTATAGTTATAGTGTACGTGCGAGCTAATAAAACTAAAACCTGAAATATATCTTACTCAACTCCAGACTAAATTACCTTTTGTTTGATACCACACAAGCCATGTTTTGACTTAAACTCAAATTTTTGAAATCTGCCCCCACCCTTAAAAAAACAAAAACTAAAATGTATTTTGTTTAACTCCGGACTCAATTACCTTTCGTTTGATATCACACACGTCATATTTTCACGTAAACTCTAATTTTTTAAATCTACCCCCACCCTTTTTGAAGAAAAAAAAACTAAAATATATTTTGTTTAACTCCATACTCAATTACCTTTCGTTTGATATCACACACGCCATATTTTCACATAAACTCTAATTTTTGAAATATTCCTCCACCCTTTTAATTGGCTTGTGTTCGGTGGATTTTGTTCATTTTTAAATGGGACCATCTCGACCCAAGACCCAGCCCAGGTACCAAATCTCATTAAAATCGGCCACGCGGTTTTTGAGTTATGCGCGTTGGTCGTTACAGACAGACATACAGACATACAGACATACAGACATACAGACATACAGACATACAGACATACAGACATACAGACATACAGACATACAGACATACAGACAGACAGACAGACAGACAGACATACAGACAGACAGACAGACAGACATACAGACAGACAGACAGACAGACAGACAGACAGACAGACAGACAGACAGACAGACAGACAGACAGACGGCGCAACAAAAAAGTTTCAAAATCATGTGAAACGCAAAGATATATAAACATTTTTAAAATCGGAGCAACTTTTTTTTTCTCGAAAAAATTAGGATCACCATAGCTCACACTACTATAGTATAGTATATGTGTGAGCTAAAATACACTGACCAGTTTAGTCCTTACATTTCGTTTGCTGGCAGCATTATTCATAATTTTAAAATAATCTTCTTGCCGTTAAAATTGAAAACTATTTCAGATCCTGTGAATCGGTCAAATAAAAATCTCTCTTTTTTGTTTGTGACGTTTCCGTTTATTACCATCATCAGACTATTCTAAAATGGAAAGTTCTACACTTAAAATTATAATATATATTTTCTTTACACAGAACAATAATAATTTATGACAAAAAAAAAGAAGACTACAAGTACATAGTTAAAAAACAACAATTTTTTTTATTAAACTGTAATATAAAATAACAAAGCGGAAATTTTCAGGCAATAGGTGTTCCCCTTATTTTTTCTTTTTTTTGCTTATCATTTTAGTATATTTTGTCATCCCATATAAACACCGAGATTTTTAATTTTATTACTAAAACCAAAAGTTTATTTAAATTATTTATTGGCAATCGATGTGGTGGTTTCTGTCTTTTTTAGATTTAAATAAATGAGTAATATTATCAATTTTTTCATTCTACGTATTCTTTTTTGGTTTTTCTTTATATAGGTATATTTTAATTTTTGACAACAAAAAAGATAGATTCTCAGGATCTGAAATAAATTACTTATAATTGCAAAATATCCACGAGTCCTAAAAGTGGGTATTGACTTGCAACAAAACACTACAAACACTCCAAACATTTTCGCCGAAAATGTTCGCTCAGTGAGTACGTGTCTATGCAATGCTTATGTAATTTTGCAATCTGGGAACACAGCGCGCATCAAACACTACAAACAGGACAAACATTTTCGGCGAAAATGCGCGGAGTGTGTGTGAGTGAATACCTGTACTTCAAAAGCACAGACCGCGCTGCAACAAATTTTGCAAGTCAATACGCCACGCCGAACGCGCAAAACATTTTCCGAGGCTTGTCGGTAAATCGGAATACCACAAAGAGATTTATTCCTTCTTGTTTGTTCAGTGGGTGCAGTCGTTTTTTTTTTACTTGGCAATTAAAAAATTGAATGGACCATCCATCTCCCGCACAACGCTCAAAAAGTATTGAACCTTCATATCCTTAATTTCAATACGCATCTGATTATTCAGCTGACAAAACATATGTAAACTACGACATTGAGGAAAATTTTTTAAATTAATTTATGCGGTTCGGTTCATTTAGTTTAGTTACTAAGTAAAAAAAACTTTACCACTAGTTAATATGTTTGAATAATAATAAATAAATATTAAACTTATTTATAAAAAAAAATAAATAAAAAAAACACCAGTTCTACTTGTGCCTACTATAGTCGCAGTTGAGTATAAAATTGATAGGTATCACAAACTGTAATAGATATACTTATAATGTACGATATGCTTCAATCTTTAGTTAGTTTTGATGCCCAAGGCGCACTTACAAAATTATACAGTTTTGTATTTTCATGAATTAGGTTTTTGGGTAATTTTAGCAAGTAGATTTAGCAGTTGGGTGTTTTTTGTTAATTTATTTTTTTCATCCATTTTTTAATTCTTATTCAGCCTTATAGAAAGAATGCATTTATCATTCATTTAGCATTACTCGTAGATAGGTGCGTTTCTACAAACATTGAGTCAAGGTGGGGGAGGGAGAGGGAGAGGGAAGTAGTAAAATGCTGTTGAAAAATTCTTAAACCGTGTGCAGAAAGAAGTTTTGAAATCGCTCCATATTTGTAAAAGTTATGCGAATATGGTTTTTGAAGAGGGTGAGGGGGAATGACAGGCGGCGAGATGGCTAGGACATGACATATTTTAAATAGAGACCCTGTATGTATGACATATTTAAAATATGTCATACATACAGGGTCTCTAGCTAGGACCAGGGAGGACTACAAAGTAATTACAGCAAATTTTGTATGCATTAACTCCTACATCATGTGACAAAATATGTACCTCATATATATGTAAAAAGTGCCGTTTACAAACAACCAAAAGTTTTTTTAATTTTAGGGATTTGTGTCATATTGTTTTTGTATGTCTAAAGTTGTAGCTATTGACAGAACAAAAAAGAAAACAATTGAATCAGCTCAAGATTTTTTAGTAGCACATTTATAAAAAGTGGGCAGTACCCGGTCTACCCTACCTTTGATTCTGTGTGCCATCTTGGAATTTGATAGCGGACCAAGGCCAACACCAAAATAGAGGCCACGACCCTGAAAAAATCAGCTGTTCTCCCAGGGCTGAATTTTACATTGGGTCTTATGGGAGGTCAGACGTTTTTTTATGATATTTTCAAAATGGCACTACAGATTTCCGCAAAATTTCAGTGAAATATTCTCAGATACCATCCCGATATTCCACCAAAGGTTTGTAAGGAAGCAACATGATTAAAAGGTTAAAATCTTCAAGATTTAGCATTCCTTATTTTGAATTCAAATTACCCGCCATGTACCACATGCCAATTGTTATATTTGACATGTATTTGACTTTGTCCAAGGCCAACACAAAAATAGAGGCCACGACCCAGAAAAAATCAGCTGTTCTCCCGGGGCTGAATTTTACATTGGGTCTTATGGGAGGTCAGACGTTTTTTTATGATATTTTCAAAATAACACTACAGATTTCCGCAAAATTTCAGTGAAATATTCTTAGATACCATCCCGATATTCCACCAAAGGTTTGTAAGGAAGCAACATGATTAAAAGGTTAAAATCTTCAAGATTTAGAATTCCTTATTTTGAATTCAAATTACCCGCCATGTACCACATGCCAACTGTTATATTTGACATGTATTTGACTTTGTCATATGTGATTGTCACATTCGCTTCTGCTTTAAACTTAATTTTTGTGTGAGCTAATGAAGCGGCTATGAAAAATTAGGGCTTACTATACATTAAAAAAATATTGTTCTGCCAGAATAAAGTAAAAACAATCTCAAAAACGGTTTTATTTAACAAAAAATCAAATATCCATGAACCGTCATTCCAACTTCAAAATTTTAAAGACAATCAGCTGTGTCGTAACGTGACCATCAAAAAAAAATCAGCCCCGGATGTGACGTCAACAAAGTGGAGGATCGTGGCCCGTCCATTTTGATAGCCCTGAGCGGACAAAAAATATTTTTGGTCAAAACCCAGACCAATTCGTTCAAAAGTAATAATAAAAATCATTTCATGCCTTTTTTGGGCCACCCGGTATATTTATCTTTATTTCATGTTTCAATTTTTCAATAAGGGCATTGCAGGTCTCTATAACTATAAAACCAACTCGTTGTTTTGATACTTTAAATAGGTAGTGTAGACTAGTGAAAGAGTCCCCTGTTGCTAAAAAACGTAGAGCAATAGCTAAGCGATCTTGAACAGGTATAGCATGTCGAAGTTGGGTATCTTTCTTGAATATTTTAGCACCCACTAGAAAAATTAAGTTTTCAAAATCCTCTGCAGATATTCTGGTAAAGTTTTTGAAATGTAATTAGTCCATATCTCTCAGTAAACTTAAATTTTGTCTTTGTAAATACAGACGTCTGGACCATTCTTGTCGCTGCTTTTTTTTATTTTTTCTTCTCAAACTCTCAATAATCAGAAGAGCGCCGGCCGCTACAACCGTCGTCCATCACGGTTGACGGTGATACTGGTGATACTGACTTAAAATAGCGAGAATACAGGACGCAGAGCAAATGCTATATACCAATTAAAACCGTAATTTCAGAAAAATGAGCCAATCACATTGCATCTGTACACCTGGTGCATTGCAGATTTTCACTCCACGTGGACTACGATAACCTACTTGCTATTAGGGAAGTGTTGAATTGATTAATAATCAGTTTTCCTAATTTCCACTAAATTTGACTTGTGCAGCGTTAAAAATCAATCGGTGTGTGGGTAAGTTGTTTGCCACCATGTCATTTAAGAAAAGTAAACTACTAATCCGATTATAATGAGAATTTTAAAAATAGTAAATAAAGAAAAATAATCAAAAATAATTTGCAAATAAAATACTCTCCCAATTTTTGGGCACCTAAGCTAACACAATTAATGTATGTATAATATAGGTAATTTTAACTAATTTTGGTCCACAAAAATACCTCTTTGCGACACCCGGGGACCCGACCAGTGGACCAGTGTAATACCAAGTATAAAGGGGCCTACAGACACGCGAACATTTCCAGAGATTAGTACGCGCGTACAAGTTTGCGCATACTAATCTCTTCGTGTGTCGACAATATCCGCATAAAATATCATAGATAATATAAAGATTAGTTCGCGCGCACAATGTACGCGAGCAAATCTCTCGGTGTCTAGGCAAAACGCATTGATAATATCGTGTTTATGTTTAGAACGTTTAATTTTTTCTTCGTGTGTGTAGGCAATTTCACCAAACGTACATGTATGCAGAGATTAGTTCGCGTACTAATCTCAAGAAATGCTCGCGTGTCTGTAGGCTCCTTAATGTTTTAGCTCACACGTATACTATAAGTAGGGTGAGCTATGGTGTCTGTCTGTCCGTCTGTCCATCTGTCCGACTGTCCGTCTGACCGTCTGTCCATCTGTCCGTCCGTCCGTCCGTCTTTTTATTTTGCAGTTGTTGTGTTATCTTTATTATTTAATATTGTTATTATCCTTTTACCAATACCTACAGTTTTATTCTAAATGACTCTAAATATTGAATAAACTTACTTCATTTAGATATATAGATATATATAATATATATATATATATATATATGTCTGTATGTCTGTAAGTCTGTATGTCTGTCTGTCTGTCTGTATGTCTGTATGTCTGTATGTCTGTATGTCTGTATGTCTGTATGTCTGTATGTCTGTATGTCTGTATGTCTGTATGTCTGTATGTCTGTATGTCTGTATGTCTGTATGTCTGTATGTCTGTATGTCTGTATGTCTGTATGTCTGTATGTCTGTATGTCTGTATGTCTGTATGTCTGTATGTCTGTATGTCTGTATGTCTGTATGTCTGTATGTCTGTATGTCTGTATGTCTGTATGTCTGTATGTCTGTATGTCTGTATGTCTGTATGTCTGTATGTCTGTATGTCTGTATGTCTGTATGTCTGTATGTCTGTATGTCTGTATGTCTGTATGTCTGTATGTCTGTATGTCTGTATGTCTGTATGTCTGTATGTCTGTATGTCTGTATGTCTGTATGTCTGTATGTCTGTATGTCTGTATGTCTGTATGTCTGTATGTCTGTATGTCTGTATGTCTGTATGTCTGTATGTCTGTATGTCTGTATGTCTGTATGTCTGTATGTCTGTATGTCTGTATGTCTGTATGTCTGTATGTATGTATGTCTGTATGTCTGTCTGTCTGTATGCATATATGTGAGCTAAAAATTAAAAAATATCAAAGTACGAAAAATTATTTTTTTAAATTTTACGCATTTTCAAAAATCATATTGAAAAAAGTTTATTAAAGATTAACTTTATGTAAATCATCATTTCATATTCTACAGAAGCGCACCTTTTGAGGATATGCCCACATACAAGGATCCTGGAATTTCTGTTCGATTTATATTTACCTGTAGTTTATGTGATTTCCGCGAGGGAAGTGTTGGAAATCGTGTTTTCATTTCTTTTTCGTGACGTCGCGGCCTACAAATACTTTGGTCGGACCCGAAAAGAGCCGCGGCTGTTTGTGTCGGTATGGTTGAAATTATACCAGGAAGATTTTATATGAATTTGGATAACTTTTGAAGGGCAGAATCAAGCAAAATTTCACGAAATCGTTCGAACCCCGTATTAGGAGGTATTTCAAATGACCTTGCAAACACGACGATCTTTTGCGCGCGAATGTTTGTTGCATTCGGAGGAAAAAGATCGGAATGTTCGTAGTGTTTTGCGCGTTTGGAGTGATTTGTTGCAAGTCAGTACGCACCTTAAGACCCTTTATATTTCCACTTCTGCTTCGGACAAACTGCCCGTTTCCATAAAATAATCTAAGAAGATATGAACATTAATTTAGTACAGAATAGCTAACCATTATCTGATAATGGGTAGAATTATAAGTATATCTGTCAGGTTCTGATAGCCATTATTACGACGAATATTTGTTTAAATGCTAATATTTGTTTAAAATTGTAATTAAAAATAAATGGTTTTGAAGGTAGTTAATTCGAAAATCACCAGTTCACCGTTAACCTAAAAGGGTTGGTAGCTGGATCAAAAAACATGGGTTTAAAAAATTACTGGTTAAAAAACTTTATTTTAAAATTTACTAACTAATTATTTTGTAAATCAACTAATATCCCTTCAAACCAATTGTTTGGTTAAACTATTATTTCTCGAACTAATACTTTTAAATGATGGTTTTAAAAATAATTATTTCAATCAAAATTTTGCGACCTAAAGCGAAAGATAAGTCCAAACGCGACAAGACCGATGCTTATCTTCTTTTTTGTTTTGTCAAGTCCTCTAAATAGTGATTCTAGGTACGTCATACTTAATTAATTAGATTTTAAAGGAAAGAACCAAATATTTTGTTATTTGTTAAGATATTTATAAATAGTGCTGGTACTTTTGTTTAATAAACGCGGGTGGTGGAGAACAACTCTTGCGAGAGCTTCAATTTTCGATATAGGCACCAATAAAAATGTGGTTTTAATTGAACTTTATTTTCATCAAATCTTACTAATCTAAATCTGTACAAGCGCCATCTGTGTCTTTCTGCACAGCTGCACACTCATCTTGCGGACCATCACAAATACAGACTTGTGAGTGAGTTGATTATATAAAAACTTAAATTAAAAATGCACCCAACTGCTAAATCTACTTGTACCTACTAGTCGCAGTTGAGTACAAAATTAATAGACCTATAATGTATGACATGCTTCAACTTTTAGTTTTGATTCCCAAAGCGCACTAACGAAATTATACAGTTTTGTATTTTTATGGATCAGATTATTGGGTAATTTTGTAACCAACTCGACTAGAAGGTACAAGTAAATTTAGCAGTTGGGTGTTCTTTTTATTAAAAAAAAAAATATTTCCAACTTTTACGTTTAATTCTTAATCAGCCATTTATTTAACTATATCAAGGTACCTAATTATTACCTAAATCATGCATTTCTGTCAAACATTGCACTATGCGAAAATAGTAGATAGGTGTATTTCTACAAACACTGAGTGAAGGTTAGGGAGGGGAGAGGGATGGAAGAAGTAGTAAAATGGTGTTGAAAAAATATTGAAGCATATGAAGAAATAATTTTTGAAATCGCTCTATATTTGTGAAAGTTAAAGCTATAACTATTACTAATAAAGGGAGCGGGAAAGAGAGAGGGAAAGGGAGGGGGACTAGTAAAATGGTGTTCGAAAAAATCTTAAAGCGTGTGCATATTTTTTTTTTAATTCGCCATTTATTTAATAAAATTATGCGCATATGGTTTTTGAAGAGGGTGGGGAAAATGGCGAGAGGGGAGATGGGTGGGAGCAGGGAGCACTCGAAAGGAACTACTGCAAATAAGAGGACATTTGCAATGGGTGATCAAATGAATTTTATTAAAATCGCCTAAAATTTAGGTAATTTGTATGCCTTAAAGCCTACACCATGTGAGAAAATGGTCTGACGACCGCCATGTTGATTCCTGTTTAAAAAAATATCGCCTATAGTACCTTCGTGATCAGTAGTAATTTACCGATACTTTTTTGTCAAAACCGGTTTGGCCGTTTAGCCTCTAGCGGGACACAAACATACATATTTACATACATATCGCAAGCGCAAAACATTACCCCTCCTTTCGCAGAGCTGCAGTTGGGTAAAAAACACGATCAATTTGTTTTTGAACACATTTATTTACTTTTGACAACATAAAAAATGTTTGCACTGCATTTTTTTTTCCTTGTAGGCCCAAAAGGCATCTCTGATATTTAAAGGTTTACCAGAAAAGACACTCTATCTAGCTCTTCTCTAAAATAATATTATTTCTATGATCTGTCCGTTTCCAGACAACGATCTAGGCATGACATGTCAGGACCGAGGTCCCTAATATTAACACAAAAGATCTTTGGGTCAGAGCACCACCATAATAAACACCCCTTCTCTTTTGAAATGCCGTAACGAGAATGCTCTTGGCTTTGCTTTTTGTAAGTGAGTGAAGACAGTAATAGTTAGATAGTATATGAAATTAGAAATGATAAGTATGTTGTGTGTCCCCAGGGCCGTCGTAAGCCGCCATTTACTTTTGAATTAAGAAAATGTTCAACCAGCCGCCACAGGTACTTTCGATTTAAAGATTATTTTAAGGTTACTAAGTCACCTTAATTTGAGATAATATCTCGAAAACTAATAAAACGAATTTTGCGATTTTAAAGAATTTATAGGAAATTGAAAAAGATATATAAAAAAAGGTCGACAAATTTAACCAAATGAAGAACATGGAAATTATTTAGTTGTCTTTGACATGGGGAAAATAGTTTTCCGCCCAAAGAATCTTTAGACAATCTTATTTCATCGGTTGTTCGTTTAAAACTGCTAATAGCTAAGCTAAAGCGCTACAAGTGTGTCTGCAGGTAAAAAATGATCGCACTGTACTTAAGCAGCGAGTCTTTGGCTTCGAGACTACCTAGGTGGGCTGTGAGAGTAGAGAATCGATCACGTGACCTTCGACCACGATGCGTAACGTTTTTTTTCTTTATACAAAAAATGATGCAAAAACGTTTATTTGCTAAAACTATTACTATTACTTTGATAAATGTCCTATTAAATGCAATGTTTTTGTTATTGCTTTCTTTAATTTACTTTCTTTATTGTCCAAAAAGATGATCAATACAATCACACAGACAGCGTCCAAAACTAGGATCTAAGCCTAAATTTAATCTAGAAAAAAGAATTGTTAAATTTTCCTTATTTATTCTATGTTGACACAATATGAAATATAAGAAATGTCGCTATTGTTAAAATATTGGTTAATAGACTAATAAATAGGTAACAGGTTAAAAAGGTAGACACAAAGGCTAAAAGACAGATTAGAATAGTAGATAAAAATTAAATAAAATAATGTGTTTCTTCAATTAAAGGTAAAGTCATAATAGCATTTAAGTTTTATAGTAGAGTAAATTTGTAAAATAAAGCTGCAAAAAGGGTTTTTTATATTTGGCATAGTAGTACCTAACACCAAAAGCTAAATTTTCATTCGAGGATCCCCGATTTTCCGGCCTCAGAATCCAAGATGGCGGCTGCCAAAATTAAGAAAAAAAATGATTTCCTTGTTTTAAGATAAATTAAGTTAATTTTGATAAATTTACTTTAAGTGGGATATACTGAATTTAAAAATGTAAAAAAATTTACACCTGTCACTGCAAAAGAAAATGGCGGCTATATTAAAAAAAATCGTTCTTCTTCGATATTTTCTTTATTTTTTGTGCGATATTTATTTTTAATACGTCACACAGTGCTTTGGCCAATAGAAAAAATAGGTAATGTACTATGCGCATGTAGCTGAAGTTTCACTATAATTTTAAAGTATTCACCAATACTATCAAAGGTAATAAACAAATTTCATCTTTATATCTGTATGCCATAAAAACCTTATCGCAATTTTCAACAATATGAGAGCAAAAAATTGGTTCGACGAGATTCCGTGTTGTTCGTATATTTTAGTCTTTGTTTTGACGCGTTAATAGTGACCAAAGAAAATTAGTTAGCTATGTCCGATAAAGCTTCAGGTATGTGATATACAAATAATTATTAAAAAATTTTATTACAGTGTTCACTTAGTTATACTAATTTTTTGAAGAAAGCAAGTCATAAGCTATTGTTTTTTTATGTTTTTTAAGTTTAAGTGGAGAATTCTTAAAATGCCCCAAAATGCCCTTTTTACTTTTAACGGTTTTAAGAACTCTAATACATCCTCTTTGTATTCATATGGGTGGTTTTTTGCGCAGGTCTGCGTTAATGCCCAAAATATATTTTTTTAGGAATTCATGTGAAGATTAAAAATTAAGACCTTCTATCAAGTTGGAAAACGAGCAAACCGACTCACAGTGGAACGTTTTGAAGATGTAGGTGGACAACCCCTGAGCAACATTAACACTCTTTAATCCTTGATTTTTTTAGCTTTAAAATAACATAAAATATTTAAAAGCATTTAGTATTTGCAATATTACCTACCTCTAATATAGGGTGATTCAGTTTTTAACGATTTTAAAATTTGTAGTCATACTGTATGTTTTTAACGAAAATTGTTTCAACAAATTTTATAACAATGAAGTAACGGTATATATTTTTTTTAGTTTTTGCGAGAAGGAATTTAAAAACAGTTTTGCAATATACAAGGTGTTTCAGAAAAATTTAAATAAAGACGGTTTAGGCGGTAAGGGCGATCAAGAAAATAATTCCGCTCTCATCTGTCACTATATGAAAAATAAATGCATTAAAAATTTTAAACCTCTCACCCCTTGCCCGGGGTGAAGCCAACTCCTAAAATTATAATGGAAAATGTTCATCGTATGGCATTATTTTTAAAGGGTTAATGTGAGAAAATTTAAGAGATATTTGGATTTTAATTTTATATAACTAAGAAAGTAAAAAAATATATTTTTTTAATTGAAAAATTCCATTTTTATTTGAAAAATATCATTACTTAACATAACAAATAATAGAATAATTAACTAACACAAGTCCATTTTATTATTATCTTGCAAACTAAACTGTGTTATTAATTTCTCAATCTGACACAAAAATATGTTATCATATTTCTAAAACCGCATAATAATAACCCGCTCCGTTTAAAACATAATTTTTTGGATTTTTTTACCTCAAAAGACTTCCCTTGGGGTTTGGTGCAGATGCATTTTTATTCAGCTTGGTTAAGCTTGTGACAGAGTGAAAAGTTACTGTTTACAATAATTCGTGAAAGTCGAGAGTTTCAAAAACCCATCCTACAGACATACATAGGGCATATTCTTAAATTACGTAACCCCTCCTCCCCCTCCGTAATGCATTTTTAAGAAAAAATATATTCAAGAATCCTGACAGTGTAACGCAAAGTTAATGACCCCCCTTCCCCGCTTGAGCGTTACGTACTTTAGGAATCGGCCCATACACATAGGTACATGGGATAGGGTGTCTCAGAAACTACAAGGGGGTTTATGAGGATTTAGGAGACGGTAAGACATACCAATTTTGGTAAAAAAGTGGGGCTATTCCGAGCTGTATCAAAGAAAACATTTATATGCGTTTTCAAAATATTGAGATATAAATGGATCCATGAGGGATCTGATACCTTCCTAGCTAGCCTATCAGCACACTTCAAGTGAAGCCATGATATTATATCAGCTTTGAAAAGTTTTTTATATATATCTGAGAAACTGAAGCTCTTACGAAGTTTTTAGTTATAACACGAATTATTGAGCAAGATATAGTCTACTATATTACAAAAACTGTATATTGATACGATGCTCCGTTAAAAAGAGTAATTGTCGAAATCATTAACATAAATAGATTTTGACCAAAATCTAATCAGCTCGTAAGAGTGTCGAGCACTATTTTACCTGAAAATTTTATGAAAATCGGTTTAGCGGCTTAGGAGCTATCGTATTACGGGCAGAAATAATATACACACACAGACAGACATCATGACGATATTGCTAGGATAGGTCAAAATACACTCAAATAACACATTTTCGGCGTTGTTGCAATGTTCAGCAATCACAGGTGTTTTCTACTGAAAAATCATTAGCTTTATATTTATATATATATATAATAATATTTTGCCAAAAAAAATCACAGCAAATGAATGTATGTGCACAGTAGACCTCCAAGAATTACTTAATGTCACCAGTTTCGGAATACTAAAATTGCTCGACTTGTCGCTTTGGCAAAACATTGTAAAACTTAAATTAACTTATAAGTATGGCTTTGATGGAAGCTCCGGTCACAGCAGTTATAAGCAAAAATTTAGTACAAAAACACAAACAGATGCATACTTTTTCCTCATTGCAATGTCTCCGTTAAAATTGATTAATCAAGATACAAACAAAGTTTTATGGTGCAACCCTCGCCCGTCTTCGACTTTTTTCTGTAGGCCGATAAAATTTTTATTTTCAAAAGAGAATGCGGCTCTTGTAAAGGAAAAAGAAAGAGAACTTGAAATTAATATAAAAAATCTTGAACACTTTCACATAAACTTGGAAGGAGTTCAGATAAGCGTTAGTTATGAGATGATTTTATCTATGTTGGATGGTAGCACTATAAATATATTATCAGACACTAACAGTACGCAAAAATGTTTTATTTGCGGTGCTTTTCCCAAAGAGATGGAAGATAATGGAAGATCTATTAAGCTAGAAAATTTTAATTTTGGCATATCATCACTTCATTTGTGGATCAGGACATTCGAGTGATTATTGCACATTGCATACAGCTTACCATAAAATGCTGGCAAGTGCGATACCCCAGAAAATAAATCAATCTTTGAAGAGACCAAAAAAAGGATACAGTCAGAATTCAAGAAAGAAATGGGGTTAACAGTTGATAAACCTAAGCCTGGGTTCGGATACACAAATGATGGAAATACCAGCAGAACATTTTTCAGAAATGCTGCCCTTTCTTCTTCCATTATTGGAATTGATGAAAATATTATACTTAAATTTCATAAAATATTAAAAATTGTTAATTGTGGTTAAAACATTAACATGGAAAAATTTAGCATATTATTAAAGGAAACATTCCAAACATATTTGGAATTATACAGTTGGTATTATATGCCTAGTTCCATTCATAAATTGCTGGTAGATGGGGTCGACATAATTAAAAACTTTGATTTGCCCATCGGACAACTTGGCGAGGATGCCTTAGAAGCGCGGCACAAAGAAGTCCGTAAGTTAAGATTAAATCACACAAGGAAGTCCTCAAGGTCAAACACAAATATGGACCTAATGACTTCTCTGTTGCTAACCTCTGATCCGTACCTTGCTTCATTAAGATCACCTACAACAAAAAAAGCCGAAACTGATGACATTAATGAATATCTTGTGTTAGATAACAATAGGTTTGAAATAAGTGAGGACATAAATATTGGAAATTTACATCTAGATTCAACCGACGAGGATTCTGATTAATTTTGCTTTTTGAACTTCATTTTTATACTGGAACAAGGAATGTATATTTTCATTCTACATATATATTTACTTGGCATGCAATGCAAGTTTCTGGGATTTTTGATGGTCACCTTTTTAAGACGTTATATGTGTGTGATTTGTTAAGTTAGGTTCTTAAAGAAGTTGCTCAACTTTATTTATGCTTAAGCATTGTTTTTTTTTTAATTACGTTTTTTGTTAAAATTTTTAGAAATTTACGTAATATGTTTCTTTTGTTAATATACCAATTTAAAAAAATCTATGTGTTTCCATCTTAGGTTTTTTAAATTTTTATCGGCTTAATCATTTATTGACCTGATTTAAATTATTTTTGTGATGTGAGACACTATCTCAAGTAGACTCACATCATTTTTTTCCTGAGCTGCCATCATAGACGAATGACAGAGATAGACCAGACACTTACACGGTGGGAGTTGTATTACTAAATTGGCGCAGTATACCGGGGTGTCGTGCACGAATCAGCACCTCTCCAACTTTGTGCACCGTACTAAAAATTTACAGGGGGATTTGAAACAATATAACGCTTGCGCAGTTTGTCTCTAAGCTACAGGATGGCTTTTCAAATTATTGTATACCGGATGCTCATAGCCATCAATGAAATCGTTCTCCAATCAAGCTACATCTTTTAATATAGTATTTTGAACAGTTTTTTAAAATTAAATTTTAACACTAAAAAAATCATTCTACTCGTCAATTACATAGTTTTAAATTTAAACGATGCGCGCTAATAAGAATGAGTTATTTTGTGTCAAAGCTAAATTTGCTTAAAAAGACTCTATAAACACAAATTAATAAGGAAGCTTAATCAAAGAATGTTTAAATTAATGACTACTAGCAATAAAAAAAAGGAAAGTTAAATTTTTATTCAATTTATAAGGTTTAAAAGTTTGTTTCCCATTCATTTAGGTACATAAATTTCCTTGAGAGGCTAATTTCCTAGTAAAAAAAAGGCTTTTTGACGAATATTCTACAGTAATTTCCTTTTTATTAGTGCATAGAAAATATTTACACATTCTACATTAACTTAAATTAATAATGTATACTTTTACAATGCTTTATACAAAATAATGTTGCAAATATAGGTTATGTTTTTATAAACGGAAACTTTTTAAATTGTTTTTTCATGAAAAATAAAAAAATGTAACGTAAGCCTTTTAAAGTAAAGTGAATATTGCCGGTTATTCATTTAATTAAACAGGGTTCGGCATAATGATCTTCCACGTTTTGCACTGCTACTGTGCCTGAATCACACTGAAGAGAGGGGAAGCTTAGCGTAGTTGGTTGGTAGCTCGCGGCTTGCCATTACCTTGCCATCGTGCCTTCGTTATCGAGACATTAATCAAAAATAGGTAACGAATCTGTGATTACGACACAAAGAACTTTTCGTACTCACTTCGCACTTGGTAGGCATGCTTTAGTTCTAGATACTTTGGGAATATCTAAACACTATTCCCGAACCATTGACGAATTGAAAGCAGCAATACACCAAGACATTACAGGAATATCGCTTTAGAGTTACTGCACGAGTGAAACTTTCAGAAATCAGCTTCGACTGTGTACCGAAAAAAATAAAATATAAATAGCATTTACAATGGCGTTTTTATTGAGGGAGATCATTCTGCCGGACCCTGTATATAAGTATAGTGAAATAATCTATGTTTTTTCAAATATTAAAATTTAAAACTAAACATTTAAAACTCCGTCCAGGTTCAACGTGTCCATCACACACTATATATTTGTGAATTTCGTGTTTTGTCAAAGTTAGTTTTTTTGCCGAAGTATTTTTTTTAGGTTCCGTTTGGGAATGGCACTTGCTAACATAGTCTTCGCACCCACGAACACAAAATTGTTTTCTTTTAAATTTCTTAATTACCGATAGGCCACAATTTAGCAAAAAACACTTTTAAAAATAAGGTAAAAAGTCGAAAAATCACGAAAAACTGCAACCACAAATGAAAAATGCCGAATTACATTTACGTCATATTTTTATCTGTTTTGCCAATGTCAGTCATAATCAAAAACATATACCAAGAGTAGCGGTTAATGTCCATGGCGACAGTACAGGAGTCTGTACATAATATTTTTATACCAGGGGTGACGGTCTGTAATAAGCGCCTCTCGAACTTTGTATTCCGAACTAATATATACAGGGGGTATGTATAACAGTATTATGACAAGACCGGGGTGCTATCCTTACTATAAATAATTAGTATACTGTGGCTGCCATATACTCAAAGCACTGTGCGTCATATTAAAGCTACTGACCAGTTCTTTAAACCTGCTTAAATGAAATGATAAGTTTCCCAGCCGACACAAAGATGGCGCTTAATTTGTCAAAAATAAAAGAGACCTTTACAACCAGTAGACCAAATTTAATTTTTACAAAAAATTTTTTTGAATTTTATCAGTAGTGAGCCAATTTTGTAAAAATTTATAAAAAGTTACAATTTGACATTTAACATTTTAAGATGGCGGCCGAAGTTCAGATAAAAAAAGTAACTAGTATTGCCGTGTAAAATATTGATTTTAATACTAAATGGGGGTCGCCGATTGTAAATATTTCATAATAAATGACATATGTCTATTATTATCCAAGATGGCGGCGGTCAAAATATAAATACAACAGTATCTTTTTGGTTTAGTAAATCTTTTTACCAAGATATGTAGTTTTATATTAATCTTAATTAGTTTTAAATTGTAATGTACAAAAAAAATTGAATTTATTTATTTTGTAAAGATGGCGGCCGAAAAAGTAAAAAAAAACATTTATGATTATTTTTTCGAAATTTAACAAAAAAAACTGAGAAAACCAAGACATATCGTTAAATAAAACACAGATGTTTTAAATATGTCAAAAAAGTTGACATATGTCACGTGCCGGGTGATTTGAATAAATTGACATATTTAACTTAATAGCTATCTTCGGTAATATTGATCTAACAGTAACGTTTAAATTACCAAGGTTAAATAATTTTTTCTAAATCATCAGAATCTGATGTCAAAAATGACATATGTCATACACTTGTCAAACTATTGACATATGGTTTATTTTTTTTACACCCTGTATATAATGTTTTTAATTGATAGGGCTCCTTTTTCTGATTTCAAAAATATATAATATGTTGACATTTAGTCCACACTGCCTAAATAATGCCGCACAGCCCTTACAATAAAAGGAAGGAGTGACTCTTCTATAAAGTAACATTTTGGACAATATGTAACCTCAAAACACAGCTCTATAAACTATCCTTAAAGCGTTGTATAAAATAAAACGAGTCGAATGGTGTTGGTTATTAACAGATAAAAGAAAAATATGTAACGTGTGCCTTAAGCGTAAAAATGACACTTTACAATATATTGGACAGCCTGATAAATTTCCAATTGTGTAGATTTTTTTGGTTGAAAGCCAAATTGAGTAGGGCTTCTCAATAAAACTCATTAGTCTATTATATATCGCTCTTTTGAAAACTTTCAAAAAGAAAGAGAGGATTGTAGGCCTAAAGTTTTTAGGTAATTGGGGGTCTCCTTTTTTTAACACACGTATGACTTTCCCTAGCTTTAATGGTGAGGGGAAACCTCTGTTATAAAGCACTTATTCACCACTTCGCTCAGAGGTAAACTAATTGTGTGAGGCACTCGATTTAACAGGAAAACATGAACTTCGTCTTGCCCTGTCGATTGTTTATTGGGTAATCCCATTATGATATTAAATATCTCTTGATCTCTCAGTTATTAGAAAAAAAATTGATGTTTAAAAAAAAATTAGCAAAAGAAAAATGTTGATCTTTAAGTATTATCTTTACGATAATAAAATTGGGATTTATTGTAAAGAAGTCATAACAAGAAACCGAAGACAAAATTGCCAATAAATTAAGAATTTGCGCAATGTAACAAAAAATAATTAGGGTACGTCTTATCTTCTAGGATGACTAAAATTCACTTCAAGCTTGGTTTAAATCAAAAGAACTTGCGACATGCAAGTCGGTTCACAGAACTGTTCATTTGTGATTGGAGTGTCCTGGTATTTTTATACCCAACCAACTTGCCATAAAAGTGAATTTCCTAAGCTAGTTTATTATTTATGTATGTATTTACGTTACTCATTTAATGCAGTTTAACAAAAGGCATGAAGTCCTTGATGCTGTTTACTGCGGGGAACGCGCGCGGAAATGTTTTACAAAGACTTTGTCCGGTTATTCAGAGCTCTGGGGCAGGTATAGACATATACTCTGGAGAATCGGATGATTCGACCCAGGCAACTCGTCACGAGAAACTTGCCGCAGCTATCCCGCCGCCAGAGATTTGCCGCAGTTATCTCGTTATCTTTAAAAAAAAAACGAAGCTTCAGCAAAAAAGTTCCTTGTTTTTTAAGTTTTTGTTTTTAAGTCACAGTAAAAATGTACATAGCAGAAGGACTTCCGTGATTTGAATTTTAGAATCAATAAATACTGTAAATAAAATGAAAATATAGATGTTATTATGGAATAGAAAAGGAGTAATTTAGTATAACTTTTCAAAAGGTCGCGTTAGTCTGATTAATTTTGATTTAAAAAGACCACTTCGTCGCCAATACCACAAAGTGTCGTAACTGATTTTTTACTATTTTACAGGAGAGCCTTCAAATTTTTTTTTATTTCCACACAGCAGTTCTGACAGCTGTCAAATTAATGTCAAAGTATGGTAACTGCTTCTATCCTACTTGAAATTTGGTTACTCCCCTTCGTGGATTTGTAGAGCGACTTTTTTTATGTATGTTAGTGGGCTAATCTGAAAATCGCATTTTTGTGGGTTACGCCACTTCTTGGTTTTGGCTACGACCTATTGCCTTATTAATTAACGTTCTAGTTGATAGGATGAAAATAAAAAAGCATTATAATTACAAATTCCGCCTTTTTACATCGAGGTCAATTCGTACGTTCTTTTACTACTTATTTAATGACTTCTTAGCAAATTATTTGGTATAGTGATTGCAAAGTCACTTGAACAAAGATAAAAGCCGACTATCGGCATATCCTTTATAGAAAGTGACATGGACGGCGGTAGATATACTCATGAGAATTATTTCATTTAATTGTGGCGTAAACTAAAGAAATAAAAATAGATAATAAAACTTTCTATTCCTACACCTCCACGAAGCCGCGGCTCTTTTCTGTCGGTAGGGTTGAAATTACACCAGGAAGATTTTATATGAATTTGGATAACTTTTGAAGGACAGAATCAAGCAATATTTCATGAAATCGAGAGAACCCCGTATTAGGAGGTTCGTCAATTGACTTTGCATAGAGCATAGTTATTGTACCGTATATTTAAAGTTACAGGTTTTTGACTTCACTTGAGTTAAAAAAAATTTAATCTTCTGTGTTTTTTTTAAGGGACATTATCACAAATCCGTCGAGACTAAAAACCTAAATATAAAAATTTTAGTGCAGTATTAATATTAGAATATACTAAAAGGATATAGCGGCTTGGTTCGGTTAATAAACTCAAATCAAATTCTAAAATGTTCTTTTAAAATTTACTGAAAGAATATTTCAGGTATAAACGAAAAGTATATTCTCTAATATTTATTTTAGGATATATAAAAAAATTATACCGGAATCGAAATAAAATAACATTTAAAAATATTATTTTTTGAATGAAACAATATATTATAAATTGTATTCTAGAATATTCTTTTCAGAATATAGTAAAAATATATCAGGGAGAAACCAAAAGTATAACCTCTATTATTCATTTTAGAATATACCAAAATAATATACCGGAAATGAACTAAAATCATATTCTGGAATATTATTTTCAGAAAACTATTTTAGGTATAAACTAAAAGTAAATCCTATTCATTTTAGAATATACCAAAAGAGTATACTGTTAATAAACTAAAATATTATTCTAGAATATTCGTTTAAGGATGTACTAAAAGAATATTTCAGGTACATAAAAGCATATTCTCTAATATGTATTTTAAAATAAAGGTAGGTACCAAAATGACTGAAATCATACTCTGGAATATTATTTTTCGAATATACTAAATAATATTTCAAGTATAAACTAACAGTATATTCTCTAATATGCAATTTAGAATATATACCAAAATATAGAAATCTACCAAAAGACTATTTACAAGAATCAATCTAGCAGAAAAATGCAGAGGTACCAAACCCACCCAACCCGACCCAAGATACCCCAGCATTTCTTTGACATAGGTATGGCAATGGCATAGCATTGCGGCACATCAAATATATCTTTGATGACCTGCTATGTTGAATATTCTTTAAGTGTTTAGGTCACAAATTTAGATTAACTTATGCTTTGATTTGCGGCCATCGCTTTTATTATTATGATAATATTAGAATGTTAGAAAATTATTTTTTAATTTTTAGTGCATTTTATAAAACCTTGTGACTTAAAAAAAAAATTTTACCAATTTATTTTCTAATTTTTAGTCTCAGCTATCTACTGTATTAAATGAAAATATTTGTTCAATAACAGAACAGAAGAGTTTATTCTAGATTATAATGAAATCGCTGATCGTCAGTTGTTTGGAAACTCATTTTTCTATTGGGGGAAAGAGAGGGTGGGGGTAGAGGTAGAAATATATTTTTTGTTTGGGCTGTGTTGCCATCGGACCTTTATGCATATACCAAATTTTATAAAAGTCATTTGAAGTGAAGTGTGTCAAAAAAGCATTTTTTATGGAATTTTTCATTATTGTTGTATTGTCATCGGACCACTATATGTATAACAAATTTCATCCAAATCGGATAATGGGAAGTGTGTCAAAAACGCATTTTTCTATAGATGGGGGTGGGGGTAGGAGTGGTAGGATTTTTTTTCAATGTTGTATTGTCATCGGGCCACTATATGTATACCAAATTTCATCCAAATTGGATAATGGGAAGGGTGCCAAAAACGCATTTTCTATGGAAGGGGGTGGGGGTAGGGGTGGGAGGATATTTTTTTAATGTTGTATTGTCATCGGACCACTATGTGAATACTAAATTTCATCCAAATTGGATAATGGGAAGGGTGTCAAAAACGCATTTTCTATGGAAGGGGGTGGGGGTAGGGGTGGGAGGATATATTTTTTTTAGTGTTGTATTGTCATCGGACTACTATGTGAATACCAAATTTCATCCAAATCGGATAATGGGAAGTGTGTCAAAAACTCATTTTTCTATTAAAGGGGGTTCGGTTCGGTTCGGTTCGGTGTGGGAGGATATTTTTTTCTTAATATTGTATTGTCATCGGACAACTATGTGTATACCAAATTTTATCCAAATCGGATAACGGGAAGTGTGTCAAAAATACATTTTTCTATAGAAGGGGTGGGGGTAGGGGTGGTAGGATATTTTTTTTTTAGTGTTGTATTGCCGTGGGACCACTATGCATTTACCAAATTTCATCCAAATCGGATAATGGGAAGTGTGTCAAAAACGCTTCACAAGATTTGATAGATAGATAGTTAGACAGAACATCTGAAGCTAAATAAAAGCTTGTAAAATAGACAATTTTGTGTTCATAAACCGTTTATTATACAAAGGTAATCATATATAAGTTTTTAAAAAAATTACTTTTTGATAAAAAATGCATTTTTGTCCCTTATTTAAGGTATCAAAGTGTCACTTTTTATCCTCAAAATTGCGGAAAATATACAATACACCTTGTAATAAAAGTTATTATCCCCAAAGGCTTGTAGTCCTTGCTACGCTTGTGCTCCAACCTTTTTGCCTCGGGGGAAATAGTGCCACTTTCATCTCCTGGTATATAAATACAGTGTTGCCGTAAAAATGCATTCTAACTAAATAACTTTCAACCGGAATTAGATATCAATTTTCATTAAAATACTCTGCCAATATATGGGCCCCTAAGCTCACACTAGGTGCTATAGTTATAGTGTACGTGTGAGCTAATATAACTAAAAACTGAAATATATTTTATTTAACTGCAGACTAAATTACCTTTTGTTTGATACCACACAAGCCATGTTTTGACTTAAACTCAAATTTTTGAAATCTACCCCCACCCTTAAAAAAGACAAAAAACTAAAATGTATTCTATTAAACTCCGGACTCAATTACCTTTCGTTTGATATCACACACGCCATATTTTCACTTAAACTCTAATTTTTAAAATATACCCCCACCCTTTTTTTTTAAGTTAAAATGTATTTTGTTTAACTGCAGACTCAATTACCTTTCGTTTAATATCACACACGCCATATTTTCACATAAACTCTAATTTTTGAAATCTACCCCCACCCTTTTATTTGGTTTCTGTTCGGTGGATTTTGTTCATTTTTAAATGGGACCATCTCGACCCAAGACCCAGCCTAGGTACCAAATTTCATTAAAATCGGCCAAGCGGTTTTTGAGTTATGCGCGTTGGTCGTTACAGACATACAGACAGACAGACAGACAGACAGACAGACATACAGACAGACCGACAGACAGACAGACAGACAGACGGCGCAACAAAAAAGTTTCAAAATCATCTGAAACGCAAAGATATATAAAAATTTTTGAAATCGGAGCAACTTTTTTTTTCTCGAAAAAATTAGGATCACCATAGCTCACACTACTATAGTATAGTATATGTGTGAGCTAATACTCTGCCAATCTATGGGCACATAAGCTCACACTGGGTACTATAGTTTTAGTGTATCTACTTGAAAGCTAATATAACTAAAATCTGAAGTATATTTTATTGAACTCCAGACTCAATTACCTTTCGTTTGATACCACACAAGCCATGTTTTGACTTAAACTCTAATTTTTCAAATCTACCCCCACCCTCTTTTTAAAAACTAAAATGTATTTTTTTTTAACTCCAGACTCAATTACCTTTCGTTTGATATCAAACACGCCATACTTTCACTTAAACACCAATTTTTGAAATATACCCCCACCCTTTTTTTAAAATAAATTAAAATGTAATTTGTTTAACTCCAGACTCAATTACCTTTCGTTTGATATCACACACGCCATATTTTCACATAAACTCTAATTTTTGAAATCTACCCCCACCCTTTTATTTGGTTTGTGTTCGGTGGATTTTGTTAATTTTTAAATGGGACCATCTCGAGCCAAGACCCAGCCTAGGTACCAAATTTCATTAAAATCGGCCAAGCGGTTTTTGAGTTATGCGCGTTGGTCGTTACAGACAGACAGACAGACAGACAGACATACAGACAGACAGACAGACAGACAGACGGCGCAACAAAAAAGTTTCAAAATCATCTGAAACGCAAAGATATATAAAAAATTTTGAAATCGGATCAACTTTTTTTTTCTCGAAAAAATTAGGATCACCATAGCTCACACTACTATAGTATAGTATATGTGTGAGCTAAAATAACATAAAAACAAAACAATCTTAACCCAGGAAATGTTAGATTCAGTATACCTGAAGTAATCTTTAAAATACAACTATGGTTTCAATCATTTTCCATGGATAAAAACAAAAAAAAACTTTATTTTCTGATCAGGTCCATCAAAACATCCTATGTAAATATTCCAAAGTTTCATCAAAATTTGTACATACTGTACAATAATTCTGTAGAATTACCAAATAAAACTTTAGTCTATTCACACCAAGTTATTTATCTTTTCTGGACGCAAATCATCACCTAAGTTTATAAAAAAACAAAAATGTGTAAAAAAACTATATGTAAAAAACAGCTATCGGCAAAAGCTATATAAAATTTAGCTGTATTAACCTGTCTAACTCTATTTCAAACAAAGGTGCTTATGATAACCTTAACCTTAAATTTAACCATATGATCATGTCGTAGTGACTATTGTTAATTGGTACCAAGCTATCCAAAAAAGAAATGAGCGAGATGCAGAATTAAGTACTAGCTTAAAATCATAATCTGGATTCTAGAAATCCCATGTAGGCACAACATTGTTAACCCATTATAAATAAACTATAACCAAAATACCATATAGCCAATATATAAATATTTTGACGAACATAGTTTGAACCATAAAACAAAATCAATACCACATTTTGATAAAGAAAAAATATGAAACTAATCAAAATTTTTATAAAAAAATTAAGTAGTCTACATAGAGAGATAATTGTCTGGTAAAGGCATAAAGAACAATTGTAACATTTCCTCGGCAAAGAAAAATCTTTATAAAAAAAAAAAAATATATATATATATATATATATATATATATATATATATATATATATATTTATGTTATAACATATTGACCTAATTAAAAATAAAAATCTGGTATATGCAATTGAATTTCATATTATTGATTAAAATTAGAGCAAAGTCCGAATGTATCCTATAAAAAAATTTCAAGCCATGCTTGACGAACAAAAATTTTTTTTTAAGGTTATGTTATAAGATAATTAAAATACCTTGTTTCTCGATAAATGCTCAAACAAAAGAGAGTGATTTTTCACCAATTCCTCTCAATTCCCTAAACTGCATAGCAATCACTGACCAATCAGATTCCCTAAAACCCCAAAATCTTCATTCTCCCTAAAATCAATAACACAAATCCGTATTCATTAATAAGACTAAAACAAAGGTGTTTAGGTTAAAAGACAACACTGCCAATTACGCAATGTCTGTCGTAAAAGTTGAACAACCAGAAAATTCTTTCTATCCCCGTTTCACCCCAATGACAAAAAAGGGACAGACAACTTACTCGATCCTATTCCAAAACTGAAACATATTCAAAATGAACCTCTCCCAGCAGTTAGATCGCTGCATAAAATCAATAATTTCGAGCTTAACCAGACTACGGATAGGTAGTGTGCAAGTCACCGGTTTATTTTCTAAATATTCTAATTAAACTCTCTCACGTAAGATGTCGTTAGAGGTTATTTTTTAAAGCAAATATTTAAATTCACTTAGCAAAAACGCGTTACGAAAAAAATGTAATTTTATTCGTAACAACTGTCAGTTTTTAATGCGAAACTGTCAATATAGTGCCCGGCACAATTTGTGTCTGGCTTTATTGCAATAGGTCCCCATATGTCATTTTATGCTGTTATTCATTAAAAAATACAATAAACTTACATTGCATTTATGCACAAGTTGGTTGTGTTTTATTGAAAACACACGCAAAGAGTAGGCCCAAAAAAAAAAAAAATAATTTTTCTTTCTTCATATGATGTGAACTGGAAAAAGTAATCCCCAATAGCCAAAACTTATTAAAATAAAAAAGGCGGAATTCCTTACTGAAGGTACCAAAAGCAGTTCAGAAACTTTGTGATATATTGTAATACCGATTAAACGGCCATAATGCGACAAAGTTTGGTCATTAAAGCGAGTTATTAAAGAAAATAGGGGCTGTGAAAAGTGACCCTTTAATTGAATGTGTTGTCCCTAAAGTTTTTATGTGCTTTTCCACACTTTTAAATTAAATACTGTTTAACATTATATAAAAAAAACATACAAAGCTAGTTAGTTTTTTCAAGTTCGATAGCTGTCCCCTTCAATATGGTATTTTAGATTAGGGGTGTGCCTGTAATTTTATTTGGGGGGGGGGAATATCATAATAAATATTGCATAAAACTATTTTGTATAGTAATGTTCTGTGTCAAAATTAAATATAGTTTGAGATTTGAAGAGGGATATTTTCTTCTTTACCCTCCCGTAGATCCCAGCCTGATAGAAACTCGAAGTCACACAAAAAATATTTTTAAAAATAATTTTAAGCATAAATCTACTTTACACTTCTGAAAACTTGTAGAACAAAAGTGAAATCATATACCTGAGGCAAATTTATGTACATACAAAAAATAACTTACAGCACAAACACAAAGAAAATCTAAAGGCGCGTCTCCACGGAACATTTTGCCTGTCGTTTTAGGTGTCAGGCAAAACTGATGGCAAACCGGCGTCTACAACATCGTAATAAGCACTCCTCTTATTGATTATATCAGTTTGTCTAATAATATCCAGGAAACCATGTCGCACCCCCGCTAAAAAATAGTCACAACTCAAAAAACATTGTTTTAAGAAAATCGCTGTTAAAGAATTTAGTTCATAGAGAGATTCATTTTTCACTAACATGACAAATTACGAGTTAACATGTTATTTTATATCAACAGAAACCTATTAACTCAATGTAATTAGTGCAGTACGTTTCTCAGAAAAAATGATTTTTGTCATTTTTACTTAAAAAATACTCTGCCAATCTATGGGCACCTAAGCTCACACTGGGTACTATAGTTATAGTGTATCTACGTGAAAGCTAATATAACTAAAAACTGAAGTATGTTTTATTGAACTCCAGACTCAATTACCTTTCGTTTGATACCACACAAGCCATGTTTTGACTTAAACTCTAATTTTTCAAATCTACCCCCACCCTTTTTTTTTAAACTAAAATGTATTTTGTTTAACTCCAGACTCAATTACCTTTCGTTTGATATCACACACGCCATATTTCCACTTAAACACTAATTTTTGAAACTTACCCCCCCCCTTTTTTTTTAAATAAACTAAAATGTATTTTGTTTAACTCCAGACTCAATTACCTTTCGTTTGATATCACACACGCCATATTTCCACTTAAACCCTAATTTTTAAAATTTACCCCCCCCCCCTTTTTTTAAAATAAACTAAAATGTATTTTGTTTAACTCCAGACTCAATTACCTTTCGTTTGATATCACACACGCCATATTTTTTCATAAACTCTAATTTTTGAAATCTACCCCCACCCTTTTATGGGGCTTGTGTTCGGTGGATTTTGTTCATTTTTAAATGGGACCATCTCGACCCAAAACCCAGCCTGGGTACCAAATTTCATAAAAATCGGGCAAGCGGTTTTTGAGTTATGCGCGTTGGTCGTTACAGACAGACATACAGACACACAGACAGACAGACAGACAGACAGACAGACAGACAGACAGACATACAGACAGACAGACAGACAGACAGACAGACAGACGGCGCAACAAAAAAGTTTCAAAATCATCTGAAACTCAAAGATATATAAAAATTTTTGAAATCGGAGCAACTTTTTTTTTCTCGAAAAAATTAGGATCACCATAGCTCACACTACTATAGTATAGTATATGTGTGAGCTAAAAAAGACTGTTTTGTTCCAAGTCTGACTGTTCAGATTTTAGAGCGGCCTAAATTGTCAAAAGTTTCAATATTTACAAGTCAATATCTAAAAAACTATACTATTTCAGTCACCTTGTATGCTAAGAACTAATGTGCATTATCAATTTGCCATTCGGATTTTTATATTTGAAAAAGGTTTAATGGCTTTAATGGCAAAGAAAGGGAATGGGTCAGGTTTAAACGGTTTTGAATCACTGTGGGATGAGAGGTCGCTACTGCACCGACTCAGAATAACGATAACCATGATTTTGCTGACAAAAACACTTTATTAGGATTGGTGTTACCTTGTTCATTTAATTCTAACTTTTTTAATTCAAGACCAATTTTAGCAAGTGATACCCTTTTAATACAGAACAGGGATGAAGCTTTTTAAGAGATTTGAACTAAAAATGGCAGAGGTGCGCGTAATTTTTTAAAGGGGTTCAAAAATTGGCATTTTCAAAAAACGTCCGCCATCTTTAATTTTGGCGATATATCAATTATAGTAATGGGCTCGTATAGCTTAAAGATTTGACTTTCGAACAGGCCAAAAGTCTTTAAAATCGGACCAGTAGTAACGAATTTATACCCAAAGAAAATGAATGCGGCAGTTTTATGCAGTTTTGAACCACTGTGCGCCAACAGAACCGCCCGCCCTCACAATTGACCTTCCAAACCCGACGATATAATTTTTGAAGTGTAAACTTCTTTAGGCGCGTTTATCAGTTTTTGTGGGTAGTGAATTGAACTGAGCCGTCAGGCTCGGCTATGTAACGCTCATTCGGGTAAAGTCGGCTCGAGTCGACTAACTGTGAGAGGAACATTCAGCGAGCGATATGATGATGCAGATGAAGGCCAGTATTATTAATTTTGCCTTGTTGAAGTTTACAGTTCTGCCGTGTGGTTTTAAGCACATACAATTTTTTTTGAAAACTTTTACCTATTGTTAAAGCCTCAGTATAAAAACTCTTTTTCTCAATGTATTCAATCGATTAAGCTATTTCTATTTTACCAGTAGGAAAGAAAAATTAAAAAAATATTTTAATAGGTTGGTTGAGTGAATATCCTTTCCTGCGGTATTAAGAACAGGTAAAAGTATCGAAAAAAATTACACTTCCGTGTTCAGTAACTTGGTTGGTAGCGGGTTGGCGTGGCACACGTTTCGGGTTTTAGTCCAATAGCGCAATAATTTTTCTTACAATTTTTGTTGCTATATATCTACTTTAGACGCATTGCATAGTTTTACTCTATATTTCTCATTTAATTATTTTTTTTAGGTAAGCTCCAAAATCAAAACGTCCCTATATCTACACAGCACTAAATTCCCACAACCTAGAATGGTAAGTTTAGGCGCATATTGCTAGAAACTAGTTTTTACTATTTTCATAGGTACGTAAAAAAGCCTGCTTACCCATATTCGTGGAATAAGTATCCTTTTTCGCTTGAATAAAATAAAATAGGCTTGCTGTACTAATAAAAATTTGTTTGAAAATAATAAAATAGATAGTTTTCGTCATGCCGAAAACGGCAGACGACTAACGCAATTCGACACTTTTGACACTTGAACGTCACATGTCGTTAACGGCTTCCGTGAAACGCCGTTTTCATGGCTTATATCACGGGCGGTTAACATAGGAATTTTGAGGTACGTCGAACGGGCGCCAATGCGTTTTAACGAGCTTCTTTTAAATTCCGTGTCATTTGGTGGCGCTGGCTGCAGAGGTTACTGCAGTGTTGAGCGGAACCATTGTGTAAACTATATGGGTCATATACTCAAAGGCGGAACCCAGTTATTTGAAATAGGGGAAGATGGGGGAATAAAAAACAGTGGTAATAGTCAATATTTTTTTGCTACTCTTGCATTTTGTCTTTTATCATTTAAGATATCTGAAAGAAAATGTTTTGGGATAACGCCGAAAATGTGTTATTTGGGTGTATTTTCACCTATCTTAGCAATATCGTCGTGATATCTGTCTGCGTGTGTGCGTCTATCCGTAACACAATAGCTCCTAAACCACCGAACCAATTTTCATAAAATTTTCAAGTAAATGTTCAACACTATTACGAGCTGAAAAAATTAGACAAATCCAAACTTTTTATCGGAGCATCGCATTAATATGCAGTTTTTAAAATATAGAAGACTACAGTGTTATTACTAAAAACTTGATTGGAGCTTTAGTTTCTGAGATATTTACAAAAACTGTTTTCATGGCTTATATATCATGGATTTATTAGTGTGCTAATAGGCCAGCTAAGAAGGTAACAGATTCGTCATGGATCTATATATTTCATCTCGTAATTTGCCTAAAAAATGTGTTTGAAAGTTAATGGAAACATTGTCCCCAAAATCATATGCATGGTTTACTCAGTCCGAAGCCCAAAAAATTTCTGCGCCGCCTCATTCTGTTAGGAAACACTTTTAAGAATTTTCGCAGAGAAAGTTAGGCGTCTCGGCCGGATAAAGCTATGTACGAGAATTCAACCTGTTAGTCATCACTTAAAAAATAGACCGGTGTACTGTGGACTATTTGTGTTACATGCCATTTAATATTTGAATGTAACATCAATACTTAAATCTTCTCTATTACTCCACGATAGTCAAATGAAAGGAATAATAAGAAACATTTCCATCCTAATCCACCTGTTTAACACAAGAAAAATTTAAAAACAATACACAGCAAGACTTACATTTGACCAAAAACAAAGTATTAAAACTGCCAATATAGTATTTCCTTCAGACAAAAAAAATATTCTCCCATCTTCCCCTGTCACAATCTTAATGGTCTTGCACGCATAAAACAACAAATGACCGCACCATCGGCATCGACTAATGCCGGTACCAAAAAGGCTGTTGGGAACTGTCAAATATTGTTAAAGTTATCGTTGTGCGCGAAGTGATCGGGCCTAAATTTGGCACGATCTAAAGCGGTGTGGTTGACATATACAGTGTGTCTCTAAAAGGTCTGCACAAAATCTTAGCACATATTCCTGAGGTCAAAATAAATCGATTTAATGCAAATTACCTTAGTCCAAAATTGCTCCGTTTCAGAGATAGAGGGTGTTGAATTTAAAAATGAATTTAAAAATTTTATTAAAATTTATGAACATTCCTCAACGCATTACTTTAAAAATTGGTACTCGGGGGTTTCTTGGGATGCGAAACCTAAATATAGACATTTTTTCACTATGGCCATTAGAGGGCGCTTCACAATGCTCATCTTATGTTTAAAATGACCATACCTTTTTTCTCAGTGTATTTTTCAATTTTTTTTGTTGATAAAATAATTTCCTGAACTTTTTAAATTTGACTAAAGTGACTTATATATACACCCTGTATTTATTTAACTAAACGAACATTAAGCTGATTTAAGCACTTAATTTGTTACTGTAGATAAAAAAGTTTCAAAAATTTCGACATACTTGATTTAAGGGATTCAATCTTTTGGCTTCTTTTCATTTAAGTTAAGTAAATATGAATTTGTTATAAGGAAATATATTTTTTAAGTTCTTCGGTGAAATTGCCGCTTTATTATTATAATAAATTTATAGATATCGCCACCCAAATTAGGCTGCTGTCGCTGCTGCCTACCGATTTTTACCAGCAAGATATAAATAATTCATGTCAATTTGTAAATGATGGCGCAATTCGAAAAATGTAAAATTTAAAACTGTAAGACCTGACTTTTTGATATTCTGGACCACTGCGTTATCAATGTTTTGTTTAGAAATAAAATTTCGGACTTCCATTGTCTTTATTTATTTTAAAACACGACGTTTCGGTTAGTAAGTATCTCTAACCGTTATCAAGTGTAAACACACTTGATAACGGTTAGAGATACTTACTAACCGAAACGTCGTGTTTTAAAATAAATAAAGACAATGGAAGTCCGAAATTTTATTTCTACACAATCATTGTCTACGAGTTTCAAACAAAGAATGTTTTGTTTACTGGTGATACTGGGTATCACATTCTTTGTACGGTTTTCAGTGTGAATTTCGATTTGACCAGTTGTAAATAATTCGCTAAAATACATACGTGATTTTTATTGTATTTTGAAACAATAAACTAGTGGGCATAATATTAATTGCAATCAAAATTAAGCGCAGTGGTCGAGAATATCAAAAAGTCAGATCTTGCAGTTTTTAAATTTTACATTTTTCGAATTGTTAATAACTTCTTTATTCTGCAACTTTTATATAAATAATTTTTGGTACAATTACTTATTTTTACGAGTTCTACAAACCGTTAAAATAAATGACTCAACGTTGAGATCACCATGTATAAAGATCAAAGTGTAATAGTATTGCTTGTCATCGAACTGGTTTTTGGAGTTTAATGGAGGTGTAATTGCATTATTGTATCAATTTTGTGATGTCACAAGAACTTTACATTTTTGCTCCAGACCCAAGTGCCTTTGATACGATATCGCATGCATGTTAAGTTGCATAATTTATTTATTATAAATTAATATTTGCTTAGATTAAAAATTTTTTCCTTTTAAGGCTTGAAACAAATAAATAACGACCTTAGTTCAACAACACGTTTGTTTTAGTCTATTTAAGGAAATATTTCTTTCAATCAATACCATTTTTATTTAACTCAAATTTATCAGTGTCCATGGGCCAGTCAGATTCTCGGTAAAATTTGGGGGTACTTATTTTCCTTTTTACCATATTTGGAGCATCTTGCCAGGATGTTAATAAAGTATGATGGCCATCTCGAAGTGGTAGCTCAAAGAAATGGTTGCCAATCAAAGATGGTGGACGATGTTTAAAATAGCAAAATTTAAATATGGTTAATTAAATATTATTTTTATTATTTTTATTTTTCCGCATCGTTTTTTCATTCTAAAAGCAAAACAATTATTTTCTACCCTCGACAGAGGTGCTGTTAGACATTAGAATATACCTGAAGACATGGCTTTTTTGCTTTTCTCATATTTAAATGACCATCAACGTCAAAATACTCTTTTCTTGTAAAAGACCTCACACATTTCCTAGAAGAAGATATAAAGCAGTGTTCCATCAGGCCGTTCGACAGTCATAAACCCGTCCGAAAAATCCCAAAGCGCGAGCAATGTAGTACGAGGACTGTTTTAAAATGGTTTTGGTTAGATGGAACGACCAAATAACTGCCCAAAAAACGAATGCTGTTGGCTTAGTGATCGATTTACTTCAGGCATGTCATCATATGCGAGAAAGTTAAATTGAAAGTCACGTGACTAAACAGAGGGTAGGTTTCGTCGTCTCGCGTAAAGGTAGATCGAAGGCAAAGTGGGAATTCGTGAGCTCTAAATTAAAGTTACACACAGAAACACAGACAAAAAAGAGATTTGTGAATTTCTTTGCAAAATTGCTTATTGTATGTAAATTGTATTAACAAATTACGGCCACACTATATTGCTTTATTACACATTTTTTTATAAAATTAAATAGGATTTAGAATATATTTTTAATTTTTGTCCTTAAAAATGCAGATAAAATTTACATTAATTTAAATTATATTCACAAACTATAATCCACTACAGACTGCCTAATAATCTAAATTTACCAAAAATTAAAACGAACTTGCATTAGCACATATTTTTGGGCGAAATATTTATTTTTTGTAATGTCATAAATTTTATGTAAAATTTATATATTTATTTATTTGTATTTTGAAATTTGATTTTTACAAAACATTTATGAAATTACCTACATATTATTATAGAAAGCCTTAATATTCACAAAGTTTTTGTGATTTTATTCATTTTTAGGAAATACAGATCGCCATACTTCTAAGAAGTTAGGAAAATCACATTTTGTAGCTTGTACTTTGGTTAGTTAATGAACTTAATGTCCATGCCTTAAAGCGAAGTCGGTTGTTCTTCCGCCAAATCTGGTGTAAAATTTCACATTCGGTGTTCCCTTCTACTTTTAACTTATAGTTCACAGGTCACCGGAATTTGCTGCGATCAGGATAAACCCTTATGTTTCTATTCCTATCCAATCACCTGCTAAACTAGTTTTTCTTTTTAAGCGGGCTACCCTATGGTGAGTATAGCTTTTGTCCATGTGGTATACCTGCAACATGCCGCAGTCCCGTAGAAGTAAAAATTAAGATGCTCTTGCAAAAAAATCAACAGAGGCTGCACAATTTTTTTTTGGAAATTTAAAAAATATTTGTATATTTACGTGGCTTACCTTGCATTTTGTCATGTGTTAAAATTGGTTGTAAAACAATTTATTTTTACAAAAATTATAATTTTTTGGGTTATTCACTGTTTTTTGAATTTTCTCACGCAAATGTAAATTTAATGTAATTTTATGGTATATTTTTATCTGAGGTGTATGGTCCAATTTTTCCAGTGCAACATATGATAAACACAGACAAAGAAAAGAGAGAGAGCAAACATTTTTTAATGCGCCTGTCTTTGATCCTTGTATTTCAGAGGAGTCCGAAACCATTTTAGGTGGCTTCATGGAACGGAAAACTGACTGTCCGATAACAGTACAACGTCGACCTGGAACGCAAATACGATTTTTCGGACGATTTTATGACTGTCAAATGGCCTGATGGAACGAAGCTATCGACTTTAATTTTCTATGCTTGAAAGTTTTGGTGGAACTTATCCCTACAAACTGCCTAAAGGGGGTGGTTTATAAAATTTTTCAAAACATTAAAAAAAAAATTGATTTTCCTAGAAGCTCTTGATACATCTTGAGAGTTGTTTTACACTTAAAGACATCACTACAATGCCTTTAGTTTTTCCTCACTTAAAACATTTTCACTAACTCAAAATTTTTGACAAGCATTGCAAAAAATATATACCGTGAAGTACCATATGATTACTGTATAATTTTCGAAAATTTTTTAACACCTAATGGATCGAATTTTGTTATTTCTTTTGTGTTGGTTAAATATTTTGTAGCAGAAGTAAGAAAAAGAAGAAAAATGTACCAGTATAAATAATCGCACTGTAGATGATAAAGATTTTTATTAATAAGCTATTTCCAAGCACACATCTCTTATCTTTATTATCCCTTTCAAATATAATTATTTTCTCGTTCTTTTATATTAGTTTGTATTACGGGTCAAATGCAGAAAATTGAATTTGCAAAGATTCTAAAAAGAAGGAAAGCGTCTTTTTTTTTGTTGATCAAAATGTTAAAAGCCGATTACTAAAGCTTATTTATTTTGTTTTATTTTTTCTAACTCTGGGAAATGAAATTTTAATTTTTTATTTTTTATTATTATACGGTTTGTTTCCCACAAATGACATAGTGTAAATTATTTATTGCCAGCAGTGGCGTCTATAGAAAAAAGGGTGGACCCGAGACAGTTTTGGGGGGAGGGGCAGAGGCCCCATGAGGCCGTATTTTATGCTATTTTCTGTTTGTATTCGTAAAATATCTAAAAAAATACGCCACTGATTGCGAGTGAATCATCTTTATAACTTTCTGTTTGATCTTAATTTTAAGAATTTTTGTTCAAACCCAGTGTGGGTCATAGATTTTTCAGGAATAGGGGTCCAAATTGAAATTGTTGTGAACAGCTTTACCTATTTTTGATTCTATGCCCAGTGTCATCTGTTGACGTGACATACGTCAAAAACACTAATGGCGAATTCTTTTGGGAAAAAAGTGCAGCACTGGTGCGCCACTAGTGCAGTTTTCGTATTCTTTTCGGAAAACTAGTGCAATTTTTTGTATTCTTTTGACCCACTGACAAGCCCAGTGTTGCACTCAGTGCACATTTTTTGGCACGGGCTCTCCGAGCTTGTGTTGCACTAGTGCACTTTTGTATTCTTTTGAAACTGCACTTGGGCAATTTTTTGACAGCACCAAAACAGTGTGGAAAGTTAGTGGACCACGAGTGGCCCACTAACTTTCTCAAAAGAATTCGCTATAAAAAGAGCGAGATATTCGCCCCTCTCCATCTTTGACCATCATCGAGACCACACGGCATCGGAGCTCCAGGCCATCGAACGCGTCTCATGTGCATTTAAATTTTCTTGTTAAAATATTTTCTCAAAAAGTAGATACGTAAAAGACTGAAAAATGAAAAAACAGTCGAAAATCCAAGATGCATTTTGTGTTCCTAAAGGAAGATGAGTCGGAGCTTTTACTATGTTTAATAAAACATTAATTGCACCCATTATTGGTTTTATATTGTTAAAAACTTTTTTAATCTAATTTTTTTTTCGTTAATCAGCCGCCATCTTGAAAATTTCAAACTGCTCAAAGGTGCCAGAGTGGTATCAACCGGATTCTTAAATTATTGCCCTTTGACTACTAAAATCAGCAATAAAATTTGACTAATATTACCCAATTTTGAACAAGATCGGGAAAACTTGTGTATTAGTGAGTATTAGACATGTTTAAAAGTAATTGAATATAGCGCTACGCCGTCATTTTGATTTTTTTAATAAAGATGTAATCAGTTTGTCGTCTTAAACGGTCTAATTATTTTCGGCAAAATTGGCGTCAATTCGAAAAAAATTAGTAGTTCAAAATAATCAACTCTATTTATTAGGTGCAAAAATACTATTAATTCGGTTTTTCTCCAAAAAGGGAAAAAAGGGCACTCCAATTTTTTCATATTTTATTGCCAAGGAACTAATTTTATAAATAGTAGAAAATTGAGACCTAACTAATGTTCCAAAATTTAAAATAAAAACAAACTTTAATGCAATGCTCCTTAAATAATATTTTTTTTTCTTTTTCAGGGGGATTCCAAAATTTAGGTTTTATTTTTAATAATAGAAAATAAAAGAAATTTTCTTAATAACATTTTTCCACCTTTTTAAAACATAAAACATATGGATGGCTATGGAATTCTAAAGTGTAGAGAATACGGGCCCAGCGTACAGACAAGCATTGTTAAAATGATTTTTGTTTTTTTTCGCCTGCGTATACTCGATATGCCGCGCGGTGAGGGCGTCCGTTAGTTGTCATGACAACGTCGCATGCTTTCGCAGGAAGAAGAATCAAGTGTTGACCATGCGTGTCCGGTCACAGTAAACGGCTTGATTAGGTCACCTGGGTTTCTTGGTAATCTGTCTGATCGTTTATTTTAATTATTTTGGATAATGTTCTTTGTGTACGATGTGTGTGTTTTACTGCAAACACCCTTTTCGAGGTGGAACGACGATGACAAAAAAGACTTTGAACACTGAAAAGCCCTATATTAAAGACAAGTGTACATTCGACATTTTAAAGAAGGATAGACGAATTGCCTTACATACAAGCAGTAAAATTTAATTAAATTACAATTGCGTCATCGCGAACATACGATCTACCTGATTTCGCTAATTTTACTGAATTTAAGTAAGTCCTTGTTAGAATAGGTATTTACATTATTGTCATACTATTATATGTGTGTATAAAAAATGGAGGTACTGTAAAAGACCTTATTCAAAACTTCGATTCTGTTTATGTAATCTTATTGTAGATTGCAATTGAAATTATGTCCGATTAGTATTAATTTCATTTATTAATATGGGCGATTTTTAATATATGTCCTGGTATGATAAAAGACATCAAATTTGATTTTACGTTAATACGAAAGATGACTAAGAACCAGTCTGATTTTCTTTTTTGACCGCGGACGATTTCTATGTTGTCCTGTTATGACGGAGGAGTTTATGAGAGACGTTGATTTTGCTCATTACCTTGTAATGATAAATTACATTTTTTAAAATGAGCGAATATTACTAATTTTGTTTTTTACGTTGGACAATAGTCCAAATATACAGGGTGTTTTAAAATTCAATAACATAATTTTAGTTTTGAATTCCTTAGTAGTAGTAGTAATAGTAGTGGTGGGGAGACCACTAGGGACAAGGCACACGGAGCGCCCTTTTCGCAAACCCCGATATGTCCGTACATCATATATCAAACTGATGCACGTGCCCCTTAGGATGCAAGTTTTCTTTCTCTAAGAGGACTTAATTTTGCGTGACACCTCTTTGTCGAGGGCAGGGATCTTTATACTGCGTAGCAAGTATACACAGTGGACCCACGCTTTTACACCCCTTCCGAAAGGTGGTCCTGCCACATGTTAGACTTGCATCTATCTAACACGGCTACAGCGGCGTAGCGTGCCTGAAGGGGCGGGGGGGGGGCGACAGCTAAAGAGGGCGCCTATCAAAAATCTTGCCACCACAAAAAAACAAAAGGTCATCATGTCTTTACTTTCCTTTGCCGCCCTCTCCATTTGCCGCTGCCGGCCCTGCTACTTAATAATAAAGCTTAGGGCGCTTCGGGCACCCATGGGGCGCCAGTACCCTCGAGGCGGGGGGACAAACCCCCCCGCGCTTCCACGCTACTCCGCTGCACCGCTATCATCCCAGCAGAACTTGGTTATAGACGATAGACTTCTTTTCTTTTCAGCGCAACAGTCGTCGTGAGTTGACTTATAGGAGATTTATGCTGGCGCCATCCTGGTTCCGACTATATACCACTTATAGCAGGCTCCTGGGTTATTATCCCTGGTTCCTCGGCTGGCTTCGTGTCGGCTCCTGAACTACACCTGCGTATATTCTCGATGATCAAGGTCAACTTATATTTTTGCGGGCATCGCATCGCATGCTTATTCGATGACGGCTGTTGAACGCTGAAAAGGAAATGGGCGACCAGGCGACAGATTTTTTTTTAGTTTTTGCATCGTTCGGGACGCGAGCCTGGTAACTTCTGCATGTGAAGCCGACGACCATACCACGGCACTACCCTGCCGCCCTTTCAATTCCTTAAGTGATTTTATGTTAAAAAGTTCACATAACCATAGGCCCGCAAAGGCTCAGTTTTTGAGATACAGGGTGTCGGTGTTTTTTGCTAATAGCTTGTCCAGTTTTTGAGATATGAAGCTCAAATTTGACAAGTATATTTAGCTTTTCGCACTTAGAAATTAGACACACACTATGCCAAATGACAGTAAAAATCAATGAGGTGATATTTTTTAGGGGTCATGTTATCTTTTTCGCGGGATATTTTTTTGTTGTAAGCCACTGGGAGAGTTTAAGAAATAAAATCCTTCTTTCATTTGCAAACTTTTTTGTCTCAAGAAGTTATAAAGAAGTAAACAACATTAAAATTATGTTATTGAATTTTGAAACACCCTGTATATAAGATCCTTTAAGATCTTGGATGATTTTTTTTTGTCTTAATGACGATGGATAGGGATTTGCCAATCTCGCTTAAGTTTTTAGAATATTCGTATTTATATTTATTTTGATAATATATTATCCAGGTCGCACCAACGCGAATCTAGTAGGGGTTATTAGTCGATGAAAAAATTATTTGTAATATAATTTTTTTTCTAGGGTGGGAGTAGTTCTCAAATTTTATTAGCAAAAAGTGCTTAGGGCGGGTAATTACCACGTTAAATCAAATCCGCGCTTGGTAGGCACAAATTTGTTCTAGGGATAAATGTTATCGTGAGAGCATAAACTAGATAAACTTATTCCTTTGCTGAGAGTGACCAGACAGAGTGACCAGACTGGTTACAAAAAAGAGAGACTGTGGTAAAAATAAACATCTGATTGATTCGACATAAAAGTTAACAGTTTTAAATTGAAATTTGTTTTGCTCAAATTTTAATTGAAATGGAAAAATAAATAAATAGAGTTGGCGCCTATTTCAAGAAATTATTTTTATAATTTGTTGATGGCTTGTTGTCGTTAAACCTCTTGTCTTGCTTTCAGTACTTTATAAACTTAAAAATTAGTGCCTTAAATAGTAGGGACTTATTGCAATAGTGCCAGGCACTAATTGTGCTGGGCACTATATTGACAGTTTCGCATTATAAGAACAGCTGTCTTCTTTCAAAATTAGGCCATTGTGTATTATAAAAGCCGGAATTAATAGTGACGCCACTATTAATAAATAATAAACGACTGGATTTCGAAATTCGACTTTGGTATGTCAATTCTGAAAGATCAACTGTGGTGTATTATTTTTTCATATAATACAACTTTTTGTATATTATTGTTGTATGTTGTTTTAATATACCTCAAATTTACCTCGGCTAGGAAGAGCTATTTAGGGTCGTGAGGTTCCTTTAAGAAAAATATTGTCAATTTTCTATTTTTGAAATGATAATAAACCTCTATTTACTTTGACACAATTAACAACAATGGTGACAGATTTTTCTTACCATCACCATGTTACCAATGTATCAATGCAGGAACGAAATAAAAAAGATCAGGATTACTTTTTGTTTACAACCCTCAACATTTATTTTGTTTCAGAAAGAAAAACAAAAAAAAAACAAATGATCAAATATAAACAAGAAAAAAATATTAATTTTTTTGTTGAAACTCAGTTTCTTAAAAAGGTAGTAAAAAACAATATTAATAAAATTATAGATTTTACTGTTTAAATATAACTTAAAAGAGACATACTTCCTTTTTAGAACCTTGTTTCTTTAGATGTACAATAGTGAAAAAAAATATTTACATATGTTGTAATAGTTTTGTCGAGAAATGAGGTTAGAAAAAATACTCTGCCAATATATGGGCCCCTAAGCTCACACTAGGTGCTATAGTTATAGTGTACGTGTGAGCTAATATAACTAAAAACTGAAATATATTTTATTTAACTGCAGACTAAATTACCTTTTGTTTGATACCACACAAGCCATGTTTTGACTTAAACTCAAATTTTTGAAATCTACCCCCACCCTTAAAAAAAACAAAAAACTAAAATGTATTCTATTAAACTCCGGACTCAATTACCTTTCGTTTGATATCACACACGCCATATTTTCACTTAAACTCTAATTTTTAAAATATACCCCCACCCTTTTTTTTTAAGTTAAAATGTATTTTGTTTAACTGCAGACTCAATTACCTTTCGTTTAATATCACACACGCCATATTTTCACATAAACTCTAATTTTTGAAATCTACCCCCACCCTTTTATTTGGTTTCTGTTCGGTGGATTTTGTTCATTTTTAAATGGGACCATCTCGACCCAAGACCCAGCCTAGGTACCAAATTTCATTAAAATCGGCCAAGCGGTTTTTGAGTTATGCGCGTTGGTCGTTACAGACATACAGACAGACAGACAGACAGACAGACATACATACAGACAGACCGACAGACAGACAGACAGACAGACGGCGCAACAAAAAAGTTTCAAAATCATCTGAAACGCAAAGATATATAAAAATTTTTGAAATCGGAGCAACTTTTTTTTTCTCGAAAAAATTAGGATCACCATAGCTCACACTACTATAGTATAGTATATGTGTGAGCTAATACTCTGCCAATCTATGGGCACATAAGCTCACACTGGGTACTATAGTTTTAGTGTATCTACTTGAAAGCTAATATAACTAAAATCTGAAGTATATTTTATTGAACTCCAGACTCAATTACCTTTCGTTTGATACCACACAAGCCATGTTTTGACTTAAACTCTAATTTTTCAAATCTACCCCCACCCTCTTTTTAAAAACTAAAATGTATTTTTTTTTAACTCCAGACTCAATTACCTTTCGTTTGATATCAAACACGCCATACTTTCACTTAAACACCAATTTTTGAAATATACCCCCACCCTTTTTTTAAAATAAATTAAAATGTAATTTGTTTAACTCCAGACTCAATTACCTTTCGTTTGATATCACACACGCCATATTTTCACATAAACTCTAATTTTTGAAATCTACCCCCACCCTTTTATTTGGTTTGTGTTCGGTGGATTTTGTTAATTTTTAAATGGGACCATCTCGAGCCAAGACCCAGCCTAGGTACCAAATTTCATTAAAATCGGCCAAGCGGTTTTTGAGTTATGCGCGTTGGTCGTTACAGACAGACAGACAGACAGACAGACATACAGACAGACAGACAGACAGACAGACGGCGCAACAAAAAAGTTTCAAAATCATCTGAAACGCAAAGATATATAAAAAAATTTGAAATCGGATCAACTTTTTTTTTCTCGAAAAAATTAGGATCACCATAGCTCACACTACTATAGTATAGTATATGTGTGAGCTAAAATAACATAAAAACAAAACAATCTTAACCCAGGAAATGTTAGATTCAGTATACCTGAAGTAATCTTTAAAATACAACTATGGTTTCAATCATTTTCCATGGATAAAAACAAAAAAAAACTTTATTTTCTGATCAGGTCCATCAAAACATCCTATGTAAATATTCCAAAGTTTCATCAAAATTTGTACATACTGTACAATAATTCTGTAGAATTACCAAATAAAACTTTAGTCTATTCACACCAAGTTATTTATCTTTTCTGGACGCAAATCATCACCTAAGTTTATAAAAAAACAAAAATGTGTAAAAAAACTATATGTAAAAAACAGCTATCGGCAAAAGCTATATAAAATTTAGCTGTATTAACCTGTCTAACTCTATTTCAAACAAAGGTGCTTATGATAACCTTAACCTTAAATTTAACCATATGATCATGTCGTAGTGACTATTGTTAATTGGTACCAAGCTATCCAAAAAAGAAATGAGCGAGATGCAGAATTAAGTACTAGCTTAAAATCATAATCTGGATTCTAGAAATCCCATGTAGGCACAACATTGTTAACCCATTATAAATAAACTATAACCAAAATACCATATAGCCAATATATAAATATTTTGACGAACATAGTTTGAACCATAAAACAAAATCAATACCACATTTTGATAAAGAAAAAATATGAAACTAATCAAAATTTTTATAAAAAAATTAAGTAGTCTACATAGAGAGATAATTGTCTGGTAAAGGCATAAAGAACAATTGTAACATTTCCTCGGCAAAGAAAAATCTTTATAAAAAAAAAAAAATATATATATATATATATATATATATATATATATATATTTATGTTATAACATATTGACCTAATTAAAAATAAAAATCTGGTATATGCAATTGAATTTCATATTATTGATTAAAATTAGAGCAAAGTCCGAATGTATCCTATAAAAAAATTGACGAACAAAAATTTTTTTTTAAGGTTATGTTATAAGATAATTAAAATACCTTGTTTCTCGATAAATGCTCAAACAAAAGAGAGTGATTTTTCACCAATTCCTCTCAATTCCCTAAACTGCATAGCAATCACTGACCAATCAGATTCCCTAAAACCCCAAAATCTTCATTCTCCCTAAAATCAATAACACAAATCCGTATTCATTAATAAGACTAAAACAAAGGTGTTTAGGTTAAAAGACAACACTGCCAATTACGCAATGTCTGTCGTAAAAGTTGAACAACCAGAAAATTCTTTCTATCCCCGTTTCACCCCAATGACAAAAAAGGGACAGACAACTTACTCGATCCTATTCCAAAACTGAAACATATTCAAAATGAACCTCTCCCAGCAGTTAGATCGCTGCATAAAATCAATAATTTCGAGCTTAACCAGACTACGGATAGGTAGTGTGCAAGTCACCGGTTTATTTTCTAAATATTCTAATTAAACTCTCTCACGTAAGATGTCGTTAGAGGTTATTTTTTAAAGCAAATATTTAAATTCACTTAGCAAAAACGCGTTACGAAAAAAATGTAATTTTATTCGTAACAACTGTCAGTTTTTAATGCGAAACTGTCAATATAGTGCCCGGCACAATTTGTGTCTGGCTTTATTGCAATAGGTCCCCATATGTCATTTTATGCTGTTATTCATTAAAAAATACAATAAACTTACATTGCATTTATGCACAAGTTGGTTGTGTTTTATTGAAAACACACGCAAAGAGTAGGCCCAAAAAAAAAAAAATAATTTTTCTTTCTTCATATGATGTGAACTGGAAAAAGTAATCCCCAATAGCCAAAACTTAATAAAAAAGGCGGAATTCCTTACTGAAGGTACCAAAAGCAGTTCAGAAACTTTGTGATATATTGTAATACCGATTAAACGGCCATAATGCGACAAAGTTTGGTCATTAAAGCGAGTTATTAAAGAAAATAGGGGCTGTGAAAAGTGACCCTTTAATTGAATGTGTTGTCCCTAAAGTTTTTATGTGCTTTTCCACACTTTTAAATTAAATACTGTTTAACATTATATAAAAAAAACATACAAAGCTAGTTAGTTTTTTCAAGTTCGATAGCTGTCCCCTTCAATATGGTATTTTAGATTAGGGGTGTGCCTGTAATTTTATTTGGGGGGGGGGGGAATATCATAATAAATATTGCATAAAACTATTTTGTATAGTAATGTTCTGTGTCAAAATTAAATATAGTTTGAGATTTGAAGAGGGATATTTTCCCCTTTACCCTCCCGTAGATCCCAGCCTGATAGAAACTCGAAGTCACACAAAAAATATTTTTAAAAATAATTTTAAGCATAAATCTACTTTACACTTCTGAAAACTTGTAGAACAAAAGTGAAATCATATACCTGAGGCAAATTTATGTACATACAAAAAATAACTTACAGCACAAACACAAAGAAAATCTAAAGGCGCGTCTCCACGGAACATTTTGCCTGTCGTTTTAGGTGTCAGGCAAAACTGATGGCAAACCGGCGTCTACAACATCGTAATAAGCACTCCTCTTATTGATTATATCAGTTTGTCTAATAATATCCAGGAAACCATGTCGCACCCCCGCTAAAAAATAGTCACAACTCAAAAAACATTGTTTTAAGAAAATCGCTGTTAAAGAATTTAGTTCATAGAGAGATTCATTTTTCACTAACATGACAAATTACGAGTTAACATGTTATTTTATATCAACAGAAACCTATTAACTCAATGTAATTAGTGCAGTACGTTTCTCAGAAAAAATGATTTTTGTCATTTTTACTTAAAAAATACTCTGCCAATCTATGGGCACCTAAGCTCACACTGGGTACTATAGTTATAGTGTATCTACGTGAAAGCTAATATAACTAAAAACTGAAGTATGTTTTATTGAACTCCAGACTCAATTACCTTTCGTTTGATACCACACAAGCCATGTTTTGACTTAAACTCTAATTTTTCAAATCTACCCCCACCCTTTTTTTTTAAACTAAAATGTATTTTGTTTAACTCCAGACTCAATTACCTTTCGTTTGATATCACACACGCCATATTTCCACTTAAACACTAATTTTTGAAACTTACCCCCCCCCTTTTTTTTTAAATAAACTAAAATGTATTTTGTTTAACTCCAGACTCAATTACCTTTCGTTTGATATCACACACGCCATATTTCCACTTAAACCCTAATTTTTAAAATTTATCCCCCCCCCTTTTTTTAAAATAAACTAAAATGTATTTTGTTTAACTCCAGACTCAATTACCTTTCGTTTGATATCACACACGCCATATTTTTTCATAAACTCTAATTTTTGAAATCTACCCCCACCCTTTTATGGGGCTTGTGTTCGGTGGATTTTGTTCATTTTTAAATGGGACCATCTCGACCCAAAACCCAGCCTGGGTACCAAATTTCATAAAAATCGGGCAAGCGGTTTTTGAGTTATGCGCGTTGGTCGTTACAGACAGACATACAGACACACAGACAGACAGACAGACAGACAGACAGACAGACAGACAGACATACAGACAGACAGACAGACGGCGCAACAAAAAAGTTTCAAAATCATCTGAAACTCAAAGATATATAAAAATTTTTGAAATCGGAGCAACTTTTTTTTTCTCGAAAAAATTAGGATCACCATAGCTCACACTACTATAGTATAGTATATGTGTGAGCTAAAAAAGACTACGATATTGTGACACTTTTTTAGAACAAGGCATCATGACGTTGTAAATCAGGATGTCAGGCAGGATGGTTAATAATATAAAAAAAAGAAAGCAAATAAATAAGAAACTTTGTATTTATTTTTACAACGAGTTATAAAATGCTGAGTAACAACTAGGAATGTGATTATTCTCTAATAAATTCAAACGATCCCTTTGTTTGAAACTCGTAGACAATGATTGTGTAGAAATAAAATTTCGGACTTCCATTGTCTTTATTTATTTTAAAACACGACGTTTCGGTTAGTAAGTATCTCTAACCGTTATCAAGTGTAAACTAAACAATCTAGTCTCTAGGCTACTACTTATACTATTTGGTGTGCAGTCAGGTGTGACGGCCCGCCCCCTTTTTAATCGTAACACGCCTGTTTTCCTCAAGGAGTGGTTTCCATATGTTTGATATGTCCGTGCTTGGTTGACTGAAAACTTCTTTATTCTGCATTATAAACGCAGCTTCAATAAACTTTCGTTTTCGCCAATGCGACTCCTTATGTAAAACTTTAGCTTCTGACCACTGAATCCTGTGATCATTTGACCATGCAGGATCTGCTAAACCGGATTTTTCAATATCCCCCAATTGGGTACTTTTTAGATGTTCATTTACTCTAACCTGAAGAGGGCGTTTCGTTTCACCTACATATGATTTACCACACTCACACGGGATTTGGTAAATACATTCCTTATTATTTGAGGGATTGTCTGGTTTTGTTTTAGTTACAAAACTTCTTATCGTATTTCCCGAAGAAAATACTGTTTTTATATTATAGTGTTTAGCTATTCGTCTTATGTTTTCTGAAATCCCTTGAACATATGGAATGTTAATAACACCTAACGGATTATTATTTTGAGAATTTGGTACATTCATTAATTCTAAACCGATTTTGATGAAATAAAAAAAATCCTGGCGAAAATTGATTGCTTTTTAAAGTTCATGATCAAAATTTACCGCCGTCTTAAAACTTAAGCCATTTTGAAGAATCAAGTGTGATTCTGTCCGCCATGATTTGATTGTACATTTTTTTGCTTTTTTGCCCCACCCTGAGCGAGACCCTGACTACGCCCATGCTGTCCGCCATCTTAAATTTTAAGACCCCGATAAACTTTGATCATGATCTGTAAAAAACAATCAATTCTCACCAGGATATTTTTTATTTCATCAAAACCGGTTTAGTAGTAATGAAGTTATAAGGGAATAAATGCAGACATGATTGGCAAGGCAATCGTATAATATGCAAAACAATGGTTGAAACAAAAATATATTTTTTTTTAGAACCACTCAACCGATTTTGCTAGTGCATACCTTGTTGTACGTGGCAATAATGGAGCTTTTTTACTGATTTAAAAAAATTATTAAAAAATATTCGCAACACAAGAATAAACGAGCATCTTTGAAGGATACATTTTAATTTCGTCCGCCATCTTGGATTTTGAGCTGGCGGACAAAAAATACATTGTAAAACTCTGAATTCTATATTCGGCGCAGTTTGTCACATTAAAATCGATGATATAGTTAAAAAGTTATAGTGAAATAAAAATTGTCCGATTTTTTTTGGCCCACCCGGTATATTCTGCTGTATTTTACTTAAAACAAATGAATCCATGACGGATCTGATACCTTCCGAGCTAGCCTAATAGCACACTTCAAGTAAAGCCATGATATATCATGACCTTGAAAACAGTTTTCTGTAGATATCTCAAAAACAAAAGCTGTCACGAAATTTTTGGTTATTACACAAATTATTGACCAAGATACTACTATATTTGGAAAACTGCAACTACTATATTTGGAAAACTGCATATTGGTACGATGCTCCGCTAAAGAGTTAGCATTTCTTTAATATTTTACTACTACTATGTCGGTTTAGAACGTTTTTCTACGTTGTCCGACGCCTATTTTCCACCTCCTTCGATCCTGACAGTCTTCTTCCGTCAGATTTTTTTGACTCATTGATCTTTGGATTGACTGTTGCCATTCCAGTTTAGGACGCCCTCTTTTTCTGCGCCCTATTGGTTGCCATTCTAGGACTTGCCTTGGTAATCTTTCGTCGCTCATCCGTTGTACATGGCCGTACCATATCAGTTGTCTTTTAGTGATGTCATCCGTTAAGCTTCCCTCGATTCCCATTCTTTCTTTTATGATCTCATTTCTTATATGATCTGTTCTAGATATTCTCATTGATCTTCTTATTGCATTCATTTCGACACTTTCCATTTTTGCTTTGTATTTTTCTCTTACGCGACAAGTCTCTATTCCATACAACAGCGTGCTTTTCATCATTGTTTCATATATGTTAAATGTTACATTCTTTTTTATCCCTCTGCTCCATAAAATACTGTTAAGACAACCAATAACCTTTTTTGCTTTTACTATTCTTTTTTCCAGTTCTTTACAGTCTGTTCCTGTCTTATCAAATGTGACCCCCAAGTATACATACTCATTACATGGAGATATTGTTTGTCCATTTTCTAGTTCTAATTCACTTGATTCGTTTCCAATACATAAGTACTGTGTCTTGTCCACGTTCACTGTTAACCCCCACTTTTGGTATTCTTCCGTTAACTTTCTCATCATATACTCCATGTCTTCTTTATCACTAGCTACAATTACTTGGTCGTCAGCAAACTGTAGTGTGTATATGGTAAATCGGTCGTCAAGTTGTATTCCCATGCCATGTACTTTGCGTTTCCAGTTTTTTAGAGCTACTGCGATATATATTTTAAAAAGAGTTGGAGAGATACAACATCCCTGTCTTAAGCCTTTCGTTACCAGGAATTCCTTTGAAAGTCGATTTTCAATTTTAGATTTGACCCTTTGTATAGTTCTTTTATCGCTTTTATGTATGTATGATTGATATTAGTCTGCTCTAACACTGTCCATAATTTTTCTACTGGAACGGTATCATATGCTTTTTGTAGGTTCGCAAAGGTAACATGAGTCTCTATATTTCTGGCGCTCCTTTTCTCAATTACTTGTTTAAGACAAAAAACATTATCACTACAAGATCTTTAATTTTTTAATTGTCAAAAAGCTCGTTGGAGTATAGAACACTAATTTACCTGAAAATTTTATGAAAATCGGTTTAGCAGTTTAGGAAATAATATACACACACAACACACACACACACAGAAAGACACCACGACAATATTGCTAGGATAGATCAAAATACATCCAAATAACACATTTTTGGCGATATCTCAAATAATACCTTCTTTAGCCATTGCTACGCGCGCTAGAAAGGTAAAAATATACAAATTTATAAACGGATAAATAGACAAATGCACTACGCAAAAAATGTTCCGTAATTAGGCGCGTAGTCTACAATCATGGTAGTCCAGTCGTATTTGATAACAGCTAACTTAACAAAGCGCATTTCGCCTATTAATTCCATACTGAGGGGATGCTTGATCATATGATTGATAGTTCTTTAAGCGAGCGTTCCCACCCAGAAGCCAAGTTTTAATTAATCACTGCTGAAAAAGGGGTGGATTACATATGTAATCCGACCGCCTAATGGAGGGTTGAAAGATGTGTTTAAAAAAGAATGACAACACAGTCCTTAAAATCGCTCAATGCTTTAGTCAATCCAAAGCTCGAAAAATATCTGCGCCCGCGCACTCTGTTAGGAAGTAGTTTTAAGAATTTTCGCAGAGGAAAAAGTTGGGCATCTCGGCAATATGAAGCTATGTACGAAAATTTGTTCTTTCGTTCTGATTATTACTTAAAAAAGCATTACAAAGCTTTAAAATAAACTACATCTTTTGATTTTACCGGTGGCTAATATGGCCTAACTTTTCCCTAGAACCAAAACGGATAAGTTCTAAAAGATATAGCCAAGTTTCGAAAAACATTTCCAAACTAGTAAAAATTTTACATTTTGAAATTTGTATTAGAGAACTTGGCTTTACATTTATCTCAATTCTTTTTACGGAATAATATTTTCGCGTACTTTGCTTTTTTTACATGAAATGTTTTTGTTATGATTTCACTCCTTTTTTTGATGGATTTGGATAATATTTAAGTTTTAATGTAGTAAAATATGCGGAATATTGTTCAAAACTTTTGCAATGCCACAATTTTGTGGTTTTTAATTTTTTTCCTATGGTCATTTCATAGTTCCTATCAGCCTTTCGAAGCTCAGTTCTCCAGCGTTCTGGAAGTGGACAATATTACTTTTCCATAACTTTACATTTATGGTGGCGAGCAGTAAATTAAACTTTTGATGTTGTTATATGAACTATGAAGGTCTACGACTGCGCAAAGCTTGAGTTTTGCAGCTCATTCCGAAATAGAGTTTTAGATAGGTCAAATATGGGCTAAATTTGTTTCAAGAAAAGATGATACAGCAGTTTACGCGGCAAACTTGGCCGTGCCCTCAGATACGAAAATTCGTTTTTTTGTTCTGATTATTACTTAAAAAAACGTTGCATAAGCTATTTTTTATTTATTTTATCAGTGGTTGATATAGCCTAACTTTTATCCAGAACCAAAACGGATTAGTTTTAAAAACTTGTGCTTGTGGTGATCATATAATATAAACCAGCGAATCATTTAAGGGAAACGCCACCGGTTGTCTGAAAATAAAAAATTTTATCCAATTAAAAAAAATCCGTTTGTAAAGGAAAATAATCTCGAAATATTTTTGCTGTGAGCGGCCATTTTAAAAGGTTTCAATAAAAATAAATTATAGGCTTCAAGTCTTACATTTTAGGTTGCTAAATTTTAAAGCCAATTAGAAATTGTGTTTAGATGTGGTAATTGACTTGCAAAATTCAATCTATTTTTGCTCATTTGCTGTCGTACTGCTCTTTGATTTACATTTCAGCCCATATTTGACCTATCTAATACTCTACTTCGGAATGAGCTACGAAACTCTGCAGAGTCGTAGATCTTCATAAAGTTAACAACCCCCCAAGTCCAAAACGTCGAAATTGCCACTCACTCACTCACTCATGTATAGATTATCTAATTTTTTTTTCTACTTCCAGACATACTACAAAGATAAAATTTGACAGACTGAGAGAAATTATGACCAAACCCCTGGAAAAAATCAAAAAATCCCAAAATTCTAGTTTACTCCCCTCCCCTATACATGTAAAGTTATGTAAATGTAACATTGCCCACTTTCGGAAGCGCTAGAGAGCTGGGCTTTGGAAGGCCGATAGAAACTATGATAAAACTATAGAAAAATATTAAAAACCCCAATATTTTAATTAACTTCCCTCCCATATAAATGTAAAGTTATGTAAAAGTAACATTGCCCACTTCCAAAGCTGAGCTTTGGAATACTGATAGGAACTATGATAAAACCCAAGGAAAAACACCAAAATTTTAATTTACTGCCTTCTCCCATAAATGTAGTTATGAAAAAGTAACATTGTCCACTTCCAGGAACGGTAGAAAACTGAGCTTCGAAAGGCTGATAGGAACTATGATAAAACCATAGGAAAAAATTGAAAAACCTCAAAAATTTTAATAAGGCATTTCAAAAATTTTTAACAATATTCCGCGTGTTTCACTACTTTAAAACTTAAATATCATCCAAATCCAAAAAAAAGCCAAGTACGCGAAAATGGTATTCCATAAAAAGAATTAAGATAAAAGTAAAGCCAAGTTCTCTGATACAAATTTCAAAATTAAAGGTTTTTACTAGTTTGGAAATTAGTTAGCTATTACGGCTGCAAATGACTCTTGGGGACAGTGCTAAATTATACATAAAGGAGTTTGGCTTTAATAGCAAAGTTTAAAGAAACATTTTCAAGCTAGTAAGAACTTTTCATTTTGAAATTTGTATTAGAGAAATTGTATTTACTTTCATCTCAATTCTTTTTACAGAATACCATTTTCGTGTACTTGGCTTTCTTTTACATGAAATTTTTTGTTATGATTACTTTTTTTTTAAATGATGTCGATATATTATTACGTTGCTCTAGCGGTGTAACTTTCGCAATAGGTGACGCAGGATTTACCTTCCCCAATTTTCTATACACAAATAAAAATATAATACCTAAATTCAGTAAAATCAGCGAAATCAGGTAGGTATTAGCTGCTTGTTCCATACAGTTAGCTGAACACTTATTCTTAAACACGGCACCCAAAAAAGTTTATTTAAATATTGGCTACCGCACAGCCACCCAAACTCTTTGTACAACAATTATTTAAAATGTCGAATGTACACTTTCTCTTTAACCTTAACCGGTTTATTTTCGTTAAATATTGGGGACGGCTTTTGACAGTTCAAAAGTCTTTTTTGTCATCGTCGTTCCGCCTCGGAAACCTCGGAAACGCTTTTTCCAGTAAAACACACACACTGCATCGTACACAGGGAACGTTCTGCAAAATAATTAAAATGAAAACCGAATCAGAACCAAATGTAAACAATGCTCCGTAACCGGACACTATTTCAAAAATGTTCGCAGGAAAAACACCTGATTCTTTGCCCTGCCAAAGCATCGACGTTGTCATGATAACCAACGGACGACTTTACCCTGCGGCAAATCGAGTAGACACAGGCGAACGAAATACAAAAATCGCTTCAACAATGCTTGTTGAACATTATGTTTCTAACTCTTAACCTATTACAGTAAAACGAAACGTCTGGAATCTTTAGCAAATCTGCTTAAAATTTTGGGTATTTTTTTCTGAAACCATTTTCCGGTGTAAACCCAGCATGTACAAGACGCTTAATCTATCCTTTATCATTATGGATCCTAACCAAGTTTTAAATTTGCCTAGAGCACTAAAAAATTGTTCTACGGTTTTCAATGAAACTGTTAGCAAAATATATAGAGCAGTTTTTGTTGATGAAAAAAAATTGCTTTGATTGCTTTACAACTTCTGTTACTTCCAAACTTTTCAACAGCTCTTTATTAATTTTTTTTCTCTCCACAAGTTGTACCAGAATTCAGCCTCATCGTCAAGCCTGTTTAAATGATAAAATTTCAAATCATTTAGTGCGCATCTTAAATTTACTGAATGACAAATCCAGCATACACGGATATAGTTTCAATAGTTCGAAAGCTGGTAGGTTTTCACCGGAAAAGCGATGCTTAAAAAGCATTATTCGAGGCTCCAAATAAGGTACTAATAAAGATGTTAATGTAACTCTATTCTAAGGTTTTCGGCATGTTTGCTGGCTTCAGCTAATAGAGTATACATGACTTATTTTGCAGATTCGCGATGACGTTTAATTAGATGTTGTTGAAATTGCAAGATATTGGTTGCAGATTTCAAAAGCCCAGAATACTTTGCTATAGGGCACGGGCAAACAACATTTATTACATATTATACCCCTCACAGTATATATCGTTGGGAATAAGTGTATCTATTTCATAATATTTTGTAGATGGAAATAAGTTTAAAGTTCTTTAGGAATAAGTGTATCTATTTTATAATATTCTGTAGATAGAAATAAGCTTAAGTTCAAACTTGATTGATTGTTTGTAAATTAGGAAATTATTAAATAATTTTCAATATTCGGGGGCGGGGCAAACGCCCCTCCCTGCCCCTCGCTGCATACGCCCATGTCTGGGCCCTGAATGGTACACTATAGAATTCCATATCGATATGTTTTGTTGCCTGTTAATTGCAAAATATATAAAGAGAGGACGACATGTCGCTATGGAATTCGACAGAATCCCCGGCGGGGAACGCTAAGGTGACCCACCGCTCGTTCGGTTTTGTTGACGCGGCTCCGATTTATAATTTTTTGTCCTGTCTTAGATCTTAGATTATTATATTTAGTCTGAAAAAAAGAGATGAAGCAGCGATTCGTCACGTCACTGGTGTGGGGTAGATGTAATAGAAACTTAACTACTTAAGCACTTCGTATCGCTTTATCGTTGTCGTGACGACGCACAGTAGTTCAAAACCGCATAAAACTGTCGCATTCATTTTATTTGGGTGTAAAGTCGTTACTACTGGACCGATTTCAAAGACTTTTGGCTTGTTCAAAAGCTAAGGCATTAAGCTATATGACCCCTTTACTAGAATTGATATTTCGCTAAAACTAAAGATGGCAGACGTTTTGTAAAAGTGCCAATGTTTGACTCCCTTAAAAAAAATTGCGCGCACCGCTGTCATTTTTAGTTTGGATCTGGGATAAAGCTTTATCCCTGTTGTAAATAAAAAAGTATCACCTGTTAAAATTGGTCTTGCATTAAAAAAGATGGAATGAAATGAAGAAGGCGACTTTTAGCTACAAAAATCATTAAAATCCACAATATTCATCAATCATAAAAGTGTTTTTTGTCCGAAAAATTCATTGTTATCGTTATTCTGATTCAGAGCAGTAGTGATTTGTAATTCAATTTAATTTGTCACTAAAGCCAATAAACCTTACTCAAATATAAAAATCCGAATTGCAAATAAAATAATAATATTATAATTATATTTTTCTTTTATTAATTTGAGGGTATTGATAATGCAAATTAATTCTTGGCATACAGTGTAACTGAAATAGTCAAAACTTAAGTATAGTTTTTTACATATTGACATGTAAGTATTGAAACTTTTGACAATTTATGACGCTCTAACATTTGAACAGTCAGACTTAGAACAAAACAGTCTTTTTTTTACTTCCGTTTGATGCATTTTTACGGCCACACTGTATATTATTTACCAAGGGATGAAAGTGGCATTTTTCCCCCGAGGCATAAAGGTCGTAGCACAAGCGTAGCGTAGACTACAATCATTTGTGGTATAACTTTTACTGCGAGGTTTATTATCAATTTTCCGTAATTTCGAGGATAAAAAGTGACACTTTGAAAAAAGTCAGATCTCTTGAATAAGGCATAAAAGTGCACTTTTTATTGGAAAAGTAAAATTTTTTTCAAAACAGGCTAATGTGTGCTAACTTTGTATAATAAACGGTTTATCATAAATCTATATTAAACAGGATTTCTTAAAAGGACGGGTCAGGACGGATGAGATATTATTAGCAGTAAAAGCAGTAATATATAGGGTTTTAAGGTCATTAACTTTAAAGGTGAGCTAGGTGGACCTCTAAAGGTATATTAACTTGAATCTCAAATTCTAAAATTATCACTTATTAAAAAAAATCGTTTTTACTACTAAATATCTATAATAGTTATATTAATATTATATTCTAGACGTATCTACCAATAGATGATTTATCCATAATAAATTATCTTTTAAAAAAAACTCTCACTAATAAAAATAACAATGTAAACAAGTCACTAATTTTTTTCATCCAGGACTAGAGACAAACAAACCAAAAAATGCATCACTTTTGCGACGCTGCGATAAGCAATTCGGCGATAACGAGAAGTGGGGCAATAAAAAAGAGTTAGCATAGGTTATGATCTTAGTATAATTAGTAGCTATTGATTTGCTTAAAGTCATATAGGAGCCCCAATTCGTCATTTTTAGGGGGTTTTGAACGACTGTGCGACGTCAATCAATTTGGCAAATTTAAAAAAAATGCTAACTCTTTAACAAAGTATCGCATCAATATGCGGTCTTCGGATTATATTAAAGTACATTCTCGCCAAAACTTTGTGTTATAACCAAAAACTTTGTAGGAGCTGTCACTTCGGAGTTATTTACAAAAAACTGGTTTCAATGTTGATATAGCATGGAGTTTACAATGAGTGCGCTAATGGGCTAGGAAGGTAACAGATCTGTTATAAATGTATTTATTTTTCTAATTTTTGTTTTGCTTTTCCAAAAAAGTTTACTATAGATATAGTACCGAGTTTATACCAAAACATAAAAAAATTCGAAGGTTCAAAAAATGGTATTTTTTGGCTGTTTTTTTTTCGATTATATTCCGACAGAAAAACGATTTTTCAACTGCAATGCTTAATTTCTAATTATCTGTTTGGATAAAAAATCTATTTGTACTAACTTCTAAGACAAATTTTAGTTCATCAAGTAATTATATGAATTGGAATATTGTTTTGAGTCTACCTTGAAGCATTCAAAAGGCATTGTTGGGGTAATTTTGAAGGCCGGTTTTAATTACAAATAGTATAATCAGTGGCGCACCCAGGAATATGTCTTGGGGGGGCCCGAGGCCTCTTGGGGGGGGGGGGAGCCGAAGCCTCATGATGTCCAATTTTAAGCTATTTTTTATTTTTTTTCATGAAAAATGTGGAAAATGTGTAAAAAAATCTAAGGCTTGGGGGGGCGGCCCCCTTCTGGGTGCGCCCATGGTATAATACGAGTATACAGTGTGTTGCTTCTTGGTTATAACCACGAAATAATCAAATATCTGTTTTAAGGTTATAGCAAGTGTTTTTCAGAATAAAATTTCGGATAAAAGTTTTTAATTTTTTCATATAATTGTGACACTTCCTGTGAGGTTAGGACCTCGAAACTAACATCAACAGAAAGAGCACATTACATGTGACTACTTTGATAATCATTTAAAATTTGTAAGAAATAATATTCCCCTTTCGTTTGGTACAGATGTAGAACCCAGTTTTTACCAAGAATATAAAAAAAGTTCATAAAATGGTATTTCTTGGCTTTATTTTTTCGATTATGTTCCGATTAAAAAATATTATTTTTTGTCATCCTAAAAACCAAGTAAAAATAATAAAATTTTAACCTTCAAAAAGCATGGTTGGGGTAAGTTTTGAAGGCCCGATTAATTATAAATAGTATAATATACACAGTTTCTCAAGTGCGATTTATAAGTAGGATCTTCGTAAGCCAAACAGAATTTTTTTATTGATTTAGGAAAGAAAAAAACATGTATGTTTTAAGTTATTTTCTCAGTTTGATTTGAAAAATAATTATGTCCTTGCACTAATATTAAAGTTTTTTTTTAACTGCCAGCGCCATGCTTGTGATGCCAAACTAAGCAAATTAAATTATTACTACATTTATTTCGCAAAGAAGGCTAATCAAGATATTTTTAACCCTTGAAGGGAAAAACCCCGAAGTCTCTTTTTCAATCTTGATTTTTTTTGTAATTTCTGTAATTTTAGAGTAGAATTTTGACACTTCCTGTAAGATTAGGACCTCGAAACGAACATTATCAGAAAGAGCACATCTCACTACGTTGACAGCCTTTTAAATGTTTACGAAATAATATTCCCTTTTGAAATTATTGGCCTACTACAAATTTAATATAAAGATTTTGCGCGGGCTTACAAAAAATAAATGGATCCATGACGGATCTGATACCTTCCTAGCTAGCCTATTATTAGCACACTTCAAGTGAAGACATGATATATCAGCCTTAAAAACAGTTTTTTATAAACATCTCAGAAACTAAATCTCTTTAAATTTTTTGGTTATAACACAAATTATTGCACAAAATGTAGTCTACTATATTCCGAAAACCGCATATTGATATGATGCTCCATTAAAAAGTTAGCATTAAAAAAAAATATTATTGTTAAAAAGCTTTTATTAGTATTTTAATGGATTCTGACTAAAATCTAATCAGTTGTTTATAGTGTCGAACACTATTTTATTTCAAAATTTTATGCAAATCGGTTTTGCGGTTTAGGAGCTATCGTGTTACGGACAGAAATAATATACACACACACACACAGACCGACATCACGACGATATTGCTAAGATAGGTCAAAACACACCCAAATAACACATTTTCGGCGTTATCTCAAAAACATTTTTTTTGTAGAAAATAATACCTTTTCTAGCCATTGGTGCGCGGGCTAGGAAGATAAAAATTATATAAGTATTTACTCCGCTTGAGTTTAAAAATTATATCTATAAACTAGTACTCAAGTAAAGTTTTTTATTTTTATACGGTTGCGTCAACTTTGAGATAAAACACCAAAGTAAGTTTACCAAATTATTGCTATACTAACCGTCGCCTCGCCATCGCGTGGGTGATAGACCCGAACTTTTTTCAATCTTAAAAAATGTTGAATTTTTTTTTAAGTTTCCTACAGATCTAAAGCGTAGTTTTTACCAAAAACATAAAAAAATTATAAAGTTCAAAAAATGGTATGTCTGGGCTGTTTTTTTTTTATTTATCGATAAATCTTAAAAACAAAGTAAAGAAGATAAAATTTTAATCTTCAAAAAGCATTGTTGAGGTAGGTTTTGAAGGCCGGTTTAATTATAAATAATATAATATGCAGAGTTTCTAAAGTTCGATCTATAAGTAAGATATATAGGTATATTGTGCAGCACTCATTTTTAAGTTATTTTTCTGTTTGATTTAAAAAATTATGTCCTTACCTTCTAGTGCCATGTTGTGATAGGACGCCAAACTAAGCCAACCAAAATATTACTACACTAATTTGGCGCAGAAGGCTATTAAAGTAAGATGGCCGCTGATACACACACGCTTTTAGATACGGAACTTAATAATCGATTCCTGCATAAAACAATTAACCCAGAGGTTCTTAAAGTCACAGTGAGTAGCCTCTCAAAAATTAACCAACAACTTAAATGCAGACTTGATGATCAAAAAATTATCATAGCACTCTTACAGAAGAATAATTATCCCAAAAACACTTTATTAAATACGAGCCCAGCGCCATCTCGGTCAAGCCATAATCCGCAAAGTAAACAAATTGCTGCCACTGCCCTTGCCCCTCCGCCTTCAATGCGTACATGGAAGTCACATCAACAACATTTGTCTTCAATTAAATACGTAGGCGAGGCTATTTGCAATGCCCAACTAAATGTACTGGAACCATATACTCGACCTTCGCATCACCGCCAGCGTTTCTCTACCAAAACAAAAGCCGTTATCGGCCGAAACAATACAATAGTGATTTTCTTAAAACCTCGGCGCCCGAAATAAAATTTGGGTGCAAAAATTTAGCTAGAAAAGATAGCATTTCAACTTCGTTTAAAGTGCGTATAATCCGGAAATCTGACCGGCTGGATCCTCCGTTAAGAGGTTTCGGTTTCCGCCTAACAAACGAACGGATTTTCAGGAGAGAGAACCACCAAATACTCCTCAATAACTGAGACCAGCAAAAACAGTGAGTCGAAACAATTTATTTCATTATTGCATTTGAATGTCCAAAGTTTTTCAAACAAAGTTAATTTAATTGAATTTTTAATTAATAAACATAACCTAAAAATTATTTCCTTAACCGAACACTGGCTCACATAATAACATTGAATGTATAAGGTTTGCAGACTTTAAGTTATTAACTCATTTTTCGTGAACCCACCACAATCATGGTGGATCTGCAATTTACATGGAGAATATTCTTTCCAAAACATTTTTTCCTGTGAAATTTATTAACAATCTGTCAGTTAAGATGGTTCTTGAATGTTCGTGTGTTGCGAATAAAATAATTGTTTGTAATTAACTTGTATAGACTGATATTTTTAAATCTTATGATCTTATCTCTTTAATCAACTCAGCGACACGAATACAGACCCGTAACGGACAAACTACTTGTTCAATTCTCGACTTTTTGGCTACCAACCAGAATTAGTGAGTAACATCATAAATTACGATCCTCCGATCCGATGATTACTTTCCTCTTAATAATACTAAGAATGAACGCTCTGAGAAATTTACTCGACACTTCTCTCAAGAAAATATTAATGAATTTCTGTTCTGGCTTAAACCTCAACATTTTGAGTTAACCTCAAACGATATTAATAATAATTTGAAATTTTTATAAACAACTTTTTGTGGTGTTTCACTGTGAGTTTACCTCTTAAAAAAATAAATTTTAATAACAAAAAACAAACAATTCAATTCTCTCAGGAACTGAATAACGAAACTGAAACCCTACAGAAGATATGCTGGTTAAAGAATGGGACAGGTGATCCAAACTTAATTAATCAATATAAAATAAAAAATAATGAAGTTCAAAAGCAAATTAAAAACGAAAAAAGCAACTTTTTTAGCGAAATCATTAATAATGCAAAAAATAAGTCACGTGAAACATGAAACGTTATCAACCAATTAAACGAAAATACCAAAAAAGAAAAAAGCATTTGTAAATTTTTCTTCGAGAATTAACTTTATCATAAACCCAAAGAAATCGCTGATATTTGTTGTACCTACTTATCAACTGGTACGCAAGAAAAACTCCATAACCACTTTCATGGCAACTTGTCAACGCAATGCACAACTACCAAAAAAACGGTTTCAATTAGTTTTTTCGTAACTCCTGTTACACATGAAGGAATCACATCGGTAGTTGAATCGTAATCAAACAAAAACTCTTGCGGTCCAGACGGTATACCAATTAGATTAATTAAATCAATCAATTACAACATTTCTGATATACTAGTTTTACTCTTAAATCTATCACTTTTTTCTGGAATTTTTCCCAAAAAACTAAAAAATGCATTGGTCACCCCAATATTAAAAAAAGGAGACCCCGAAAATATCGAAAACTACCGTCCTATCTCAATTTAAAGCATATTTTTCAAAATGTGATGTGATTATTTGTGATAAAATTCTTTCTTTTCTAAACAAAAACAAGGTGCTTTCTAACCAGCAATATAATTTTCGTCCAGGTTTCTCCACTGCGTTGGGTTGCACCGATCCTTTACAACATAAATACAACAAACAAGATAACAACGAAATAGCAATTGTATTTTTGCTTAATTTTAAATGGAGATTTTGTAGTTAAAAAGATTGAAAAACTTGGCATAAGCGATCTTCTCCAAAAATTAGTACAATCGTTTTTAAGTTGTCGCAGAATGACATTTAAAATCAAAGACGTTCATTCAGATTTTAAAGACTTAGAGCTGGCAACGCCTCAAGAAAGTGTTTTAGCGCCTTTAATATTTTTACTTTTTATTAATGACTTACCAGAACATATCACTAAAGGCTTAGTTTTTCAATATTGTGATGACACAACTACTAATGCGTTTAGAACAAACAGGTTGGTGCAAGAAAACAATATATTGATCAATTGCAGTAAAACCGTAAGTCTTGAAATTACAACAATCAGACAACCAACCCTGAACTGGTCTTTTGATTTTAATGGCCATATTGTTAAAACTGAGATAACTGCAAAATTTCTTGGTGTTATAATCGATTGTCAACTATCTTGGAGCCAGCCATACAACTTTAGAAGTCTAGAAATCGAAAGTACGCAAAGATTGTATCAGAAACGATTAGATTAGAAAAATTGATAAACACGCAGTATTCATTTGAACAGATATATACAAACATACTAGAAAGCTTGAAGGAAGCAAGCAAAGAAGCTGTTGGATACCAAGATAATAAAAATAACAATAAGATGTGGTGGACGGAGGAAATACAAGATCTTGTAGTGATAATGTTTTTTGTCTTAAACAAGTAATTGAGAGAAGGGTGAGAGGTATGGAGACCCATGTTACCTTTGTGGACCTACAAAAAGCATGTGGTGCCGGTCCAGTAGAAAAATTGTGGACAGTGTTGGAACAGACTAATATCAATCATAAAAATATGGGAGCGATGGGAGAACTTTACAAAGGGTCAAAATCTGAAATTAAAATTGGAAATCGAATTTCAAAAGAATTCCAGGTAACGAAAGGCTAAAGACAGGGATGTTGTATCTCTCCAACTCTTTTTAAAATATATATCACAGTGGCTCTAAAAAACTGGAAGCGTAAAGTGCACGGCATGGCAATGCAACTTAACGACTGATTTACCAAATACACACTACAGTTTGCTGACGACCAAGTAATTGTAGCTAATGATAAAGAAGACATTGGGTATATGATGAGAAACTTAACGGAAAAATACCAAAAGTGGGGGTTAACAGGGAACGTGGACAAGACACAGAACTTATGCATTGGAAACGAATCAAGTGAGTTAGAACTAGACAATGGACAAACAATATCTTCCTGCAATGAGTATGTATACTTGGGTGTCACATCTGATAAGACAGGAACAGACTTTAAAGAACTAGAAACAAGAATAGTAAAAGCAAAAATGACAATTCGTTGCCTTAACAGGATTTTGTGGAGCAGAGAGATGGGAAAGAATGTAAAATCTGACATATGTAAAACAATGGTGAAAAGCACGCTGCTGTATGGAATAGAGACTTGTCGTGTAACATAAAAATACAAGGCAAAAATGGAAAGTGTCGAAATGGTTGCAATGAGAAGATCAATGGGAGTTTCTAGAACGGATCATATAAGAAATGAAAGCATAACGGATGACATTACTAAAAGACAACTGATGTGGTACGGCCATGTACAGCGGATGAACGGCGAAAGATTGCCAAAGCGGGTTCTAGAATGGCAACCAGTGGTGCTCAGAAAAAGAGGCGTCGTAAACTGGAATGGCAACAGTCAATCCAAAGATCAATGAGTCAAATAAACCTGACGGAAGATGATTGACAGGATCGAAGGAGGTGGAGAATAGGTGTCGGACAATGTAGAAAAACGTTCTAAACCGACAAAGTAGTAGTAAAAGCATTTTTGAGCAATAATGCATTTTATTCTATAACAGAGTTCCTAGAAGCTATTGGCTGATATACCGAACGTTTTGGGTTGTGGTCTCTCGGTCGTTTTCTTATTTTAGTTTTTTGAGTGTTTTTTGTCATTTTATAAGTCTTATTATTGTTTGTTTTAAGTCATTTTAAATAGTGATTTTTTAAAATATTTTGTTTACTGTATTTTTTTTAATGTACTACTTTTTGACTTGTTCCTTTCTACTGTATTGTGTTGCTCGGAATGAAATAAATATCTATCTATCTATCTATCTATCTAATCAAGATATTCTCAACCCTGGAGAGGAAAAACCCCGAAGTCTTTTTTCAATCATAATTTTTTTTTAATTTCTCTAGTTTTTTTTTAAATTGTTCCTACATATGCAGATTCCAGTTTTAAATCAAAATATAAAGAAAATCTCAAATTTTAAAAACACTACCTGTCGCGTTCCGCCCTTTGATATTAAAGTATTTGTCAGACTCTGACTGATATTTCACATTTTTTAAATTTTAGTCTTTTGTAGTAGGGGCAATTTAGCTTTGATTTCGGGTTACCTGGGCCATCCCCGTCTACTTAAAAATTGTATAATATTGAAAACAGTATAAAGCACACACTATAAACTTTTTTGCTTCTTGGTTCATAAACGTTTTTCTTTCCATGTTTCTATAACATTTGGAAAAACGAGAATTTGAAAAAAAATATGCGTTTGATTATGTAATATTTGAGTATAATATTGCAAAAAAATAATCAAATGCAGGTTGATAATTTTCATGATTCTTACTTTGATATTTCAGGGACCTGGATATCATACAATTTTTATCCTTTTGTGTGTATCCGTGTATGCTTCACAAAAAAAAACCATTAAAAACGTGGCTTTAATTTTATCTCAATTCTTTTTACGGATTACCATTTTCGCGTACTTAGCTTCCTTTTATATGAAAGGATTTTGTTATGATTTTACTCCTTTTTTAAAGGATTTGGATAATATTTAAGTTTTAAAGTAGTAAAATATGCGGAATATTCTTCAAAACTTTTGCAATGCCTTATCTAAAATTTTGAGGTTTTGAAATTTGTTCTTATGGTTTTATCATAGGAACTATCAGCGTTCCAAAGCAGAGCAGCCCTCTCGCATTTTTGGAAGTCAGCAATGTTAATTTTAACCAACTTTACATTTATAGGGGAGGGAAGTAAATCAAAATTTTAATGCTTTTAAATTTTCTCTCTAGTTTTATCGTATTTCCTATCAGTCTTCCAAAGCTTAGCTCTCTAGCGTTTTTGGAAGTGGGCAATGTTACTTTTCAATAACTTTACATTTATAGGGGGGGGGAGCGATTTTACATTTTTGGGTTTTTAATTTTTTTCTGTAGTTTTATCATAATTTCTATTGGCATTCCAAAGCTCTACCGTTTCTGGATGTCGGGGGCAATGTTACTTTTACATTTATTCCCTCCCCAATAAATTAAAATTTTGTGTTTTTAAATTTTTTGCTATAGTTTTATAATAGTTCCTAGCAGTCTTCCAAAGCTCAGCTCTCTAGCGTTTTTAGGAGAGGGAAACAAATTCACATTTAAAAACAAAAAAATTCTATAGTTTTATTACAGTTCCTATCAGTTTTCCAAAGCTCAGCTCTCTAGCCTTTCTAGAAGTGGGCAATGTTACTTTTACATAATTTTACATGTATAGGAAATGGGAGTAATTAAAAATTTTGGGGTTTTTGATTTTTTTCAAGGGTTTGGTCATAATTTTTATCAGTCTGCCAAATTTTAGCTTTATAGGTTGTCTGAAAGTACAGTAGAATTTTGATGATCAATACATGAGTGAGTGAATGAGTGGCAACTTCGAGGATTTTTGAAATTTCGTAACTACTTTACTACTCCATGGAAAAGTAGGCAAAAAGAAAAGTAGGCAAATTCTTATTCGGCTGTTCAAAATTAAAACAAAGTAACTGACATTTTTGAAAAAATCACAGTTATCGCACTCTTACGTACATTTTGATATAAGAATTTTTAGCTCACACATATACTATACTATAGTAGTGTGAGCTATGGTGATCCTAATTTTTTCGAGAAAGAAAGCGTTTCAGATGATTTTGAAAAGTTTTTTGTTGCGCCGTTTGTCTGTCTGTCTGTCTGTCTGTATGTCTGGCTGTCTGTCTGTCTGTCTGTCTGTCTGTCTGTCTGTCTGTCTGTCTGTCTGTCTGTCTGTCTGTCTGTCTGTCTGTCTGTCTGTCTGTCTGTAACGACCAACGCGCATAACTCAAAAACCGCTTGGCCGATTTTAATGAAATTTGATACCTAGGCTGGGCCTTGGGTCGAGATGGTGCCATTTAAAAATGAACAAAATCCACCGAACACAAACCAAATAAAAGGGTGGGGGTAGATTTCAAAAATTAGAGTTTATGTGAAAATATGGCGTGTGTGATATTAAACGAAAGGTAATTGAGTCTGCAGTTAAACAAAATACATTTTAATTTATTTAAAAAAAAAGCGTGGGGATATATTATAAAAATTAGAGTTTAAGTGAAAATATGGCGTGTGTGATACCAAACGAAAGGTAATTGAGTCCGGACTTTAACAAAATACATTTTAGTTTTTGTTTTTTTTGTAAGGGTGGGAGTAGATTTCAAAAATGTGAGTTTAAGTCAAAACATGGCTTGTGTGGTATCAAACAAAAGGTAATTTAGTCTGGAGTTGAACAAAATATATTTCAGTTTTTAGTTATATTAGCTCACACGTACACTATAACTATAGTACCTAGTGTGAGCTTAGGGGCCCATATATTGGCAGAGTATTTAAATCGGTTAAGAAATAGCAAAGTTATCGTATGATTTAGGCCAATTTCCTCCATTAATTCCCATGATTTACATTGTTTAAATTTGGCAACCGTATTTTTAAAAACGTTTTAAAATTTTCAGCTTTAGTTTCTTTTATTAAATTTAATTAAACATTTAAACATTATTTATGAACATGTTTAGTTCAATGTTTTTTAAACCAACTGGAAAATAAAAATACATTTTCAAAACTTTTCGCCAATGTTATCTTTTTCATGCCTCAAGTTCTGAATATCTTTCGCTTTATCATTGGCAGCAAGAACACGTTCTCGCGGGGTTACAAAGACAGAACTTTTGAATGCGTTTTGCCAGAATTCATGCCAGACAAAGCTTAAATGTTGATCTTTTCGTAGCCTACTTTTGTCAAACTTAAGGTAGTACGAAAAATGCTTTTTAAAAAGAGTCCTTAAATTTAACATTAAAAGGCAGTCTACGATTTTTACAAACTAAATAATAAACTAGGTTAAGAGTGGTTAAAACGGGTAAGCCAACAAGTTTATAAAATTTGAAAAAGTAGGAAAATCCTTCCTAAAATATTTGTGTTTTTTATTTCATAGCCGTTTTATATTAGGCAAAATAAAAAGAAAGAAATGTTTCAGTTGAGAGGGTTTTTTTATATTTGACATTTTGGATTAAATTTTTCGATTATAATTTTTCTTTTAAAAATAATTTTAACTAATAAAACGACAGAATGTATCTTTCCTTATTGATGATGCTAATTTTTAACAAGGCTTTCTTGAAGAAAGAGGATTCAAATTGGAAATCATAGTATATTATATACCAAGAGATAAAAGTGGTAATTTTTATACCTTCGGTCGGGCTATAATTTGCGAAGGGATAAAATGAGACTTTTATCACGAGATTTATACGTTATTTTTCGCAGTTTTAGTTTTCGAGTTTTTTGCAATTTTTTTGAGGTTTTTAGGTTTTGATATTCTTTTTTCAGTTTTTTCTATTTACATCTGTTCAGTCACGTTTTATGGGGATTTTTTCTATATTTGTTACTTTTCATCCCGGAAATAAAAAGCGACATCTTTATCCCTAAAAATCGAGACAAAAAGTGAACTCTAAATATCAAAATTGCGAAAAAAGATATTAATATTTGTATATAAAGTTTTGATAGTCTTTACTTGCGCAAATTTGGCTATATTTTCGATTTTATAAATATTCCAAGAAGAAGATATAACGAATTTTTTTAAATGTCATTGAAGGTCATATAGTATTTAAGAAATATTATTATGCAACCTATATTCAGTTATTTTGATCATAGTTTTCTACATATATTTTCACACGTAATTAAAAATCATATTTTAATGAGGCATAGCTCCTGGACTAATCGCGCTAAATTAGAACCGGGTTGGTGTGCCTTAGGAAATTGATTGATTTGATTGAAAGTACTTTATTGTCCCAGAAGTATTAGAAGTAATAAGTCTTATCGACAAAGCATAAACTTATAAATAAATAATTAAGTAATAGTAAAAGTAAGAATAGGTGTATCTTAAATGTTTATTAGCCGTCCTAACTGGTAATAGCAAATTTCTACAGGTCTTGTTTATTGTTAAAAATATTTTTGCTTTAGTTTTGGGCTAGGCTCGAATTTTGGTGATTTTTTTCATCAAAATATACAAAAATCGTATTTTTTCGAATAAATCTGAACTTTTGAAGGTCATGTAAGGTGACCTTGAAACAATTTCTTTTTAAGTGACTGTATAACCTAATTTTGGTCAATTTTTTCCATAATTTTTTTAAAATTGTCCCCACCCCTCTTTCCACGGTGAAGCAAAATAAGGGTACTGCACGTTAAATATTTTGAATTTTCCGACAGAATTTGTGTACAAATTTTCATTCTTTAGTTCCATTTCCCACGTGTCTAGGGTGTACAGCTCGGGCTATAAGTAAATTTCTTCTCTTACATAATTGCCATTGCCTATTTGTGTTATAGTCAAAGTCGCAGTCGAATACGCTATTTACATTTACAACTAATCACAAGTAAAACAAATTTTCATTTTCAAACATAAAGACGGAGAATCATTTTCCTGTTTTGTTTGTTTTACTCTTGCGTTTTAAAATTACTTTTCTCATAGGAATTCGATCATGCCGCACAGGGGAAATTTAAGGCGCTCTCAGCGGCGTGTGTTCAAATTTGACAAACATTTACATCAAAAATAGTAATTTTATGCATAGTGGTGATTTTATCAAGGTTGTCAAGAGAAACTAAAACATTAGTTAAAATTTCGTCAAGTGCAGAACAAAAAGTATAAGGCGCCATTGGGGCTGCGGAATCTAGGTTAGTGCCTATAGCATAAACCGGCGCTGCTTTTACCAATACTGTATATGTTTTACAAAGACTTGCTGAAAAGACCCCACTTGGATAATATTATTTCATCATATTTCATATAACAATTCTTCCACAAACTCGCCCTGTATATTGATAACCAGTAATACGTTATTTTTGTACCCATAAAACATTTTGATTAAAACAATCAATAAATCACTAAAAATAATAAAAATTGTACGGCCATGACCATCATACTACTATATCGGTTTAGAACGTGTTTCTACGTTGTCCACCTCCTTTGATCCTGACAATCATCTTCTGTCAGATTTTATTGTCTCATTGATCTTTGGATTGACTGTTGCCATTCTTATTAGGACGCCCTCTTTTTCTGCGCCCTATTGGTTGCCATTCTAGGACCTGCTTTGGTAATCTTTCGTCGTTCATCCGTTATACATGGCCGTACCATATCAGTTGCCTTTTAGTGATGTCATCCGTTATGCTTTCTTCGATTCCTATTCTTTCTTTTATGATCTCATTTCCTATGTGATCTGTTCTAGATATTTTTATTAATATTCTTATTGCATCCATTTGGACACTTTCCATTTTTGATTTGTATTTTTCTGTTACGCGACAAGTCTAACTCACTGGATTCGTTTCCAATACATGAGTACTGTGTCTTGTCCACGTTCACTGTTAATCCCCACCTTTGGTGTTCTTCCATTAACTTTCTCATCATATACTCCATGTCTTCTTCTACAATTACTTGGTTGTCAGCAAACTGTAGGGTGTATTCCCATTCCATGCACTTTACGTTTCCAGTTTTTTAGAGCAACTGCGATATATGTTTTAAAAAGAGTTGGAGAGATATAACATCCCTATCTTAAGCCTTTTGTTACCAGAAATTCTTTTGAAATTCGATTTCCAATTTTAATTTTAGATTTTGACCCTTTGTATAGTTCTTTTATCGCTTTTATATATGTATGATTGATATTAGTCTGCTCTAACACTGTCCATAATTTTTCTACTGGAACGGTATCATATGCTTTTTATAGGTCCACAAAGGTAACATGAGTCTCTATATTTCTGGCGCTCCTTTTCTCAATTACTTGTTTAAGAAGAAAAAAACATTATCACTACAAGATCTGCCTGCAAGAAACCCACTTTGCTCTTCTTCCTGTTCATGAAAATCATTCTCTATTAGATCTCTAAAAATCCTACCGTACCACCTACTTAGAGTACTGGTTACTGAAATTACTCTGTAATTGTTGCAATCCAGCTTGTTTTCTATTTTATGTATTGAGGATATGAATGCAACTTTCCAATCATCAGGTACTGGATGTCCGTTTATGCAATGATTGGTAATATATATATTTGAGCATTTCAGCATATATTCCTCCAGGTCCGCTAGCTTTTCCGGATTTAAGCCTTATAATACTATTCTTTATCATCTTTTTTTTGTTGATTACTTCCTCTCCATGTACTTCTATGTCTGGCAGCCTCTCCTCAGAGAGGCTGCCAGATATTCGGGTTTCGTCTCCTGCAGCAGTCCCTTGTAGTGTTCTGTTCATTGTTCTGGTTTGATGATCTGGATGTTTACTTTTTCTTTTGTTGGGATTTTTACTGAAGAAATGAATTTCCATACTTCCGACCTCTGCCTACCACCTTCGTGTGTATTTATATCATGGCATTTGCGCTCGAACATTTCATTTTTTTTTGTGCTTATCAAATTTCTTAGCTGTCTTCTGGTTTCCTTGTAGATTTCTAGGTCTCTTTGGTCTTTAGTACTGAGCCATTTCAAGTATGTGCGTTTTTTCTCTTTGACCATTTCCTGTATTTTCTCCGTCCACCACATCTTCCTGTCATTTCTATTATCTTGGTATCCAACAGCTTCGTTGCTTGCTTCCTTCAAGCTTTTTATTATGTTTGTATAAATATCTTCAAATGAGTGTTCTGTGTTTATTAATTTTTTATCTAATCGGTTCTGATACAATCTTTGAGTACTTTCGATTTCTAGATTTCTAAAGTTGTATTTTTGATTGTCTTCGATGCATTCTAGGTTTTCATTTTCTCCAATACTTTCGTTCTTATTTGTTTTTCTTAAAGGAAATAATATTTTTGCTTTAACCAGATGGTGGTCAGATCTACAGGTAACACCACAAAGTGCTCGCACATCATATCACTTTAATTGCGAGTGTTGTCCACCTATAGCATAATCAATGATTGATTTAAGATTTCTTGTTGGCTGAATCCAGGTATATCGATGAAACATAAGGATAGTTTAAAAAAACCATTATTTATTTTTAGGTTGTGGGTTTCACACAATTGCCTCAGTCTCGAGTTCTCTAATACAAATGTCAAAATGAAAGGTTCGTACTAGTTTGAAAATGTTTTTTTAAAACTTTGCTATTATAGCCAAACTTCTTTATGTTAAATTTTAGCACTGTGCCTAAGAGTCATTTCCAGCCGTAATAGCCAAGTTGAGAAAAACATTTCCAATCTAGTAAGAACCTTTCATTTTGAAATTTGAATCAGAGAACTGGGCTCTACTTTTATCTCAATACCACTTTCGCGTACTTGGATTTTTATGACTTCATTCCTTTTTTAAAGGATATGGATAATATTTAAGTTTTCAGGTAGTAAAATATGCGGAATATTGTTCAAAACTTTTGCAAAGCCTTATTAAAAAATTTGAGGTTTTTTAATCTTTTCCTATAGTTTTATCATAGTTGCAATCAGTCTTCTAAAGCTCACCTGTCTAGCATTTCTGGAAGTGGGCAATGTTACTTTTACATAACTTAACATTTACACGGGAGGATAATTATTTAAAATTTTGGGTTTTTTAATTTTTTTTTATAGTTTTATCATAGTTTCTATCGGCCTTTCCAAAGCTCAGCTCTGTAGTGCTTCTGGAAGTGGGCAATGTTTTTTGTTTTTTTTTCAAGGGTTTGGTCATAATTTCTATCAGTCTGTCAAATTTCAGCTTTGTAGCATGTCTGGAAGTTTAGTAGAATTTTGATGATCTATACATGAGTGAGTGAGTGGCAATTTCGACGTTTTTTGAAATTTCATAACTACTTTCTGGAAGTCCATGAAACTATGAAGATCTACGACTGTACAAAGTTTAAGTTTTGTAGCTTATTCCGAAGTAGAGTTTTAGATAGGTCAAATATGGGCTGATATGTTTCAAGAAAAGATGGTACAGAAGTTAAAAAAGGAAAAAGGACAGATCCGTTAAACTATAGACCAATTGCTCTACTTCCGGTGAAATCAAAAGTAATGGAAAGAGTTGTGAACAATCACCTAACCAAGTACTTGGAAAAGTACAAAATTATCAACGACAAGCAATACGGATTTCGAAAATATAGGTCAACTGGCGATTTACTTACATACGTCACTCACTTATGGCAAAAAGCAATTGAGTTGCGGGGCGAAACAAGAACAATTGCCTTAGATATATTAAAAGCATTCGATAAAGTCTGGCATGAAAATCTGCTCAACAAGCTCAAAGCAATGGGATTGTCGCCGAAACTTTGCACTTGGTTTGAAAGTTACCTTAAGGATAGATCCATTTATGTTGCACTGGATGGCCGGAACTCCAACTCTTACCAAATAAATGCTGGTGTGCCACAGGGAGCAATTCTTTCGCCAACACTTTTTCTGATTTACATAAATGACCTCATAGATAAAACAGTAAATCCACTTTATTGCTTTGCAGATGATGGCAATGTAGTCTCCTCAGTCATACCACCCACTCAGTGTCTATCCGCACGTGAATTCCATCATCTTAGACTAACTCAAATATCGCAGATAAATAACGACCTGGAGATAATAGAGGACTGGGGCAACAAAAACCTTGTACAGTTCAACGCGCAGAAAACCCAAGCAGCCCTGTTTTCAAAAAAGACCAGCACCGGTGAGCCAAACATCATGCTATCTGGAAGTGCTGTCACATTGCAGAGCCAGTTGAACATCTTAGGAGTCACTGCAGAGACCAACATGTCTTGACACAGTCACGTGGCAGATATAGCTAAAAGGGCGTCCCAAAAGCTTGGGGTGCTATTTCGAACAAGACATCTGTATACACCAAGCCAACTGCTGACACTCTACAAAGCCCAGATTCGACCAACTATGGAGTACTGCTCACATATATGGAGTGCGGCACCCAAACATACCTTAATGCTTTTGAACACCGTGCAAAAACGAGCTATCAAGCTGATCAATGACCCCGCACTTACCCGTAGATTGGATAGTCTCGAACATCGAAGAACTGTGGGCGATCTATCTCTCTTCTATAGGTATTATCACGGAAAATGCTCTAAAGAGTTGGCACGTATGATCCCCCCGGGAGTAGCACCTACTAGGCGAACACTTCAAACAGACGGTAACCATCAATTTACTGTCAAAATAGAGGCACCAAGAACCTCATTATATCAGAATTCATATCTCTGGAGAACAGCATCGCTGTGGAATAAACTCCCTGCGACAGTTTTCCCTGCAGGTTACAACCTGAACCGTTTCAAAACCAACACACACCAATATTTCCGCGCACTGGCCGCTCTCGAGCGTGATAGGGATCTCCTTGCGAGTGCGCTTAACCGTAAAAAAAAAAGTTTACACCGCGAACCTGGCCGGTCACTGCCGTGCGTTAGATGTAGGAAAGAATTGTCTTTAAATTTGCATTAAAACGAATGTTTTCTGTAAAGTTTCTATTTCTTATCACTCCTATGTACATTTGATTAATAATATTAAAGTAAATTTAAATATTTTTAGTTATGAAACTGTATAAGGTAGGGCCAGTTATCTTGAAATAAGTTTTATGCAAGCGCAAAACTTTGTTAGAAATTTTAAAAAGTTCGCGGTTAATATTATGCGGAGACAGAGTTTGACGGGTGTCCTATCAGTTTTTTATAAATTCAAATAATGGCTCATTTTGAAAATGAAAGTGAATATATTAAAGCAATTAAAGCAAGATGATGCCACGCTACAAAAATGTAATCAGGCCCAATGTCGATGTTAGATTTTGGCTGTGACAATCATATACAACAAATTTTTTTAAATTAGTTTTACCTAGGTAAGTATGGTCGTTTAGTTAATTTTGAAATATTCAATTTCTAGGTGATTTTGATATAACTTGGCATGGTGTTTAAGGACTCCATACAAAGTTAGAAAAAAACAGTGCTTTGCGCGGCGTTGCATTAAAGGTAGCGTCGCGACGCCTTAAGTATAGCACACTATAACTGATAGTTTCCCTTAAATTTTAGTATTTACCTACATAATACATATATTCTATGTAGTTTTAAAATGCCCTTTTGAATTTTTATATGCTCATAGGTAAAATATTGTACCTAACTCTCGATGTGTGTGTGCCTTTACCGCCCTTGACGTCTTGACCGAACTCCGCTGCGCGTCGTTCGATTTACTGTTGTCGCGTGCGGTAAAGTACTACTCTCCGCACTTGTTAGGTAAATAACTATGACAATTATTACACCGACCCCACTTTTTAAACGATGATGCGACGCTGTGTGCTGCTATATATTGGATTTGCGATGTTGTTGTTTACTTTTGTAATTACAACTTTATAACTTTCGAGTTTGTGTCGATCCCAAAGGGGATCGAGTTCTAAATTACTCCTGTTATACCTATATAACTAAAAATACTATAACGTTGACAATATTTTTATTCTGACTTGATACTAATAAAATCTACTGGCATAAAATGGCTCCTTAGGCTGGCTTTAAAAAACATATTAAGGATAATTCCAAGGATTTTTTTAAAGAGAAACCAACCATCTTTTACAAAGCTTAAATTTGAAGACAAGACCTATGGTAAAAACAGCAATTTGATATGTCAAACCATCTTTGTCTGCACTTTGGAACGGGGTGTAAAATTTCTTTATTTTTTAAAAAAAATTTTGGTGTAAATTACTTATTTTTTTAATTTTTAAAGCTGAATGCGACTGTTAAATTGAATTTTATTTGGTACTTTCAGATTTTCAAATACAACACAAAGTTATATATTTTCTATTAAAGATTCCTTTTTTATTTGAATTTTAAACTCAGCACGAAATTTCTTTTAAAACATGTGTCACACTCTGCGTTTTATTTTTTACTGTTTTTTATTTTGTTCTTATTATTTCTATTCTTTATACTTTTTTTATAACCTCTATTTTTTTAGTTTATTTACAAGGTTTCCGATTGAGGATGGCAGCCGGATTTATTTCTGAAACTACGATCAATACGACCTCGGAAAAAAAATAGGCTCCTGCGAATTCATCTAAAATATTACGGCTCTATAGTTCTCCCGATTAAAAAAGTGCAATTTTGGACAAAACATGTTTTCTAAAAAAAACTACTTGTAAAAAAAAAAAAAAAATTGTACAAAAAGTGCTTTTTTTCTGGCCGATTTAAAAAAATATATATTTACTTTTAAACAGAGTTTAGTACAAAAACTATGATTTAGCATTTATTAGCTCTATCTGTAAACAAAGTTATAACCCCTCAATTCATGCATAACAAAAGTTAACAGAACTCCATGATATATCAGCAGTTTTTTGTAAATATCTCAGAAACGAAAGCTCCTGCAAAGGTTTTGGCTATATTAAAAAATTCTTTAGAAAAATGTGTTCTACACTATTCCAAAAACTGTATATTCATACGATTATCCGTTCAAAAGTTAGCATTTAAATTTTTTTTTAAAAAACTGTCATTAACGGATTTTAACCAAAATGTTATCAGCTTGTTACAGTCTCAATCAATCAACAATTTTATGAAAATCAGTTTAGCGATTTAGAAGTTATCGTAATACGGACATACACACACACACATCGAAAATAATACAGTTTCTAGCCATTGCTGCGCGGGCTAGAAAGGTAAAAATCACTGTATATATTTGGGACAAATTATGCAGGGTGGCCCAAAAGTAGATGTTAATATTTTAATCACGTATTCTACGGCCCAAAATTGAGGTAAAAATTTATATAAACTAGGGTCCAAAATGCTTTAGTTTTTAAGATCCATGGTATTAAAGGTGAAGATGTGATGACGATTTTTTGCAAATATCTTCGAAACCTGTTAAGATATTTAAATCAAATTTAGTACAGCTACTAAACTTTTTCCGCTTCATTTAACTATGTAAGATTAAAGATTTGGTACTAGAGCACGGATCACCTAACAAAGGTGATCCGTGATTAGAGGGGTGGGTAACACACAGTGGGAATAATTTGCCACAAATTTTTGGTTTGTTGGCTTGATCTGGCTACAGAATAAAATATGAATTTTTCCACGTAACAAAGCTACCTCTGTTGTAACTGACTAGAAAGCCCCGTTCTCGATCGAGAAAAATGTATTTAAAAATTTTATCACAAATGTATTATTTTCGTGTTAATACTTAAACTGGAAAGAAAAGTAGTTCGTAGGCTTGGGAAGCTTTTTATTTGTTTGTGTTTTTGTGCTCAGGTCACGTGGTCCCAACCAGTGGCGGATCCAGGATTGCCAGGGGTGAGGGGCCAAGGAGGAAGCAAATACTAAAATATATATATTTTTTTTTGTGTCCTATTATAGAATCAGGTAGGTATTCGTGGGTAGAGGACAGACCAAAAAGAAACTAAGGTACCTTTGGCAACGTTTCGGATTTAATTAATCCTTTTTCAAACCCTAAAAACAATGTATAACTTTTGTATACGTGTATGTGGATGATACAATTTTAGCATGCCCAAAGGATGGTTTAGATGTTTTGTTACAGACCTTTAATAGCCACCACCCACCCTTCAATTTACTATTGAACTTGAATGTGACAAAAAAAATCTGTTTTCTGGACATGGAGGTACACAAATTGGTACAATAAACCCACAAGTTCAGGCAGACTTTTAAATTTCACTTCTAATCACCCTATGTCCAACAAAGTAGGTATTATTTATGGTTTATTACATAGAGCGATACATCTGAGCCATCCTGATTTTCATACAGAAAATATCCTTCGAGTTAAAAAAATTCTGAAAGACAACAACTATCCCGAAAATTTTATTAACAGGAATATTTCTAGATTTAAAAACAAAAACAAAAATCAACCAAAAAAGCAAAATAAATTTTTTAAATTTCCCTATATTGATGGCCTGTCACAAAAAATAAACTCTTGCTTTAAGGATCTTGATATAACAATGGCATTTTATAACACCAAAACCACCAAGTCGTTATTTACGGCACTAAAAGACCAGATTCCTTTTGACAAGAGAAGCTCTTTAGTTTACAGCATCCCTTGTGAATGTGAGAAATTTTACATTGGTGAGACAATGCAATATTTGTCTAAAAGAATACAACAGCATAAATATGACTGTAGAAATGACAGACAATATTATGACGATAAAACTGCACTCTCAAAACATCACTTTGAGACAGGCCATCGATTTCAGTTTGAAGAAGTCAAAATTCTAGACATGGAAACTCAATCCTATAAAAGAAAATTAAGTGAGATGATTCAAATCAATATCCATGACACAGTTAACATCAAGACGGATGCTGATGGATTAAGTGGAATTTATAGGAATATATTGAACAAGTACAGGAATCAAGCTTTAAACACCTAGTTCCTAAATTGTTTCTACTTACTATTGCTTATGTTGTAATATAGTGTTGACCTACTGTGATATATATGTTTAGTTTGTTAAATATTAAGTAATGTCCTTTTATAATTTAAAATTAATGTAGTTTAAAATTTTTGTTTTTTTAGCAAAAGGATTTTATGAATGATAGTTTTAACCTTACGTGTTTATTGGTACCATAAGTGTAGTATTTTGTTTATTTTTATTTTTATCTTTTGTTAGATTCGACAGGTTAAAGATCATTGTCGTTTAGATGGTAGTAAATTTTAACCTCATATTTTTATAATAATAACAATTCATTTGTTTATAAAATTTTAAAATAAAATCTTCTTCGATCAACACTCACCCCTGTTCGCTGTACTTATGGACCCAAGAAACATTTCTATCTGAGTAAGTTTACTTTGGACTATAGATAGATAATAGAGAAGGTAGGTTGAACATATAAACATAAAAAAAAATTCAAGACAGAAAAATGTTATTAGATTTTGTTACATTTCTTTTCCATGTAAAACTATAGAACCTGTTCATTGTTTTTAGGGCTTGAAAAAGGATTAATTAAATCCGAAACGTTGCCAAAGGTACCTTAGTTTCTTTTTGGTCTGTCCTCTACCCACGAATACATACCTGACTATATATTTTTTTGCTGTTTTATATAATAATTCTTAGGTTGGAAGTTAAAATGAAATGGTAAAGAAATGCGGCGCAGGCAAAATTTTTTTAAATACTCAGTGCTTTTTATAATTAAAAAAAAAGCGGGTAATTTTTTTTTCAAAACTGCGATTGTTGCATTGGTATTTTCTTCCCTATAACTTAAAATAGTTTTATGTCAGGGAGGAAGGGGTGCCCGGGCCCCTCTGCCCCCCCCATGGATCCGCCACTGGTCCCAACAACTCAATAACTCTTTAAGGTGGACGCGCGGTCTCTAAAGCGAAAATAGATAGCTCTCTGACAGCTGTCAAAGCCACTATTGGGTCTCCAAGAACTTGCTGTCAATTTACGATATACAGTGAAACCTCTCCTTGCGGACACCTCTATTAAGCGGACACTCCCTTTAAGCGGACAAATTTTTTGGAACCAAGCTTTTTACTATTTCTTTACATGTAAAATTCCCTCCTATAACCGGACACTCTAATAACCGGACGCGGACAATTTTTTTGGTTAAAAAATTTTGAAACCTCTGCACGACATGGGCATCAACATTATGTAGTATGTTGGCAACAACGCACTCTGCAGCCGGGGAATTACCTCTTCCCGTTTTAATGCGGACACTAAATACTTCTGTCGTATTTACAACATATTTTATTCGGCGGGGGCGGGACTGCTGTGTTTTATTTTTATTGCTCAATTGGGTACCTAGTAATAGAAGAGAAATAGTGCCTAGTAAAAAACTTCTTAGTTTGCGTGAAAAAATGGAAGTTGTTAACGTTTCGGAGAAGGAACATCTATCAGCACGAAAGATCGCTGAAAAATGTAATATCGAAAAAACTCAAGCAGCGGAAATTGTTAATAAATATATATTACAATTTCGCAGTTCTCTCTCATAAGCGGACACCTCCAATAAGCGGACAAAATCGACGGAACCGTGAGTGTCCGCTTATGGGAGGTTTCAATGTACAATTTTTTATATAGAATTCAAATAAATAATTTAATAAGTTGACAATTCCACTTTTGACTCTCGAGCTATCTTTACCCATTCCGGAGATACTAAATCAAAAGCATTGGAAATAAGCAATAACTGGAAATTTATTGAAGACAGTGACAAAATTTACTACTACCTACTTGCATGTCCAGTTTAAGCACTGAAAGGAAAAAACTAATTTATAATAACATTTTCAAATTTCAAACATATATTTCTCAAAAACGCGTTCTCGAAATGTACGACAGGAGCAACTTTTTTACGTGACAAATGTGTTGAAAATTACGAAAAATTGGCAGACAAAAAATTTGTCGTTTTGCAACGGCACTGTTGGACCCACCCTTAAAAACACCACCGTATATCGTTAAATAGAGCCTGAATGTTTCGTAACTATTCCAGATTTCATTTAAGTATCTTAACACGTTTCGAAGATATTTACAAAAACCGCCAACACATCTTTGCATTTAACACCCTTTATCTTAAAAACTAAGACGTCTTGGACCATAGTTTTTATGTATGACCATTTATCTCGACTTGGGGCCGTAGAATACTTGGTTAAATTATTATTAATGTCTAATTTCGAGACACCCTGTATCCTTTAGAGAATGTAATACACAGTTAAACAACTCTGCGCTGTATTCGCAAACCCAGTCTCCATAACCCCATGTGCCATCTTCAGTTTTTAATATTTATGTTTTGGAAATTTTTCGGAAATTATGCACAATTTTTACAATCAAAAATACAGAACAAAACAAAATTTTTTGCTGACATAACGTGTGTTAATGTATTGTAGTTATTATTATATTATTATTATTCACCATATCAATAAGCGTTGCATTATTGATCACTTTTTTACCTATGTTAAACCCCCGGGCGTCCTTCCTTTGCTAAGGAATCTTCTGCCAGAATATCGGGCCGCCTCAGATTCAGAATTTCATCCATCTTAAAGGCTTACTCTTCAAATACCTATTTCCTTACCTTCTTGTATGCTGTTTCCTTACCTTCTTGTATGCTTTACTTTGGTGGTCCTCGGGCCAAAATTGCTAGCACGTCGCGTCCTCCTTCATTTTCATCTTCGTCAAGTGTCTTTGTAGGACGCAGTGTCCGGTTAGGACTGCCACTATGGCTCCTACCTCTCTTCGTGTTCTATGAAGGAGCCAGTCCCTACGGGACTAGACTGCCTGTTTGGCGTTTCCTGTGTTGGTCCATTCCATTTGTATTTCTTTCTGGGTCCACTCTGTTAGGGCCGACTTCAGTTGCCTCTTGTGAGGCACAGGAAAGGCTCTGGCCCGACGTACTTCTGCCAGGATCCACCCCTGGCGAGTTGGTCTTCTTTCTTGTTTCCTGGGACTCACATGTGGCCTGGGACCCATACGAGCTCCACTTCTCTTACTCTGGCCAACTTCTAAAGTACATGCGCACACTGCTTCACCAAACCCGCGGACATGGTTGGCTTGCACAGTGCTTTCAGCACAGCTTGACTGTCTGAACAGATGCAGAGGCGCTTTCCGGTTTCGTTCCTAATTTCTTCCTCCCATGTGACCGCCAGTGTAGCGTAAGCCTCCGCCTGAAAGACTGTCGCGTTGGATTCCAGTAAGTAGCTTTTTCCAATACCCTTGCTTTCCACGTAATATCCTGCACCGGTCGAATTCCGGTCTGTTGGCCTTGATATGTCTGTGTAACCGTGGCATCGCTAAGGAATTCAACCCCGTCCTTTTTCCATATATCTCTTGACGGACTGGTTACACGGTGCGGTATCTCCCTTAGCCGCTTCTCTGGCATCGCTAGCCTGTACGTCGATAGAGGAATCTCCTTTTCCAAAAAGAAGGTGAAAACCACAATAAATCTTGGTAAAAACACATATTTTATCAAAGGAGTATAATAAAGTCTCTTGGAAAACTGTGTATTTGATACCTGTCTAAAAGTCAGACACTATACCCAGGAAAGCATTTTTTTTAGGTTAGTAAGCAATAAAACTAAAGATGTCAATTTCCTAGGCATGTCAGAAGATCCAACTAACACAGAAATTTATTTAGCTACATTTGTGCCAGATAGTGCAGCAGTACACTGCGTGTTTGGCACCTACACCTTTCACGTCAGATATTGGAAATTCCCATGAGTTTCTGCACATGTGCAGTTTGATATTTATACTGAGATGGCAATAAAAATAGATGCTCTTTAAGACATTTATGTAAATTTTTAAAAGCGCTAGCAGCGCAACGGGTTTTAGCTTATTTTATTATAACGACCCTATAGAATGCATAATTGTTTGAGTTAAAAGAAAATTAATCTTGAGTTAAACGTTTCTCAAATACGGCTTGATTGATACTGTCGTCAAGCGTCCCTGGAAAATAATTAAAAAAGGAAAAAAGTGAAAAATCGGGGACAGTTAGGATTTTTAATAAATTAGCTTTTTATATTCAGCAGATATTAAGCAGATTTATTTAAGATTACCGTATCAGCAATGTTTTACTTATATTTTCAACGATACCCAAATTGTACCTATATTAGGGTCTGTCCTTAAATTACGTAACGCTCTAGGAGGGAGGGTGGTTTTGTCCTTGCGTTACACTCAATGCTTTTTTAATGTGTTTTTTCTTGAAAATGCGTTACGAGGGGGGAGGAGGGTTCAAAAATCCTGAGTTTTTGCGTTACGTAATTTAAGGACGTTCCCTTGGCTCTTTATATATCTTGGTAAAAATAAAATTACCAGCCGCCAATACATACAATGTTTTATATCAAAATCAATTTATCATATTTTCTAACTATTTATTTTGGACGTCTTGTTACTTATTTTTATTGACAAAGTGTGCGGGTCACAAAATCTGCAAGACTAAGGTAGAAATGACCTTTTGTTAATTAAATATGTATGTAATCTTTGACTATTTAGAAATTATTATGTAGCCTTTATTTTTTTTTGATGTGTAAACTTCTTTAGGCGCGTTTAGCAGTTTTTGTGGGTACTGAATTGGACTGAGCCGTCAGGCTCGGCTATGTAACGTTCATTCGGGTGAAGTCGGCTCGAGTCGACTAACTGTGAAAGGAATATTTAGCGAGCGATATGATGATGCAGATGATGCATATTACACTTCTGCCGTGTGGTCTTAAGCACACACAATTTTTTAGTTGATAACAAAACTAAGCACAGGTCCTTATTCTTACTGGTATTTATCCAAACTAATACCTGTCATTTGGTCCATATTAACATGCTTATCCTAAAACCCAAATTAATAAAATGGGCTAATTTCTTGTATTTTAATAGAGTTTAAATATAACTGGGAGCCAAGATATTGGCTTATAAGCTGAAACGTCATGGGGTGGCTTATCCGGTTTTAGCATCGTAATAACGCCTGCAAATTTGGAAATTTAAAGAGTTTAGGAACGCATTTAAATCCAATGGACACGCTGATAAGATTGCATAGTTAAAACAAGAAACTAACAGTGTATACAACTTAGTAACTTATTTTTTTATTGTACAGATCCTGAGTGAGTAATTTGTAACAATTTGAAAAATAGTTTATTAAATTTTATTGACAAATATTAGCAACTTCAAAACAACTAAAAAGTCATGTCACTCATATAAGTACTATTGAGTAAACTTTTCTTATATACTCTGCACCGAGAGTCATCTTGGTAGATTGACTGATCTTTATTTTTCAGGTGAAAAACGATCAACTGGTTTTAACTGTCATCCATATCGAGATTTTCTTATAGAAAATTCACCTACTATATTTGTTGGCAAATCTTTGATTTCATTGACTCAATAAATCGCTTTTGACAATTAAAGGCACAACTTTTTTTTTGTTTAAGAAGCTTGATCTTCTAAGGACGTTGAATTGGTCGTAACAAAACACATTCGGATGTTTTTGATTCTGCAACTCTGCTTACACACTCTTTGGCGACAATAATTTTGTCGACAATAGCTAATGGCCAATTGAGTCTTTTTTAATTTTCAGTTCCTACAATAACGACATCTTCAATTTGATTTGTTTTAAAATATTATTTTTTATTAAAAGAACTAACTGGTTTAAATATTCTTTTCTAAACCTTTTCCTGATAAGTTCCCTAACGGTTTGTCTGTATTTTATTCTTTTATTTAACTGGTCGAATTCAAAATATCTAAATTTGAAATACCGGTCTCTTTAACTTAATGTAAATAAGGCTGAAGTTAAGAAAAACAAATCGTCAGGGTCTTTAGACGTGCTAGTACTGGGTAAAATTCTTCTTAATTTAGCGAAGTATGACCCAATACTTTTCTCAGTAAACACCCTGAGAAATCTTTCCCACCATCCTCTCTGCCAAGCGACTGACAGTAAATTAAGTTTCCATTGAATTCGTTGAGCAGTACTAAAGACATCTATTTCGTTCCAATTAATGGTATTTAAAAGATTTTTACTGCCAAAAAAGTTTAAACCACGATCATTGTATATTGTTGCAGGTCTTCTTTTTGCAATAAAATTTCTTAATGCTTGCAAAAAAACCCTAGTGGATTAGGATGATATAAGCTCCTAGTATACTACGTACTGCGCTATATTCACAATGTGAAAACATAGATCCAATAATTTTAAGTACACTTATGTTATAATAATATGTTCGTATATTATCGTCTTGATAAGGCCATTCTTAGACAGGTTTTCCTGGTGTTTCATGAGGCTGAAAGATTTTTTTTAACGCATTGCAGAAAGTTTTTCTTTTTGACAAGTTCTTTCCACTAGTAATGAATTTTTGTATTGCTGAAATTTATGTAATTTTAAGCATAAAATTTGAATGAACCGAAATCATAAGGCCTCGCAACTTCCCCCCCCCCCATTTTTGCGGGATTGCATTGCCAACTAGTTTTAAGTTATGGTAGCTGTCAGTTAGGGTAAATCAAATTTTTCTAGCAACTTTTAAGAATTATTAAGAAAATTAACTACTTTATGTGCATTATTCAAGAAAATAACAAATATTCTAGTTTGCGCACGTTTTTAATTATTTTTAACTGAAATTATTAAATAATATAATATAAAAATTGAAGCGTCGGCAGGGCCTGGCGTCGGCAACCGCAAAAGCTTTTGAAATGAGGTACTTTAAAGTAGTTCAGTTTGATATAACTATAAGCCCTGAAAAATTATATTAAATTATAACAAAGTGGCAACTCTCAAACTTACTCCCAATCAGCAACTGTTTGACGGGTTTTGTTTTCCAAACAGAGACGTCTTTCAATAAAAATTATTTAATTTTTAGTAGAAGCATTTTAATCAAACGCTTTGACACAACGCGAGGAACAGTTTTCAAATACCAAATTGCAAATAATGTAGGGACCTAACACCATAACCAACAAGTGAAATTAAAGAAAGAAGAATTATAAAAAAGTTTCTCTTTGGCCGGGACTCGAACCCGGATCTCTTGGCCGGGAGAGGCTTTTCAAATAAATAATTGAATTGGAACATCCTGTATCTTCTCGTATAAGTGTTATACTCGTAAAATAATTTAGTTGCCTATACGGTATTTTGTGCTAATGCAGACAAGGGGCAACGAGGATTTTTATTCGACATACAGACGATCAATCATGCTGAGTGAAATGCCCGTATCAATACGGGATAAAAACGTGATTTGAAGAGCTTTTTTAAACAATTTTATAATTTATCCGCATTTGGCTTTGAATACACGATGCCAGAATGTTTTATGCGTTAATCAGAAATATATTTATCGGCAGATTCCTAAAGGTGGCAGATGCTTAAAAATTAACATATTTTATAATAGTGCCAGTGGACTATTATAAAATATGTTCATTTTTAAGCATCTGCCACATCCGCCAACAAATTCCTAAATTTTAAAACTCAAACGTCTCTTAGATTTTCTTTATATATTTCTTCTAGGTAAATCAGAAATCAGCTTACAAGTATTAATATTCGGGATATTTAGATAAGTTGAATATATCGCTGCCTTGCATTAATAGTGGCATACCTGGAAATGATAATTTTCAGAAAACGCGATTCAACCGAACCGAACCGAACCGAAACCGAACGATGAGAAGGGGGTTTTCACAGAAAACGCAAAAACGCATTTTTTCCAAGGGTTTGGTCACAATTCCTATCAGTGTGCCAAATTTCAGCTTTGTAGCATGGAAGTACAGTAGAATTCAATCAAGAAAAGATGGTACAGCCATTTTCGTGCGAACTTGGCGGGGCACTGCCGTGCCCCCAGATTATAGTTTCTATCATCCATCCAAAGCTTAGCTCTCTAGCTTTTCTGAAAATGGGCAATGTTACTTTTACATAACTTTACATTTATAGGGGAGGGAAGTTAATTAAAATTTGGGGTTTTTAATATTCTTTTATAGTTTTATCATAGTTCCTATCGGCCTTCCAAAGCTCAGCTCTCTACCGTTTCTGGAAGTGGGTAATGTTACTTTTACATAACTTTACATTTATAGGGGACGGGAGCAAATTGAAAGTTTGGGGTTTTTAAATTTTTCCCATGGTTTCATCATAGGTCTTTTCAGCCTTCCAAAGCTCAGCTCCCTAGCGTTTCTGTATATGGGCAATGTTACTTTTATATAAATTTACATTTATAGGGAAGGGAGGTAAATTAAAATTTTCGTGTTTTTAAATTTGTTCCTATAGTTTTATTATGGTGCCTTTCAGTCTTAAAAAACTGTGGGCAAAGTTAATTTTACTTAACTTTACATTTATAGGGGAGGGAAGTAAATTAGAATTTTGGGGTGTTTTAATTTTTTTCTATAGTTTTATCATAGTTACTATCGGCCTTCTAAAGCTCAGCTCTCTAGCGTTTCTGGAAGTGGGCAGTGTTAATTTTACATAATTTTAGATTTATAAGGGAGGGAAGTAAATTATAATTTTGGTGTTTTTTTAATTTAATTAATTTTTTCCTATACTTATACCATAGTTCCTATCAGTCTGCCAAAGCTCAGCTCTCTAGTATTTCTTTTACATAACTTTACATGTATAGGGGAGGTGAGTAAATTAAAATTTTGGAGTTTTTAGATTTTTCCAGGGGTTTGGTCATAATTTCTGTCAATCTGCCAAATTTCAGCTTTGTAGCATGTCTGGAAGTACAGTAGAGTTTTGATTATCTATACATGAATGAGTGAGTGAGTGACAATTTCGACGTTTTTTGAAATTTCGTAACTACTTTACTACTTTATGGAATTCTACAAAACTTGAAGAGGTTGTTAACTTCATGAAGGTCTACAACTGTGCAATATTTGAGATTCGTAGCTTATTCGAAAGTAGAGTTTTAGATAGGTCAACTATCGACTGAAATGGTTCAAGAAAAGCTGGTACTGCGCGCGAACTTGGCGAGGCACTGCCATGCCCTCAGATTTACAGAGGACCGATATTTGCCTCCTGCTTCGTCCCGGCGTTTAGTTTTAAGATATAAAATTTAGAGACATTTATCTAAATTAGAATGCTTTTTATTTTCTTTTTTTTGCTAGAGTTATGCTAAAACTTTATACTTAAAGTTACTTTTATTTCTTGGTTTAAACTAATTTAGTTACTAAGATATGCCTTGCCTACAAAAAGGGTAAAAATTTGAATTTGCGCGGTGAATTATATGCTCAAGAATGCATTGACTTTACTTTATTATTTTTGCTTTCTCTACCTTGAGTATATCCATTTTCCATCCTTTTTTAATTTAAGTTTTCCCTAATTTTTATACATACCTTTTTACTGCTGTATTGCTCATATATAGCAGTGCTCCAACGTCCGTCTTGCTATACGGAGCTTCATGCGAATATTTGGGGTACTCTCCATACCAGTGATATATATTGATCGCCAAGTGAAATCACATGCGTGCTTTTTTAAGACAGCGGTCGTGTATAAACATTTATGGATTGCTTTGAAGTGCTACTGCTACAACTTTGATTGGAATTATTTGGATTCGACTGTGCAGTTGTCCATGTACCAAGTTCCTTTCATCCAAGGGTAAGTCAAAGTGTTTTTGAGCTGCGTTTCTTTACATTTTTTACTTATTCCCTATGCTACTATTCCTAACTAAAAACACAAAAGTGTAACCTAAGAGTGGGAACTATTGGACTGGAGATCCCTATTGCTACAGTTCGGTTGGTTTGTTGACTTTTTCATGCGAAAGACGTCTCGACCGACCATTTTTTGGTCCTTCGAGCCGGATTTCCCGTTCTGCGTAATAGGTGCTCTCAGAGTTGCATAATTGTGTTTGAAGTTAGGACTTTACTTTGCGTCTTTTTGAGACAAGGCATATCTTAGGTTTTACATTTTATCTACGGTGTGTCTATTGTACGTTGCACGTACCAACTTGCATTGCATTTTTTTTATTTGTGCAATATACAAATTGCATACAAATTTTGAAAAATTTATTTTTTTTCAAAATTAAAATTTATTGCGCTGTCGATGTATGTAAGGCTTGCGTTTCCTTGCGTACCTACACAAATTCAGAAACTCTTATCAGTTGCTAAATTTTTTGTGCATATTTATTAGCATTTATACTTTTTGCTAAAAACTTGCTGTTCTTTACTCAATATTTGCTAAAAGCCGCTGGCCTTTTAATATTGCTTTGAATCTTGGTTTACGAGGGAATTTGAAAAGTACTACGATATATTTTTTAAATTTGCTTCCCTTATTAACTATTGCTTTACTTTGCACTTTAACCTTTTAAAATGGTAAACGATACCGAAAAAAAGGTAAGCTCGGCTAAGGCCTTGCGTCAAACTGCAATCAATCAGTTGAGTGTGCTTGAACACTATGCCAATCAGGCGAAAACAAATCCAGCTGCTCACACAAAGTTTAAAGTTAACTTTAAAAAACTTTCTTCTTGTTGTAAGAGCTTTGAAAAGCATCATAATGCTTTACTGATCTTGATTTCAGACGATTCTGAAGCTCTGGAAGCTCAGAATAAAATACAAAAAGATTTTTTGGATAGATGCGTAGAGGTTGAGGCTTTGCACTATGATTTATTTGAGGTGGAGGCTGAAGAAATAAATCGAAGCCACAATGAGGTAAATAATCAAACAATTATTTTTCCGGAACCAGAATTTTCTCTTCCTAAGTTAAATGTCCCTCCTTTTTCGGGCGATGTTGAGGAGTTTCCAAGCTTTATTGAGATTTACAATGCGGTTGTACATACGCGTAAGAGCTCGGACATTGAGAAGTTTAAATATTTACGTACGATTTTAAGAGGCCCTGCTTTAAATTTAATTAAAAATATACCTCTTGAAGGAAATAATTATTTACTTTGCTACGATACGCTGATTTCCAGATATGACAATAAGCGCTTGCGTGCGGTTTCTTACTGGAAATCTATCGAAAACTCACCTCGGCTATCCAATGATGACGTTTTAGAATTGCGCAAAATGCTAGATACGTTCAAGGAAAACCTTGATTGCTTAAAAAATATGGGATATGCGACCCATAATTGGTGCTTTATTACTGCGAACATGCTTTTGGATCGATTAGATCTCGAAACGCGTAAGTTATTTGAACTAAATCACGCTTCTAAGTTAATGCCAAAATACGAAGATATTTACAAATTTTTAGAGCAACATTGCACGGCTCTTGAATCTTTATCTTTGTCTATGAAACAAGATATTGTTCAAAACTCACGACCAGGGAACTTCTCGAGATCCCCCCGTAATCCACGAAATAAAACAGTTTTACTTGCAAACAGACAGTCACAAAAAACTCCAAATTCCAAACAAAACACGTGTTTCTACTGCAAAGCAAAAAATACACATCTGATTTTTAGCTGTGAATCTTTTTTAATGAAACCAATTCAAGAACGCATTGATTTTATTAAAAATAATAAGGGATGCACCAACTGCATGGCTAGTTTTCATCAAGTAAACTCGTGCACTTCACAAAAAAGATGTAGATTTTGTTTTTTGAATCACCACAGTCTTTTATGCCTAAAAAATAACTCCCCAGCTTCGGTGATTGCTTCTTCTTCTGTGACGTCTAGTGGATCACAAACTAACCCCGTAGAAAATCAGATTACTGAAAATAAATCTATTCACGCGGGTACTGTGCTTGGCGACTATGACACGTTGCTTTGCACTGCTTTGCTGCACATTCGTGATGCATACGGAAATTGGCACGAAATACGCGCCATCTTGGATAATGGCGCCATGTGCTCCTTTATAACGAAAAAATGTGCGAATGCACTCGGACTTCCTAAATCCAACATTTCGCTTAATGTAAACGGTTTAGGAGATATGTCTACTACGGCGCGCCATGCGGTGCATTGTAAAATTGCTGCTATCGATAATAAATCGAAAATTTTTAGTCTAGAACCTGTATTAATAGACCAAGTTTGCGATAAAATGCCAAGTGTATCTTTTAACCAAAATTCTTTGCACTACTTAACTGGTCTAAAATTAGCTGATCCCAGTTGGTATAATCAAGCTGGAATTCAGCTTCTTATTGGCGCGGACCTTTATGGATCACTTTTAGAAGAAGGTAGACTTTATTTCGGTCCAGACACCCCCTCTTGTATTAATACAGTCTTCGGATGGACTTTGCTCGGAAAAATGCCTCTGCAAAATGCTGCTTTTGCATCAAAAAATATTTCTACTTTTATGGCAACTATTTCCACTCCTGATTTAAATAATACTTTGCAAAAATTCTGGGAGTTGGAAGAGGTTCCTACGGTGGAGAAAAATTCACCTTCAGATATTTTTTGCGAAAAATATTTTGAAAAAACTACTATACGCGATGTGGACGGTAGATACACCGTTTCGTTGCCTTTTAAAATCAATCCCGTTGATTTCGGCGATACCCGAACCCTTGCTTTGCGTCGGTTGTACTCGCTTGAAAAACGTTTACTAAATGATAAAAAATTATTTACTTCTTACTCACAAGTAATGCAAGAATACTTGGATATGGGTCACATGCGTGCAGTTTCACCCCCTAATAACTCAGAAATTCATGAATATTTTTATATAGCTCACCATGCGGTTATAAAAGAAAGCTCGAGTAGCACGCCTGTTCGTCCTGTCTTTGACGCATCGAGTCATTCTTTAAATAAGTCTAGCCTAAATCAAGCCCTTCACACGGGTCCTAAATTACAAGGAGATTTAGTTAAAATTTTGCTTAATTTTCGGCTACATAAATATTGTTTTGTTAGCGATATTTCTAAAATGTACAGAATGATAAATGTGGAGGAAAATCAACATAAATACCAACGAATTTTATGGCGTTTTGATTCTGAAGAATCGGTGCAAGATTACGAATTAAAAACTTTGACTTTCGGGGTAAACTGTTCTCCATATTTAGCAATTCGAACCTTGCTTAAATTAGCCGATGATTATCAAGACTTACCGTTGGCTTCTGCGATTTTAAAGGACAGCGTCTATATAGACGACTGCGTAGTAAGTTGCAATGATTTTGATCAAATCATGCTTATGAAAAATCAATTAATTGAGTTATTAGGGCGAGGTGGATTTGAACTGAAAAAATGGGCATCAAACGAACCCAAATTGCTTGCAGACTTGCCTGCAACCCACATACAAACCAAAGACTTTTCTTTGGATCGAGAGGATGCAAACTCTCTAAAAATTTTAGGCTTGAGGTGGAACCCTCAAAGTGATAACTTTTTTTATTCTTTTAATTATAATACAAAAATTTGCACTAAGCGTAATTTGCTTAGTACCCTTGCGAAATGCTTTGACCCTTTAGGTTTTCTTACACCGGTTACGTTTTTTGCAAAAAATTTAATCCAGTACTTATGGTTTATAAAGTTAGATTGGGATCAGTTAGCACCCCCGGAAATAATTTCCAAGTGGAAAAAATTCGAGGAAGAACTCAAATTATTTTCTGATTTTTATATCCCAAGAATGATTGATCTCTCTAATTTTCAATTTTGTCAAATTGTTGGATTTAGCGATGCATCCGAGCGCGGTATGTGTGCGGCGGTTTATTTTCGTATTGTTTATCAAAACGGAGATATTAAAACGTATTTTGTGTGCGCAAAATCGAAAGTCGCTCCCATAAAAAGAATCAGTATTCCCCGTTTGGAGCTCTGTGCGGCAGTTTTGCTAGCTAAACTCATTCAATTTATTCAAAATACTTTTGCTAATAAAATTGCTTTTCAAAATACTATTGCTTTTACGGATAGTATGGTAGCGCTCTCTTGGATCAAAGGATCACCACATGCGTGGCGCACTTTTGTATCCAACCGAGTCACATACATACAAGAAAAAATTCAGCCTTGCGATTGGAACCATGTTCCTTCTGAATTAAACGCCGCGGACCCCGGGTCACGTGGTCTATTGCCTGCAGATTTAATTAATTGTTCCCTTTGGTGGCAAGGACCCGAGTTCCTTTGTAAGCCACAAGAGACATGGGATTTTACTAAAAATAATATTACAACACCCAAAGAAGCTCTGGAAGAGGAGCGAAAATTGGTGTTTGCTGCAACAATTGAACCAAATTTTTTGGATTGTCTGCTTAACAAATTTTCAAATTTTTTGCGTTTAATTAGACTTGTTGCTTTTATACTACGTTTTATTCACAATCTTCGCGCGCGTAAATTTAATAATGAGAAAATTATTATTAATTCTACGTGGTTAATACAATATGAGTTACAAAATGCAATATTTGTGCTTATAAAACACGTGCAAAATAAATATTTTCAAAACGAGATTTCTTTACTTGTCGATAATAAACCGTTGCCAAAGGTTTTTAGAAAATTAAATCCGTTTTTGGATCAAAATGATATTTTACGCATTGGCGGAAGGTTATGCAATTCGGAATTAGATTATGACAAAAAATTTCCTATACTTTTACCCGGTGATTCTCAATTTACAAAGTTATTGATTGCGCATACTCACGAGAAACATATGCATACCGGCATAAACACGACTTTATTTTTACTTTTTCAAAATTATTGGATTTTTGCAGCTAAAAGGCATATAAGAAAAATAATTTCGCGTTGTTCTACATGCTGGCGCACGCGCCCCAGTAATTATCAACCCCCTGTTGGTAATTTGCCAAAATTTCGCGTTTCACAAGCAAAAGCTTTTCAACACGTTGGCGTTGATCTTACGGGAAGTTTTGCTATTACAATGAGCCGCATGCGCGGTGCAAAACGACTTAAGGCTTATGTCGTTCTATTTATTTGCGGTTGTACGAAGGCGGTACACTTAGAAATTGTGTCAGACTTATCGGCAGACGCTTTTATGGCAGCATTCCGACGTTTTATGGCCAGAAGAGGACGCGTGGAAGTAGTCTACTCGGATAACGCGTCAAATTTTACGCTTTCTGCTAAAATGCTTAACGAGATGTTTGCTGAAGTTGCTAATCGCGAATCAATTCGTTGGCACTTCAACCCTCCATCCGCACCCCACATGGGCGGTTTGTGGGAAAGTAACATCAAAAGTGCAAAGTCTCATTTACTACGAGTAATTGGAGAACAGGTGCTTACTTTTGAGGAGCTTTATACTGTGGTTACGCAAGTAGAAGCTATCCTCAACTCTAGGCCTTTGTGTCCAGTCAGCACAGATCCAAATGATTTGACTGCACTGACGCCCGGTCATTTCCTTAGCCTGGAACCACTTACGACTGTTCCAGACCTCGATTTTGACCAAGTACCTTTAAATAGGCTTTCTCGGTGGCAGTTGCTGCAAAAACTGCATCGCGATTTTTGGCGTAGATGGCACAGAGATTACTTACACACATTGCAACAGCACGCTAAAGTGAATCAAGACAAAATTGATCCCATTGCGATTGATACGATGGTTTTGATCAAAGATGATCAAACCACTCCCTTAAATTGGGTATTGGGACGAGTAGTAGGATTGCACCCTGGTACTGATAATGTAGTAAGAGTTGCTACAGTTAAAACCTCCAAAGGTTTATTCAAGAGGCCTTTGGTGAAATTGTGCCCTCTCCCTAATGCTTAGTTCAGAAAATACCATACCCTGGGTATTTTCAGGGGGGCCGGAATGCTTCGTCCCGGCGTTTAGTTTTAAGATATAAAATTTAGAGACATTTATCTAAATTAGAATGCTTTTTATTTTCTTTTTTTTGCTAGAGTTATGCTAAAACTTTATACTTAAAGTTACTTTTATTTCTTGGTTTAAACTAATTTAGTTACTAAGATATGCCTTGCCTACAAAAAGGGTAAAAATTTGAATTTGCGCGGTGAATTATATGCTCAAGAATGCATTGACTTTACTTTATTATTTTTGCTTTCTCTACCTTGAGTATATCCATTTTCCATCCTTTTTTAATTTAAGTTTTCCCTAATTTTTATACATACCTTTTTACTGCTGTATTGCTCATATATAGCAGTGCTCCAACGTCCGTCTTGCTATACGGAGCTTCATGCGAATATTTGGGGTACTCTCCATACCAGTGATATATATTGATCGCCAAGTGAAATCACATGCGTGCTTTTTTAAGACAGCGGTCGTGTATAAACATTTATGGATTGCTTTGAAGTGCTACTGCTACAACTTTGATTGGAATTATTTGGATTCGACTGTGCAGTTGTCCATGTACCAAGTTCCTTTCATCCAAGGGTAAGTCAAAGTGTTTTTGAGCTGCGTTTCTTTACATTTTTTACTTATTCCCTATGCTACTATTCCTAACTAAAAACACAAAAGTGTAACCTAAGAGTGGGAACTATTGGACTGGAGATCCCTATTGCTACAGTTCGGTTGGTTTGTTGACTTTTTCATGCGAAAGACGTCTCGACCGACCACCTCCTTTGATTTTGAGTTAAATAAATTTGACTTTGCTAAGTTTGTCGTGTCTCTATATCTTTAAAATATTTCAGACATACAGAGCCTCTAGCTTTTAAGATTCACTTTCAAACTCCCTGTATAACACCCATATATTTTTTAAGGTAAAACGATTTTAATTATTTCTAGACTAAAAGGCAAAAGAAAAATAATGTTTTGCACTTAAAACATGATGCGCGGAAATGACGGATGTGAGCTATTTAATTACCATATTGTAAAACAGTCGAATTTTTGCGAGTTTAAGGGCCTAACGGGGCCCTAGACACTAGCGGTAAGACGGGCCCCTAGCCTTAAAAAAGCCGCTAAAAAAACGAATAGATCCAGTGGGACAAGTTAAATTTACAAAAAAAACTCACTTAAAATATTTGAGCCGAATTTACAGACAGCATGGCTATTCAATACGTGAAACTAAACTTTCAGATACCAGTAATTATTATTATTAGACAACCATTACGAAAAAGTATCGAGATTCGTAAGACAGGACCTTGATATTCCAAAGTATTTTTCGACAGTGTATGAAACCAGCCGAAATAATAACTGATCTGATACCTTCCTAGTTAGTCAGTTTGCCATTCCAATGAACTCCACGTTATATCAGCCTTGAAAACCGTTTTTTGTAAAATAATTTAGAAATGAAAACTTTTGCGACGTTTTTGGTTATATCGCAAAATATTGACAAAAAACGTGTTATACTATATTCCGGAAACGGAATATTATGCGATGCTCCGTTAAAAAGTTAGTCTTTTCAATTTTTAAACTGTCAAAAAACTTGCATTACTGTTAATAGATTTTGACCAAAATCTAATCAGCTCGTTACAGTGTTTAGGAGCTATCGTGTTACGGGCAGACATACACCATACACACAGATTGACGTGACGACGATATTCCTAAAATAGGTAAAAATATACGAAAATAATACGTTTTCGTTATATTGTCAGGATAGAAATTAATGTCCTATTAACTAAATGGCACAAGTTAAGTTTAAAAGCAAGTGCACATTATTAACCCTAAACAATCTAAGGAAATGAACTTCTATATATAGTTCAATTTGTATTAAAACGTGTAATAAATTGTATAGAGAATAAAAACCATAAGCGAACGACCGGTCAATGATAAGGTTTATACAGGAAACAAAATACTTCGATATCCTATCAATGGCAAACGGTTTTTAATAAAAGCATCTCCAAAAGAGTTTAGCAGTTAGTTGTAAGCTGAGAACGTAACACCCCACACGTAGTTGACTGTGAAGACAAGTACAATAGTCAGAAGTCGAGCGTATCTAGAAGATACGCATTTTGTAAACAAGATGTATTTAAAGTAGTAATTATAAGTAACTTAAACTGTGTTACGTCACGATAAAAACCCCCTCGTGACAATATTAACAAAAAAATCGACGGAAATAATACCTTTTTTAGCCATGGCTAAGCGAGCTAGGAAGGTAAAAATCAGGTTTGACAGACCATCTTTTTGATTTTAATGATTTTTTTGTACACATTAATTTTGTCTAATTTCAAACTGTAAATTTGGCTAAAACATGTAAAATTAAAAAAAGAAACTAATTTTTTCCATTTTATTCTTGCATTTTTTCCATCCAAATAAATTTAATTTTTGGACCATGGCCCTGCGGGCCCCCTTGAGGCTGCGGGCCCCAGGCAAGTGCCTAGAGTAAATATAGTTATATTATATGTATATCTTTATCCAGCATAAACCAAAACTACTTTAATTAAATTGGTAATTATTATTGAAAATATATTGGCTTAATATTTTACAGTGCTTTACCTAATAATTTTGTAAAATTTGCAACATTATTAATATCGGCTAATTGCGTCGCTTAAATAATATTTGTTAAGGTAAAATAAAATAAATGCTGCGCATTAATTTTGAATTTAAATTCATATTGTGTTTGAGTTTGTAAATATTTAACTTTAAATAAAGTGTAAAACCCTCATTATCCGTTCGCTTTATAAAGTTGGTTCCTAAAAACTAGCCCAGTCATACTAGGAATTCACCTAGAAAAAAATAGGTGCAAGCTGGATTTTTGTATAATTATTCCTTAGCATCTAGGACGCATCTCCGCCAAAATCCTTCCTGAACTTCGCTAGATATAAGGCCCCAAATATTCTAAAAATCAGTTTTTTGTGATTTTCTCGAAAACTAATAACTTTTTCAAAAAAAGTCAAGAGTAAAAAAATACGAAAAATAATTCGTTCTATACTACAAAATTAAGAAAAACACCTAACCTAACATTTTATAAAATATATATTTAATAAAAATAATGATTCTTTATTTAATTTTTTCCCATTATGTAGGTAACTTGTTTTAAAATGTTAATACATTATAATATTAAGCTTGATCCCCACTTGTATCAACACCATTTACTAAAATTTAGTTTTTGTTTTTTAAAGTTAAGCAAGTTTAATTAAAGTTAAGAAATAAGTTAATACCAGCCGAACCACCAATGAGATTTTGAAAATGTAATTTTTATACAATTAGGCATTGTACGACACAAAAAAGCGTAATATTAAAAATATTTTACTTCTGGTTAGAAACAGTGTTAAAATACGCGCAAATTTACAGCTTTACAGATATTAAAGTAATTTTTATAAAATTTTAGAAAAAAATACTGTTTAACAAATGTGACACATGGGTTTAGATAAAATAAATGGAACACAAGGGCAATGATCTCTCAAATCATAAGGGTGGTTTATTAAGGGTTGAACATTTTAAACAATGCAATTTTCAGTTTATTGTCAACATTTTTCGCTAAGGCTGTCAAAAGTCAGGCTATACCTACATTGAGAAATTATTTTTTGTAGATATCTTATAAACTAAAGTTTTACTATACATATATATTTGGGGAAAAATCATGATACAACGACTATTCGGTAAAACCTTATGTATTCATGTTTATAATTTTAAACCCTTAAAAACCACCCATAGGTTACATTTATTTTGTTTAAACTTCTTTGTCCCATTAGCTGGAATTTCAAATATAATAAAAGTGTGCACATTTGCACATATTTTAAAGCTGTTTCTACCCGAAAGTTGAACTTTCTTATGTACGCTCTTTCTCTCATACAGTGTTTAATTGTATAAAAAGATTTTTTTCCATTTCCCATTGGCATGGCGGTCCGGACAGTGGCGGCGCGTGGTAAAAAGCTTTCGGAGTGCACACCAAAAAAAAAATAAAAATTGCGGCGCAGGCGAAATTTTTTTTTGCAAATAATTAAAAAATGAGATATTTAGTTAAATATTAGTTACCTACCTATTAAAATTGAAATTATAAATAAATAATAAATGTATCATACCTAGTTTACATATTTTCTCTTCTAATGGCAAATATAAAAATTTAAGTGTTTTTAAATATTGCACGCTAATGCTATCAGAATTAGAAACTTTCGCCATTGTCGTAAATACCAAATCGTTGAAATCAAAACACACCGCCAGCGCTCGACCGATAATGCCAAATTAGTGGTGTGCAAATACTATCTACTCGATACTTTAATATCTGATACATGGGCGGATTCGAAGTAATCGAATCCTTCGACGCCAAATACTCGTTACTCGAATCCCGAATGAGACCGAAGCCGAAGTGTTACTTTCGTATGAATTGTATCGGCATCGGCCGTATGAGTAACGAGTTTGGAGTACTTGTAATCATTTCGACCGATATTTATTTACTTAACTTATTAAATGAACTATTGCGTATACGAATACGATTGACAACATAGAAAATCTCAGTATTTATTGGATTTACCGATAATATAATATAAATAATAATAAAATCTGATACTCGAATAGGAAGTATCAGTATCTACTCAATACTTGGAAAAGTAATCATTGCACATCACTATGCTAAATTGTCTAAGTGCACTAATTAAAAGTGCCCTTAAGCTCCTCTAACAACGCGAACCATGGGTGCGGGGGGCATCACGGGGGTGCGGGCGGCATCGAGCCTAGTTTTCGTCCTAGGCACTGCCGCAGGAAGGTTCAGATTCTATGTACTGTCAAATTCTACTGGGACATGGCGTCCTCTCTTTCTATATTTCGTAATTAGAATGCGACAAAATATCTACGGTGCACAGAATTTGAGTTTAATTAGGCGCGGCGGCGCACGGAGGTCAGCTTGTCTAATTTAGACGATCGAAACCTCAATATCGAACTATTTGCTATCATAACCACCAAGTCTTAAAAAAGTGCCCAATTACCTTAATAGTAGACCCCAAAAATCGATCAACTAACTCGTTGTCACTTGTTACGACGACAAATTATAGGCCGTTTGATAGCCTGCATAATGATCCGCACTTATTCCGCGGCGAAAGTGCTCCAAGTTGGTAAACCAGAGACTATATGGTGATTTCTTTACGTATGTTTAAAATATGGGTTAGTATCTTTAATTTTTACTATTAAACCATTTGCAATGTTTCAATTTGCTTATTAAAAAAATTTGATAAAAGTTGTGTATTGATTTATTATAATCTTTCAAATATGGATTGTTACGTACACATTGCTTTTGTGACTTTATTATTTCAATCATGCATCAAGGGTTGTATTTGTGCTACATTCAGCTGCCGCTTCTTGCCGCTGTATTAGCTTTGATTTATTGTTATTGGATTCACATAATAAAAATCAATCCGTTTTGAACTATGTATATGAAAATAGTGAATATAAAGACTACGATAAAGAATATCAGGGCATGGTAAAAACTTGATATATAGTATAGCAAGATTAATAAATTTAGCTAAATTTTTTTTAAAAAGCTATGTTAAATAAAAAAAGCTATAAGCCAGTTACACACTCTCAGAGTATCAATTTTTCAAGTTTTTTTGCTTAAGAGGAAAAAACAATATGCAACAATATTTTTGGAGGCGACTGTACCATCTCCAGAATGCACAGTATATTAAAATCACATTTTTTAAACGCTAGTTGACATTTCCTAACTTTCAGCATCAATTTGTCAAAATTAAAACCATAAGATAATTCCGATCGTTCAGAACCGATAAGCTGACCACCGTGCGCGGCCAATGAACATACATTCCGGGTATTAATTTTTAGGTAGTATTCAAGTATTTCGTGAATTCCTTTTTGGGGTTTATTATTTACATCAAATTTTAATATTTTAAATTTGGGAGTGCTCATGGGTACTTATAGAGGAAGCGCTACTGGTTTTGATAGCTTTCATTTTCAAATTTTTAATATAGTTGATATTCAATATAAAAAGTAGTATATAAACAAACTTTGTTTTATTGAAATTTAGGATTAAAACAATACAAAACGCTATTAAATAAAGTTAGTAAATTAGAGAATAAATATAGATAATTTATTAACTGTGACATTTATCGTGACATACACTTACACGAAGGTAAATCCCTTCCCGTTTAATTATAGTTTACCGCAATAGTAATACACGTCCACTCACGCACATGAATTTTTACTAGTTTTTAGAGATCACACGATATACCATGTTGTATGCGGCGCTATTCGCTGGTAGTTAGTCTTATGAGGGGACGATTAAAATTGATTCATTTTGCAACAGATAAATGAGCTATACTATATTGTTTAGAACTTAGCCATAAAATTAACATTAAACTAGAGTTTTCTGTTGAGTTTCAAATAAGGTATTTCTCTGTGTATAGAAGATAACACAGGTCTACAGTGATTTTGATGTTTCAAAACTATTTGCTATTTTGCATATGTTTGGAGGCCCTTATGCCAAAAAACGTCTTATTTTTGCTCCATCACGTAAATTTTTTTTGCGCTCTATAAAAATTGTATTTTACTAATATACCTATGTGATTGGCAACACTGTTGGCGCAGAAGCGTCAATACAGCGTTAGAACCTGCTTACATATCATATTGAATTTACGTGGTTGTTGTCTTTGTTGTTGCGCATTTTTAGCGTTCAGAGTATAAGTATGGAAAGAAGACGTTGTGTGAACAACCTAGATATTGGTTACATCTGTCTGGAGTGGTTTTGTCGTGGTAAAGCAGAAGCAAACTATAACTTCTTTTGTGAAAAACGTATACTACGCGTATTTTGGTGTAAAAATTGGCGACCAAGACAAGTCCTGGGCTCCTGATACTGTTTGTTCTGTTAAAGCATTACGAAAAATCTTGGAGCAGTTAGCGAAAAACAGGAAGAGAAGTTTCACCAAGATATTAAGGAAATGAAGCGGCGATACCAAGGCAGATAAAGCATATCAATGATGGCGGACTATTGCTGGATGTTAAAACCGGATATGCCTTTAAAAACACAGCCGAATGTCCGGCCAACGCAGCTTTCTAAAAAAATACGAAGATTTTACTCTAAAAAGACTAATTAAAGTATTTTTTCCACTGTTTGTTAACTAGTATTCCAGTTTATACCTAAATAAAAACATTCATGTTTTTAGAAATTTCGTTGTTTTTATTTAACATTTGACAAAAAACCTTACGTGATACAAATAAATAATTAGAATTTTTAAAATCAGCGCATCAAAATTATATAAAATCAGTTTTCAAAATGAAAACATCTTTCAAAAAGTTTAATTTTGTAGTGTAGTGTGTAATGTAAGAAAGTATTTTCAAGGAAGGCAAATTTTGTTATATTGTTATAAAGTACACTGTATAGTCAATTTAATAAGCAGATGCAAGCTTGCAAAATTAAATCGAGGACAGTCCAAAATCAGAGGACAAATGAAACACTCGAAGGGGGTGTTTGGCAGGGGTAGTGCCGGATTTGTGAAAGTTGCATGTGATGGGAGCCGAAAGTGCTCCCTCCAAGTTTATTAATGTAAGTAGTATTTAGTAAAATTAGTTCAGGGTACACAGAAAAGGTTAGGTTAGCTTTAATTGTTATTCATTCCAAAATGTAAAACATTTATTGCTGGCTTTAAATTAAAACCTTTAAAAAATAAAAAAAACTGATTAAAAAGGGAAACCAGTTTTTGGGGTTACTTACGCAAGTAGAATTGATTGTACTTCCCTTGTCATAACAATCGCTTACGAGAGTAATCCATATACATAATATTCCAATACCCACGGTAACTGCCCATTCATGATGCAAACATGAGGGCCTTGGGGTCTTTAAGCAAAAAAGATCTGATTGGTTGCTTTCAAAGACATATGCATATTATTTCCATATAGTACGTATTATTGCAATACCTACGGTACCTTACGATGCATAATGTGAACATATTTGAAATAGCAATATAAGTCTATCCTTTTTGCGATCCTTAAGATAAAATGTCCTGATTGGTTATACTTTTACGCATGAATATAATTTTATTCCTGTATTCGTTACGTCAAATCATCGGCGTGCAGTTGACAAAAACTCTATCTATGTAAATTTGGTATCTGTGCATTTTTCGTACCTTTATTTCTGAATGTTTGCATCAAACGTCAACCATTGCGTAAATAGGTAACAGGGAGTGTTGGAATATTACGTATATGGAGTAATCATTAAAGAAGACTGGTCCCACCATTTGTTGGCTTACCTTTCATCTGAGTTTACATCCTCAAACGTAAATAGTTGTTGATTTGTTTTATCGGGGATCAAATATATCTTTTAATCCTTATAGGAGTAAAAATTAGGTTTTAAGCCTGCGGATAAAATAAGTCACGTATTTATGGAGAAATTTTGGTGAAATTACAAGAAAGGCTATTATCCGAAAAAGTTTAAATAAAGTCTTCTTTAAATATTTTTTGCGTTTTAAATGGTGATCAAGACAAGCAGTGGGCTCCACATGTGTGCATGTCATTGGTAAAATAGATGCAGTGGAAAATAAAAAAAACATGCCTTTTTGAGTCTCAATGTTATTGGGTTGGTTTATTTTGACGAATGCTCTTTATGCCTGACAAAAATTAAGTGGTATTATAAACTAGAATAAGCACGATGTCAAATATCCAAATTTGTATGCTGCCATATGACCTTTTCCTCATAATGCAGATTTAGCAGTACCGATTGCGCCTATAGATTGGCAAAATATTATTTAAGGATTAACTTATTATCGGGCGGCTTCGATGAACAGTGTAACTTTTATCTTAGTGTCTTAAGTTAATATTTTAAAAAATACTATGTTACTCGCATTGTGCATACAAAGAAACTGAGATAACATTCGTGGACCATCGAAAAGTAATTTTTTAAGTGTGAAAAAACGGAAACTGGATTCGTGGGTTGTGGGTGTGGATAACAAATTATAACAATATTTCTTTTTTCTTCTTTAGTATTACTGTTCAGATACAATTCTTTTTCTATATATTAAGATTTAAAAATTTTTTGAATCTCAATGTAATTATTAATTTATGTTATCAGTTTTGTATGTAGTTTTTTCCTTTAATCCTCCCTACTAAACCACAGTTGATAACCTGGGGTCACGGCAGTGCTCCACCAAGTTCGCGCAAACTGCTCTAACACCTTTTCTTAAAACATTTCAGCCCATATTTGGAGGGCATTTCTGGAAAAGGGGCCAACAGCCATTTTTTATTTTTTGGGATTGCTGTTGGATCTGTTTAAATATAAGTCACGAAACCGTTTTGTCGGCTTGTCGTTTGGTTCGATAGTCAACAGAGGGAGCTAGAGTGCTTGTGTTGTCTGGATCTTTTACCAGCATCCAAATATATTTGATTGAAGGCGCTTGGCACTTATAATGTAAAATTTAGGTTATGGCGCTTGGCTCCTTTTCCAGTAATGCTCTCCGTTTGGCCTATCTATAACTCTACTTTGGATAGACCTACGAAACTAAAACTTTGCACAGTCCTAGAATTTCATAGATCTAACAATCAAGTTTCATAGACTTTTATAAGGCAGTAAATTAGTTACGGCATTATGAAAAACGTCGAATTTGTCACTCACTTACTAACTCACTTACTCATGTATAGATCATCAAAACTCTACTGTACTTCCAGATATGCTTCAAAGCTGAAATTTTGGAGACCTATAGAACTTATGACCAAAATCTTGGAAAAAATTAAAACCCCTATTGTATATGTAAAGTTATGTAAAATTAATATTGCCCACTTCCAGAAACACCAGAGAGCTGAGCTTTAACGGAGCGACAGAAAGTAACGTAAAACCATGGAAAAACAAAATTTTAATTAACCGCCCTCCTCTATATATGAAAAGTTATAAAAAAATAACACTGCCCACTTCCAGAAATACTAGAGAGCTGAGCTTTGCCAGACTGGTAGGAACTATGACAAAACTGTAGGTAAAAATTAATAAACACCAACATTTTTATTTACCCTATACTTGTAAAGTTATTTAAAACAATTAGTGCCCACTTCCAGAAATGATAGAAGGCTGAGATTCGGCAAACTTTTTTTTTTTTTTTTTATTTGTCAAACACACTGTGTTTTTTTTTTATTACAATCTAGTCAGTAAGACTAATTAGCAATTTTGTTTTAACTTAATTTACTAGAAAAGTCAGATTTAAACTTAGGGTTCACTCAACAGTTCTCCCCGCTTTGTTTAGTCTGTAACTCACAATTGTGTTGTGTTTATAGCATTATTTTGTTTTATGTGTAATTCACTTAGTTTACTAGCTCAAACGGCTTCACTCTTTTTAGTCGTCAAACTAGCATAGTATTGTCTAGAAGCTGAATTGCTTCCACATTCACATGCCGATGGAGTCTATCTTCATGGCTTTTTGCGTACTTTTTTATAGTCTCTGCTACAGTTTCGATTTTTAGATCTCGATGAAGGTCACTATTTCGAACGTACCAAGGTGCATTCACAATGTTTCTTAATACTTTATTTTGAAATCTCTGTACAACTAGAATGTTACTCTCTTTAGCACAACCCCATAGTTGAATACCATATGTCCATACTGGTTTCAGTATTTGTCTATAAATCAGTAACTTATTATGAATTGTTAAATTGGACTTCCTTCCAATTAGGCAGTTCATTTTTCTATACCTTATCTCAAGTTCTTCTTTTTTTTTCTTAACATGTGCTTTCCAGCGCAATTTGGTATCAAGTGTCATACCTAGATATTTTGCCTGATTCGAATATGGTACTGGAATGTTGTTAATTGTTATTTGTATGTGATTTATATTTTTGTTTGTAAAATCAACATGAATTGATTTGGTTTCATTTAATTTTATTCGCCACTTTGTGGTCCAACTGTGAATTTGGGTGACTGCATCCTGAAGTTTCTCTATGCATTTTTCAATAGATTTTTCTACCGTCAATAAGCCAGTATCATCGGCAAATGTTGCTAAGTGACAATTTTCTGGCTTTGGGATATCACAAGTGAATAATAAGTATAGATAAGGGCCTAGTACGCTACCCTGGGGCACGCCTGCTTGAATTTCTCTTAAATTTGAGTATGAGTCTTCCTGTTTTACTCTAAAATGTCTATCAGATATGTATGATTCCAAAATATCCGAATACTGTTTTGGCAGAAACCTTTTTAGTTTAAAATTAAGGCCTTCATGCCACACTTTGTCAAATGCTTGTGCTACATCTAGAAAAACTGCAGAACAAACGTTTCCCTCTTCTAGTGCTTTTTCTATTATATTAGTAATTCTGTGTACTTGATCTATCGTGGAATGCTTGTCTCGAAAACCAAATTGATGAGATGGAATAATTTCTTGTCTTTCTATGATGGGTTTTATACTTTTAAGCAATAATTTTTCATAGAGCTTGGATATAATTGGCAGCAAAGATATTGGCCTGTAAGATGACACGTCATGGAGTGGTTTTCCCGGTTTTGGAATCATGATAACTTCTGCAACTTTCCACAGTTTAGGTACGTACCTAAGCCTAAAAGACGCATTAATTAGGTTGCATAGTTTTACGATAGCTTTTCTGGGGAGTTGTTTTATGACTACCCCGTTAATAAGATCATACCCTGGGGCTTTTTTCGAATTAATATTTTTGATTTCTGTTAATATTTCTTTTGGTGATGTAAGCTTAATATGGTCCTCGATTTGATGGGGTTCATTTAAATGAAAGTGTTCATCTGGTGCTTCGTGGGGCTGAAATGTTTTTTCTAAATGACTTGCAAAAATATCTGCTTTTTCTTCGTTACTCCTTGCCCACTGGTTGTTAGATTTTCGTATGGGTGGAATTTGGATAATTGGTCTTTTAAAATCTTTGGTTGCTTTCCAAAGGGAATAGTCGGTATTTTTATCATCTGTAAGCTCATTAAGAAAATGGTTAATAGATTCATTTTTTATTACTAGAATTTCTCGCCTAATGCGCTGCGTCATGTTGTTGAGATTTGTTTTGTCCCGAGGATCACGGCTTTGTTGCCACTTTCTTCTTAGTTTCCTTTTTTCCAATATAAGGTCTCTAATTTCCTTTGGATAGTTTTTTCCCTTAAAAATTCTCTTTGGTTTTGGACTGTTTTCCCAAGCTGCTTGTTGAATATTTGTAACAAAATAATCAACTTCTTTATCGATTTGTTCTGGCGTTTGCAATGGTACTGATAGGTTTATTTTTTCTGACAGACTTTGTTTAAAACTAATCCAGTCAGTCAGTTTATTAACTAGTGAGATATTTGCTTCTTTCTTTATTATGTTTTTACTAAGAGTTAGAATAATAGGTGAATGATCTGAGTGTAAATCAAAACTTTCTTCTATATCTACAAAACTTAAAGATATATTTTTTACTATAAAAAAATCAATTAGATCTGGAATTTTTCCTGGATCTGTTGGATAGTATGTGGGCTTACCAGTTGATATCGGCTCACATTGATATTCACTAATAGCTTGCAAAAGTTCTTTTCCTTTAGAGTTCGTCAGTCTAGATCCCCAGTAGGTATTTTTTGCATTAAAGTCACCTCCAATTATAAAACGGTTTCCTAATTTTCTGAGAAAATTAAGATATTGATTTTTCTTTAGTAAGTGCCTTGGTGGTATATAGACAGCACTTATGACTAATGTATATGTTTTGGTTTTTACACTTACTAATGTAGCTTGAATCTCTATGGTTTTATATCCCATCTCCTCATAGTGTGATATATTTTCTTTAATTATTACAGCACTTCCCCCATGTGCAGTATTGCTAGGGTGAGTTGTATGATACACTTTATAACCTTTAAATTTAATGTGAGACTGGTTAGTGAAATGCGTTTCTGACACAAGACAGACGTCAATTTTTTCTATGTCTAGAATAACTTGCAAGTCTTGCTGATGTTGCAAGAGACCATTGGCATTCCAAGCTAGGATTCTAAGATTACTGACCATTTTGAGGCATATTGGTAGCTCCGTTATTGCTACTTTCTAGTTTAGTTAATCGCTCATCAAGTTTGTTCAATTTCTCCAAAATTAATTGTAGTGTTTGTTCCATAGTATTTTGACTACTGATATTAATATCAGGTATAGTAGCTGTTGCTGCTACTTGGCTGTATGTCCTTGTCACAGAGTTTTGTGTGACTGTGTTTCTTGTCTGTTGCTTTTGTCTATTTGTACTCACGTTTGGTATGAGATTCGGTTTCTTAGGTTTATTTTTCAATTTTTGTATTTCCTTAGCAACAAGGCATCCTCTGTAGTTAGCAGGATGCTTGCCTCCACAGTAGATGCATTTTGGCTCAGATTCTTTTGGTTTGGGGCATTCTACAGTAAGATGTTTCCCCGTGCATTTTATGCAACGTGGTTCTTTAGCGCAATATTTTTGCGTGTGTCCATAAGATTGGCATCTTTTGCATTGAGGGACTAACTTTGAGGTTTTTAGTGCTTTTATTTCCACTTCAATCCCAAGGATACTGGAAATTTCAAAAATTTTGTTGATATCTTCATCGTGGCTGAATGTGAGCATAAACATGTTAAGAGGTTGTCTTGTTCTCCATTTAAGTTTGTTGCTGGCCTCCAGTGCCTTAAAACCTTTTTTTTGTAGATCAGCTACAATTTTTTGTGGGTCACATGAGAAGTGTAGCCTATTCGCTATTACTCTAATTGGCCTTATTTGTTTGTTTTCGTATGAGTGCCATTGATGCTTTATTTCATTAAGCATTTTAGTAACCAGCCGATAGCTGTCTGCGTCTTGTACATTTATTTTAATATTTTCGTTATTTAAAACTTTTATTCGGCAAACTGACAGAAATTATAATCAAATTCATAAAGTTTTCCTCATCCTTCTCTTTTTCATGTAAAAGCATGTAGGTATTTATTAGCAAATCAGGCATAGAAAGGTAGGTATAACAAATAAAATAAAAAAAGTATCAAAATCTATTATTTGACTGAAAAAAAATTATGCCCACTACTCCTCTCATGTCCAGTATGACTCCGTTTCCATACTTTATATAAAAATTTTAAAAAAATTAACGTCACATACCAACCAGGGATAGAATTACAATGCAAAGATTATACCATTGCTTAAATCTAAATCAGTGTGCACAAATTGATAGAAATATTAATTTTAAAATGAAAGATAAAAAAGTATAAGCTTAAGATAAGACATCGCAAAAGTTTGAACAATATTTTGCGTTTTTTATTATTTTAATAAAAAGTATTTTTCCAAATCCTTTGAAAAAGGAATGAAATCATAACAAAATCATTTCATCTAAAAAGTAGCCAAGTACGCGAAAATGGTATTCCGTAAAAAGAATTAAGATAAAATGACAAATTTTACCTGTGCTTTAAAAAAAAAAAAAACTTAGTTTCACTTTTCTGCATCGTCGATACGAACAAAAAGCAGTGGATATTATATCATCATAATATCATATATGCAGTGGATTCCATAATTTTTGAGATAACTTTTTTTGGCTGTTCTTTGGTGGTTGTTATATTAATATAACTTATAAAAAGTTGTGGAATTTACTTAACATATACACAACAAACCAAGTTAATAACATTCCTTTTTTTGCTATGCGTATTTCGGTAGAAACTGTTCTAAAAACACAAAATGTTTTAAATTTCAGGAGATTTCTGAAAAAGTTTTCAAACATTTTCCGATGAATCAATCATTCAAATACCACATAAAAATAACCAATTCTTTTTATAGAATACGGCTTCAAACTCCTCAAATTAGAAAAGACTGAAGGTGGTCTGTTTATTCACAATATTCCGCTAAATTTACCCAATTTCGAGTTAGGTTAAGTAAATTAACTCGGTATAAACTATACATAGTTAATGAATAGGTGAAATATCATATTATGTATACAAGGTGTTTGGCACATGAACCGTCAAAATTTTTTGGGATATTGTTGGGGTCATTTGCTACCTTTTCAACCTTGGAACTTGGGTCCTTAGAGTCACGGCTACAAAGATATGAATTTTTTTAATTTTAAAATTAATTTTCTTTCACAAAACCACTAATGTCCTTCAATAAAAAACCTCGTATGTCTCTTTGGTACATCAATTTTACCAAATCTATTAATTGGTTGAAGAAGCATAGGATTACAGAATTATAACAAACAATTGCGCTGTTCCGGACATTAATAAAAAGCTTACGAGTGTTTAAAGGTGGGATTTTGGATAATTTGAGAAAAAAAAATTAAAAATTCAGATCTCTTTAGCCGTGACTTTTAGGATCCAAGTTAAAAAGGTAGCAAATGACTTCAACAATATCCCGAAAAATTTTGACGGTTCATGTGCCGAACACCCTGTATATTAAAACTGTTTGGTTTTCACTTTCTCCAACGTCGATACGAGTGATCCCCGTCTGGAACACGTCCTGATAGTCAGGAACAAATGTTCCGTGCCAATCCACGACCGGTCGTGGATTGGCACGGAACATTTGTTGTTTTTTGTACAAAATTATAAAACAAATTATGTTCTCATATTTTAGGATAAGGGACGCGGGTGTGTGGAGAAGGACCGGTTGACAAAAAGGACATTCGGAGATCACGACTGTGTCGAAAAAGGAGATTTCTCTAACGACGTACAGGCTAGTAATGCCAGAGAAACGGTAAAGAAAGAAAAGGAGATACCATGTAACCATACCGCCAAGGGATGTATGTAAAAAGGACGGGTTGAATTCCTTTACGCAGGAGGGTGCCTCTCCATCTGTTCAGACAGTCAAGCTGCGCTGAAAGCACTGCGCAAACCAACCATGGCCGCAAGTTTGGTGCAGGAGTGCGCGGATGAACTTTAAGAGTTGGCCGGAGTAAGAGAGGTGGAGCTTGTATGGGTCTCAGGCCAAATCGGAGTCCCAGGAAATGAGAAAGCTAACGAACTCGCTAAGGGTAGATCCGGCCATAAATGTGCCGGGCCAGAGCCTTTCTCGGGGCTCACAAGAGGGCCAATGAAGTTAGCCCTAATAGACTGGGCCCAGAGGAGATACAAAAAGAATGGACCAACACAGAAAATGCCAGACAGGCGAAGTGACAGGATACGGCAAGTCCCGTAGGGACTGGCTGCTCCGTAAAACATGAAAAACAAGGTCACTTGCGAATGCCCATGCGAAAATGAGGCAAGAAGAGAGGTATTCGTAGACGGAGGACCTTCTAAATCTGAGGTGGCCCAATATTCTGGCCTTTGTACAGAAGACGGGCGGATTTCTTAGCGAAGGAAGGACGCAGTAGGGGAGATGCCGGGGGGGGGGGGGTTAAAATCATGTGCCTAGCCGGCAGGCCTAGAGCCTAGAGCCTATCCCACACTTCTACTACTACCACTACTACTACTACTAGGAAAATAGTAAACTTACCAAAATAATGATAAAAGTAAACCCAAATATTTAAACCATAATCAGAATAAAATAGAAGTTAACACTTCTGAGAAAAGTTAAATAATGTTATTCAAAATGTTGGCTCCAGTAATATGGTCCGGATATCAGAATAGCCCGTTTAACAAAGCTGTTCTTATATAGAGCTTTCACTCTATACATTGGGACCACAATTTGAGTTTTGGTTAGTTGCAACTCTCAAATTTCAAATAAACGTAACGTTAAACATTAATTAAATCTTAGGGCATTCTTAAAGATTTTTGTCAATTATTGCAAACTTCTTTTTAATTCACTTGCAAGTTATTTTTACCCCTCTAGCCCGTGCAGCAATGTCTAGAGAAGGTATTATTTTCAACGAAAATAATTTTTTTGAGATAACGCCGAAAATGTGTTATTTGGGTATATTTTGACCTATCTTAGCAATATCGTCGTGATGTCTGTCTGTGTGTGTGTGTTTTTTTTGTATATCTGTCCGATTTTCATAAAATTTTTAAGCAGAATAGTGTTCGACACTCTAACGAGCTGATTAGATTTGGGTCAACACTTAATGCTAATCAGAGTTTCTTGACAATTTAAAATTTTTTAAATTCTAACTTTTTAACGGATCATCGCATCAATATGCGATTTCCTGAATATAGTAGCCTACATTTTTCTCAATAATTTGTGTTATAACTAAAAATTTCTTAGGAGCTTTAGTTTTTGAGATTTTTTCAAAAAACTGTTTTCATGGCTTCACTTGCAGTGTGCTAATAAGCCAGCTAGAAAGGTATCAGATCCGTCATGGATCTATTTATTAAGTTTTTACTCCTGCCTACTGCATGCCGTATTGCTTTTGGTCTTGCGCAGTCTGTTAGGAATTAAACGCAAGCGAATATAAACAAAATTTTTCAGTTAAAATTTGTTTTGCAAAGACGATCATGTGAAAACAGCAGTTGGAAAAAGGACTGATTTAAAGATCCCTGACAGATAATGTGCGGTGACAGAGTTTGCCAAAATATACAAATTTACGAGCCAATAAAAATATTATCAGTTAAGTCAAAATTGAAGTGCCTAATACTTTAACATATTACTTTTTGACGCTTTCCAGCGCAAGGTAAACGTGTTGAGTGTTCATATTGCCCCGTAATGTGAGGCATAGGGTTATGGTAATTGGGTGAGAGTTGGTACCCTATAACCTTTTTAAATAATGTATTAAATTTTTAAAAAAATATATTTAAACATATGAAACTTCCTAAGATAATACTAACAAAATAGTGATATAACAAATAAACATGGAAAACTATAGAACTTTAATGAAACTAAACTAGAATACCTTAAAAGGTAAAACTTTTTAAAAACTTAGGCTTATACTTTAATGGATCGAAGTTTTTGTCTTTGTCACTATCAACCACACTTTCGTCGTCGCTTGTGTTCTCGCAACCAGGGCAGTTGTACTATGGATCTTTGCTTGCTCCGTTATATGGACCACAAATCCACCTACTGCACTTCACACATTTGGTCCATTCAACTCTGCCTCTGGAATTCTTTCAGTTTATACAGCAGATTTTGCAAATAGATGAGCCCGCACTTTTTGCTTAAAAAATATTACGAACTGGTCTTTGGTTGGGACTTCTTCTTAGGCCAGATGTAGAGGGCTCAATTTAAGTGGTAGATGCAGATGTTGTTGCTTCAGAAGCAAAAAAAAATGCCTGCTCGGCCTCTTCAACATTCAACGATGTTTGGTCAAGACAGGTGAGTACGATAGATATTGAGCAAGCTGAAGATATTGAGCAACAATGGTTTATAGTAAAAATAAATAAGTTAAAAATAGGGATTGGAGTATTCTATCGCCCACCCCGTTTTAATATGTTAAGAGCATTGGAACAGTTGGATACATCAATATCTACTCTGTTGCCATTGGTGGATGAAACTGTGATAATAGGGGATCTTAATATTAACCTCTTAGAACATAAAACTATTAATGAACAATTTGATTTTTTATTGGACTCATATAACTTTCAACAAATTGTTTATAACCCGACAAGATTTTTAAACGAAAATGCAAGTTTATTGGATGTGATTATTTTATCAAACAAAAACCTATTATTAGGAAACGTACAACATTTTGACTTGCATGAGCACACGGATCATCAGCTCATACATTGTAAACTTAATATTAAGGTCCCAAGGATTCCACCTAAAATGGTGACATTTAGAAGTTTTAAATATTTTAATAAGCAAGAGTTTGATCATGACCTACAAGCTATAAGATGGGAAGAAATTTTTCGATTTACACATATTGATCAGAAGGTATGCTCCAATGACTACAGTGCGGGTGACAAAACCAAAAGCGCCATGGTTCACTGATACACTAAAAGAGATGAAAAAATATCGAAACAACTGTCTCTCTAAATATAAAAGAACCAAGCTTCCGCAAGACTGGCAAGCCTATAAAAGTGCTCGTAACCTATTTACTACTGCAGTAAGGAATGAAAAAAAAGCCTACATAAACTTTTTGCATAATAAAAACGACAAAAAAGCGTTATGGAAGTCTTTGGCTGACATGAATATCTATAGTAAGTCGAAAAACACTTTTGATTTGCCCGAAAAACTAAAAAATTCTGAGGCTATAAACCATTTTTTTATAGATGCTGTACAGAGGGCGGCTGGACCAGTTGCTCCAGATACTGTTAGGGGATACCTGGGCAAACGAGCAACCGATAGCAGGTTTGAGTTGGAGCTGGTGGACTCTATTGGTGTGACGAATGCCATCTCAAAAATAAAATCGAATGCCAAAGGAATGGACAATATCTCATTAGAGATGGTTAAATTATGCTGCCCCACTATTGTTCCATTTCTGACTCATATCTTTAATTTTTGTATTGAAAACAGCGATTTTCCTACACAATGGAAAGAGGCTGTCGTATTGCCATTGCCTAAGGTTCCAAATCCAAGTCAACTATCTGACTTGAGACCCAACAGTTTATTATCAGTTTTGTCAAAAGTCTTTGAAAAACTTATTTATAAACAAATTTTTAAATATTTTCTTGACAATAAACTTTTATCTGACACCCAATCAGGTTTTCGTCCGGGTTTTAGCACAGCTTCAACTCTTGTTAAAGTTTTGGATGATATTTTGGCTGCTATCGACAAAGGAGAAACTACGGCACTTGTGCTATTGGATTATAGTAAAGCTTTTGATACTATCCATCATAATTTGCTCTTCGCCAAACTTTTTTATTATGGTTTCCAATCAAAAACTGTCAGATTTGTTAGTAACTATTTGGGCAAAAGATTCCAAAGAACTAGGGTGGACGGTAGAGACTCCAGACCTGTGAAGCTTAATCGTGGCGTACCACAGGGATCCATTTTGGGCCCTCTCCTCTTCATTATTTATATTAATGACATGAACAAGTGTGTAGAAGACTGCAGCTTAGCCCAATATTGCGATGATACACAAGTATATAAGCCTTTTAATCGAACTAGTGCTCAAATGTCAATCACTATCTTAATTAAAAACCTAAACCTGATCCATCAGTATTCCACAGAAAATGGTCTTAAATTAAATCCAAATAAATCAGCTGTTATATATGTTGGCCCTTTGGCAGCCTGGTCCAGACAAAATTTTAATGTTTTGATAAATAATGTAAGGGTAAATGATGTGCTAGAGCAAAAAAATTTGGGTGTAGTTTTTGATACCCAATTAAGATTTAGGACACAGGTTGCCAAAGTGGTTCAAAAAGCGTATATTTCTCTGAGGAATTTATACAAAAGTAAAGATGTATTAAACAAAAAACTCAAACAAAATTTATGCGAAACCCTTGTGTTGTCACATTGCAACTACTGCAACTTTGTTTACGGCCCCTGTCTTGATGGATCAAGTAAATATAGGTTACAAAAAGTTCAAAACTCTTGTATACGATTCGTGTATGGGCTGAGGAGGCATGATCACGTTCGTCAAAAACTAAAGGACCTAAAATGGCTCAATATGCAAAATAAGGAAAAGTTGCATTTTAGTTGTTTTTTACATAAGCTTTTACAGCGAGTGAAACCATTTTATCTTATTAAAAAACTTAATATTGGAACCACTAGACATAGTCGCAATACTCGCACTGTGGGAGGATATGACACACCACGGCATCGTACGGCAACTTTTCAGCGAAGTTTTTCGTATTGTGCACCAAAAATAATAAATAGCTTAAAAATATTTGATAAAAAAGACATATCATCACCATGTTTTAAATCTGCATTAAAAAGACAACTATTGGAAAGCCAAAATTTGGAATGAAACTAGCAATAAATACTATTATGGCAAGTTTAGGTTGTTTTATTTTTTTTCTCTATAATAATAAAATTGTTTTTTTTTTTTCTTAAACAATTACGAAATTAGAATTTAATAATCATACTTATTAGATAATTATTAGTTACTTGTAATATTTTGTAATATTCTTTTACTGTAATTTTTTTTTTCTCTTTCTCGGTTAAGTAAACAGCAATGCTGCCCTTCGCCGAGGTTAAAATAAAGGCCTTTTTATTTTATTTATTTATTTATTTTACTAAAAGCAGACGTGTTAGTACCAGAAGTTAAATAAATTTGTAGATCTGCCTGTACGACATTTAGGATTGTTTGTTCATGATTTAAAAAGATGCGTTGGTATCAGGTTATACTTTCATTCCTCGTTTTCTTTTTGGCTTTTCACCACTTTCTCTGTATTCGTGCAACCACTTATTTAAACTAGCATAATAGTTATTCAGATTGTGTGACAGCCTTGTTCTCTCACAACTTTCTTACTGTAGCATCATTTTTTGACCTGCCTTGCTTCAGAGAGACAGAAATAGTCTACAGATAGTCCAAAATTCATGCTTACGCTTCAGTTGTTTGAACATATTACCGAAAAATTCGCTGAGTCTAGCTGGTTGAACTTGCACAAAGATATCAAATCCAACTTGCATGCTTAATACATTAAATTCTCAAAAGGAACTCACTCAGATATTTAGCGGAAAAACTGGTTAAAACTGGCTCGACACATGGCTGCTCTACCCGCAACGGTGATCTCCTGAGGATGCCAAAACACAGAACATCACTGGTTAAAAGATCTTTTAGTTATACTGCCGTCAAAATATTTAATAAAATTCCAAACAGTATCAAAGCGGCGGCTAGTGATGTCAGTTTTAAAAAACACCTAAAAAAACATATAAAGGCGTTAGTTAATTAATTTTGTTCTTAGTATGCCTCGAATGAACTCAATAAAATTGATTTTGTTTTAATATAATTAATATATTAGTACCTTAATATCTTACTCTGTTAATTTTATTAACTGTATCCAAATTTTTTGGTAGGTTTTTTATACATAAGGTATATGTATAGTTATAATCTATATAAATTAGTTCTTATATGTAAAATAATCACTGTATAAACTTTTCTAACGAGGTGGTTATATGGAAGAGCGTAGTTATACGAATATCGCCACTTCCAAAAAAATAAAGGCATTTTATTATTATTATTAATATTATTATTATTATATTTCTGTTGAATCCTCTTTAGCACCTCTGTAGAATTGGGAGGATGTAGACCTGTAGCTCTGAAGCCTAACACTAAGTTCTTACTGACTTTTTTACTAATGCCGACCCATAGCCTCTCCAGTAATAAAGGGAATTGCATTTTAGGTATGCAATTGCAGTACATAGTTTCTCTTCTAACTACTTTAATATTTCTCTCCACTTCTTTTTTAATGATGCGATTACCGTAACGGTTGCATGAGGAGTGTCGCATTAGGTGGGAAAGAAAAAATATAATTATTATTGGCTTAGCCAGTGCTATCAAAACGGACGGGCCACGATCCTTCACTTTGTTGACGTCACATCCGGGGCTGATTTTTTTTGATGGTCACGTTACGACTCAGCTGATTGTCTTTAAAATATTTATTTATTTATTTTATTTTTCTATTTCAACGGCAGAGCCAATTTACAATAATATTACAGAGTAATTAATTAATAACAAGATGGCAACAAAAGTAATAAAACTAATTAAAAGAAACAAAAAAAAAATAATATGAAACTAGGACTAAGAAAATTGACGAAAGACAAAAAATTTTCTCTTTTATTAAAATATAGGAACTGTAGGTTTTACTATAGTAATTCCCTAATACTACCCTTAAAGGAAGTGAGACCGGCTGCGAATGGATCAAGATTGTTTTGATTGTACAGACGAAGAGTACGAGTCAATGGTGAATAATAGCCATAATTGGCATGATGAAAGGGAATACGAAACATTGGCGAGTTATGCCTACGCTGAATAGTGTTGAAACCGATAATCTCCAATAAAGAAGGACAAAAGCAGATACCGTTTAATATTTTATAAAAAGTTATAACATCAGAATATGTCCTTCTTCTTTCCAAAGTATCAAGTCCAAATGGTTGGCTAATGGCATTATAATTTATGTTATAATTGTTGTTGTAAATGGCTATATCAGCCCTGAATGCAAGAGAACGAAGAAAAGTTCTCTGTACAGACTCCAAGCGATCAATGTGGCAGGCATAGTGTGGTGACCATACCACTGACGCATATTCCAGTACAGAACGAACTAGTGAGCAGTACAAGCGCTTAAAACAATATGGTGACAACTCGGAGCTGTTACGAGTGATAAAGCCAAGGGTTCGCATACCCTTATTAATAATATCGTCATAATGAGGCCTAAATGACAACTTGCTGTCAAATAAGACACCCAAGTCCCTGACTGCCGCTACTGATTCAAGAGCTGTACCATTTATGACATATATATGCTGAATCGAATTAGATGATCGACTGAAAGTGATACTTAGGCATTTTTTAACATTTAAATCTAGACCATTATTACTACACCACTCACTAATGTTATTAAGATCACTTTGAAGTAACAAACAATCAAGATAAGTTTCAATCAACCTGGGGCTCCCTGGTGGTCCAGAAAGGAGAGTTGTCTGGAATTTAACGGTGTCAGGTGTGGACTGTACATTTAAGGGAATAAGGTCATAGGCTAAGCTGGTACAAGGGATTCTGAAATGGTCTAGTTTACCTTCTAGGTTAGTGTAGCAATAAACAAATGTATGTAAGGTAAAAATAATGCATTTTCACTTACCATTTTTATACAGGAAGTGGAACTCATGGGAGGACGCGCTGTTAAACCGTATTTTTTGCACCCCACATTCATGTGGTAGGAGAGTCGCTAACACGCGTGTATTCTCGTTCGAAGACGAAACGGTTCTCCCCGATGCTGCAGCAGGTATCGCTACTGCGTTCGTTCTCCCACATGTCGCCCAGTGGCGTCGTTAATCCATAGGCGTAGGAGAAAAGGAATAAGTAGGAAGGAATGAGATTACGAAGGTCCATATTAAAGGAACTAGGAACCTTAGTAATTCAAAATGCATTTTATGTAAAGTAAATTAATTATAGCAAATTGTAATATTTGCCTTTAAAACCGCGGGAGTTTCAAATGCAAATAACCCAGTAATTTTAAGTACTTAATTAGTTAATTAATACTAAATAAACAAAAAATAGAAAATGCTCTAGTGAATCACCAAATAGCCTAATTCGAACCAATTTGGTAAATTATAGTAAAAAGAACATATTTACAAAAAGGAAGGCGGGACGAACCACAACCTATAAAGCTTAAAATCATCAGCAAATGCCAGATGATCCGAACTAACAATCACGTCACTAAGGTCACGAATAAATAAATTAAAGAAAACTGGGCCAATGTGTGAACCTTGCGGGACACCAGAGTCCACTTGAATCTCACCAGAAACGCAATCGCCTATCCGGACCAACTGTGTGCGACCAGTCAGGAAACTATGGGCAAGACTTACCAGAGTCTCGCCCAACCCCATGGCCCTCAACTTGCTCACCAAGTGTGCATGACTCACCCTGTCAAATGCCTTTGAGAAGTCCGTGTAGACACTGTCCACTTGTTTAGACCCCTCAAAGGCACTCAACAGAGTGTGCTGATAAGATAGCAGGTTAGTCACTGTTGACCTGCCTTGAGCAAACCCATGCTGGCTATCGGATAAAATGCCCCTGCAATGCCAGGAAAAATGACGACAAAGTAAATGATCAAAAAGTTTTGGTATAACCGATTGAATACTAATACCACGATAATTACGAACATCATTCCTGTCACCATTCTTAAAAATAGGTGTCAAAAAACTGACTTTCCAGTACTCTGGAAATGTACCAGAAGACAAGGACATATTAAACAACCGATGCAAGGGTTCGCTCAGCGTGCAAACACAATTTTTGATAAAAACAGATGGAATGCCATCAGGACCATGGGAGTATTTAGTTTTTAAGTTGCTGATCCCTTCAAAAACTTCCACCATAGAGAACTGAATAAAATTTAAGTCCAAACTGTAATTAAAAGAGTAGGGAGGAACTTCCTCATTATGTTTTTTGTATGTAGAAGCAAAGTTCTTTGCAAACAAATTAACAATCTCTTGACCACACTCAGCAGTCTCATAATCCAGGTGCATATTATTGGGATACATACTCGATCTGCGCAGGTTACTAATATGTTTCCATAAACATTTTGGATCTTGCGAGACCTCCGAATTAACTTTAAAAATGTACGAACTATAACAGTTGTTACGCAATATTTTGCATTCTTCTCTAAGTTGAGAGAAAGTCAGGTAATCACTGTAGCTATCAGATTGTTTATACTTTGTATGTGCAATTTTTTTTTGAACTATAAGCTGCTGTAAATTTTTACTAAACCATGATGGAAAATTAGTTGATTTAAAATGTTTTACCGGCACAAACAGATCTATGACAGAATAGAGCACATTATAAAAGGAATCAAGACATTTATTGATATCCCTCTGATCGAGTATGTTGTCCCAGGGAACACTAGCAAAGTAGTTGTTAATAGCAAAAAAATCACAATTTCTAAAGTCATAATAAAATATATCACATTTGAGACCATTTTCACAGCCTACAGGAACACTTATTTCATAAGCAGGATGATGATGATTGAAGTTGGAATGACAGTTCATGAATATTTGATTTTTTTTAGATAAAGCCGGTTTTGAGATTGTTTTTACTATATTCTTTCAGAACAATTTTTTTAAAATCTATAGTAATTCTTAATTTTTCAGAGCCGCTTCATTAGCTCACACAAAAATTAAGTTTAAAGCAGAAGCGAATTTGACAAACAAAGTCAAATACATGTCAAATATAACAGTTGTCATGTGGTACATGGCGGGTAATTTGAATTCAAAATAAGAAATGCTAAATCTTGAAGATTTTAACCTTTTAGTCATGTTGCTTCCGTACAAAACTTTGGTGGAATATCGGGATGGTGTTTGAGAATATTTCACTGAAATTTCGCGGAAATCTGTAGTGCCATTTTGAAAATATCATAAAAAAACATCTGACCTCCCATAAGACCCAATGTAAAATTCAGCCCCCGGAGAAGAGCTGATTTTTTCAGGGTCGTGGCCTCTATTTTTGTGTTGGCCTTGGCTAGCATGCCTCAATGACCTTTGGAGAAAAGTGTCTCGCTAAATTGTCACCTAGTAGTATAAGTGTCATCTAAATCGTGAGTGATTTCAACATGTGGCAATAAAATTAAAAAAAAAAAACATGTCTCAAATAGGTTCATGTCGAACAATCCACTGGCACTGTTCGCATATTTTGTCCACTTTAGTCCAATTCATTCTTTGTATACGACCATTGGAGACACGAGATCTCCAAGATCTCCATGTGCATTGCCGCATACCATAATCTCTTGATTTCTCTCTACCCTTTTCATATTCCTAGAAACTACAACTTTTTCTACTCCAGGATAATCGGTTACATTAGTTTCATCATAGTTGTAAAAATGTTTGCTTTTGACATCCTTTAGAGCAGATTCAGAATTAATGGAAACGTTTTATATTTAACGCCGTTTTAATGGAGAGATTGTTTCGAGCAATGAATTTGTCAAGGAAATCTGTACCAGGAAAATTATCTTTGAAACCATGCATCTGTTTACCTGCCGTGTAAAAGGGAATCCCCATTTGGCGACTACTCCTAGGGTGCTTGCGATTGTGGCCTAATCTGTTTTGTTTAGGACGGTTGGATGTACCACATGTTTTGTGTGAATACCATGTAGGCTTCTAAGAAGCGAAATTCGGGCCACTCTAAATTTTTCCGCTGCAGCATTTTGAGACATTCCCCCTTTACTGCATTAATGACTTACCATTTCCGGGTTAGTTTCACACCTGAAACAAAGGAAATCGAGACCGGTTAGAAAAAAAATATTAATAGGTTAGACAATTTTTTTATTACTTTTCCGCTGCAGCATTTTGAGATATTCTCCCCTTACTGCATCAATGACTTACCATTTCCGGGTTAGTTTCACACTTGAAACATAGGAAATCGTGAACGGTTAGAAAAAAAACATTAATAGGTTAGACAATTTTTTTATTTGATTTTTATATCACTATATTTTAAAGTACCCCCCAGGTATTCAAGAAGCCCCAAATTATGTTATTTTTTTAACGCTTAGAAAATTAAATATCCATTAACCCTGTATACCTCGTGCTATAAGCATTTTGCTCACCGTTATTACACGGTATGTAACAAAACCTATATTATAGATAGGTATATTATGAAAGTCATAACACCTTTAGAAACAAATACAATGTGAACAAAATATCTCTAAGATGTCTTATGCTATCTGAGAAACCCAGCTAAATCATCTTAAACACAGAAAAGCAGTCGCGTAAATGGTTTAAATATTATCATATCAAATATCAAAAGCTGTCAAACAGTTAAGCCAAACGATTTTGCGTTAGAGTTAATCCTTTACGAATTTTCGCTATTTGGGATTAAAGTTATTTTGCTTTGCAAGGGTTGACGGATTTACAAAAAAATTTATCGTTTCCAGCAAATAGTAGCAATGAAGCTACTGGCAACATTTTTAGCGATTAAATAAGAATTACCAATAGCTTTCACGTATTTCACAAATAAATAGCTTATAATATTTACACTTAAATTTAAATTGTGTTTTCTAATTGATTTTAGACTTTTAGATGTTTATCTATTGTAAAATATTATGGATTTGTTTTAAAACACCAGTGTGAGTTTTATTATTTATTTTCTAAAAGTATTAATTTAGACCAACATGACTCATCAATTTTTATTCCCCTAACCTCATCATCAACTTTAATTATTCATAGATATTTAAGATAAAATGGGGTTATTCATAAATGATAGGTTAAGCATTAACATAACTGGAGTAAATTTAAAAGTAGTTTGCACTAATACTAAAAACTATCTGAGATCCCCGTTTTTTAAAGTTTAAATAAAAATAAACTATACCGAAAAGTTAAAGTTAAAATATAGTCAAACAAATATTTAGGTTTGGAAACTTGTCTTCCTCAGCGAGAATATGTTGGTTCAATACAGCCTTGGTGGCTCGGTGCGTTCGCGCATTGAACACGAGTGAGTTAAAGGAATCTCACTTACTACAGTGGCGGGTTCGATCCCCATCGTCGATGCTGAGGTCGGATGCGGCAGACATTTATAGGATTCCTAGGGATTGTAAAATGTAACATTATCCTACCCGTTCATTAACGCCGGTAACCAGGGACCCAATTCTTGAAATAAATCCGTATACGGATTCGTCGAAACGTATACGGATAATCACCATTCGAATTCTTAAAAGCTCGTATACGAGTTTTTCGTTCGGAAATAGAGTCGAGTGGTAAAGTCCACTCGAATCTCAATTTCCGTATACGAATCTGAGTGATCTAACCTAACATTTTTGTTTACTTTAATATATTTTTTGGTGTTTGCTTAATTTTTCTTTATTTAAAAAAAATTGCGAGGTCTTTTGAAAAAAGACGCGATTTGGACGCAAAGAGGTGGAAGGGGGATTTAGCCTCTTGTGACACTCAGTTTTTTTTAATTTCTTTTTTTCTTGGAAATGCCTTACGACTGGGGGGGAGTGAAAAATCCTGAATTTTTGCGCTAATAAGTTATGAATTTTTTGGTGATTTTACTGTTTTTTTAACGGCTCTAAAAAAGAAAAATAATTTAAAAAAGTACTAACTTTGTAACACATTTTCAAGAAAAAATATATAAAAGGAGCGTTTTCGGGAGGGGCGGGGGGATTAAAAAGTTTCAATAAAAATTTGAGTATTGTGCAATTTTTTTGTCTTGTTTGTGTCTCTTTTAACACACTTTTTCAACTATTTTGTGGGGATACCTCTTGATTCCCCCCCTGGGTACAACGCCTTATCTTATTTTGCTTAATTTTGGGATAATATAAGGGCCCAACTGCTTCAAGTAGGAAAATCCCCTGCATATAAATAATAAACATAATCTTATACTTTAACTAGTTTCACTATTTTTTCTGACTTTTTCTATTTTGGCCAAATATAAATATAAAAATATTATTTTTCTTTATTTACATTTCAAAGTACATAATAAGTACCTACTGTCAAGTGCATTAAAAAACGCTATGTAAGATGACTAGAGTGTGAGAACAAGCCAGTTGGAACAAACTTGCTAGTCGGTTAAATTTAAGTTTTTTGAAAAAATCCAAACACATCTGAGATTTTTAACCGGCAATATTTTTAATAAATAAATAAATAATTGTTAAAAATTAACAAAAAGAAAATTATTTCTATTTTTTTGTAATTTTTAGAGAATATAAGTGTCATTTAAAGAAAAACCTATAATTTTATTAAAATATAGGTGGTGGACTCCTGACAAGAGGTCCAGTAATACCAACATTTTTTTTGCAACTGGTAGACTCAACTTGTAGCACTTTGTTTAAAAACTAATAAAAAATGTTTTTTTTTATTTGACAGACTTCCAAAAAAAAGTGAACCATAATTTTTCTTTTTCAATAGGCTTTCCAACAAGGTGCCACCAGTTTTATCTTGTTGGACCCCTTTCTGGGGTTCTGTCCAAAAAAAATTCATCAAAAATATTGCTCATTAAAAATCTCAGTAGGCATGTTTTTGGTTTATTCTAAAAAAATTTTATTTAACCTGGTAGAAAATGTATTCCAACTTGCTCGTTCTCACTGTATAAGCTTTTACGTAAGAAGTTGTATATTCTTTTTTACAATAAAAACTACAATAAACTTATTTTTATTTTACTTTTAATTTATTTAAAAAATTGCATCTGAGTATTTCTAGTAGGATCATCATTGCAACAGGACTGCTAGGCAAAAACTGCTTCACACCTCAAAAATATCTTCATGTCTTCTCTAAGAAACCTGTAATAAAGTTTTTTCATTGAGTGTACCACAGCAGACCACACTGGATCCGTATTACTGGCAGGATTTTTACATATGTCCTTGTTTATAACTTTTGAAAAACAAAGACATCTACACATATAATGTACATATTCAAATCAAATCATACTGATCATATGAGGGCTGCTTCAGTCTACAACAGTTTTTAATTTTTTTGGAGTTAATTGACAGGTAAAGACATTCAAATTTAAACAAAAAAATCGGTTTTTTGAACAAAGGTTACTGATTTTGTCAATTTTTACTTGAAATGTTTATTATGCTTATCGGTCTAAAAGGCAAAACTGTTCTATACTCAAAAAGAAGCTGAGAAAAAAACACTGGGAGCAAAAAATTAAATTGTTTCTATACTACAGACAAAATGCAAACTCCAAATGTTTCAGTAAAAACCCCTATGTTACTTAACACTTGTCCAATTTTTGTCAAAGCATGATGTATGAAAGTTCGCCAAATACAGGCCACTCATTACAAACAAAGCCTCAAGTTCAAGACCCCTTTAGAATACTTAGTTTATTTGTTTTCTTTTAAGCAGTCTCAAAATTCAACTGCGAATTTTACCCCCAAATTTCCACACTTCAAAGAGGTTAGATGCCCCTAGGCCCCAAATTTCCATTACTATAATTTGGTACTTACCATTACCAATGATTACACAATCATTGCTGTTACTAAAATAAAACACAGCTTCTTGTTCTATTAAAAAAACATATCGTGAAAATAAATCACTCTTTAAAAAAAAAATTACAAACACAAAAGATGCAATGTCAATCTACTGTCAATCTACTGTCAACCTTACTTCATCGCGGCAAGTTTAGGCGCACATACCGGCGTTAGTTTGGCCTAGAGTCCCTGTATGTTGACATATTTATCCAAATATGTCAACATACAGGGACTCTAGTTTGGCCAAAATTGGCGTACGAGTGGCATTCAAGAATAGCTATTTTTCCAAGCACTCGAAACTACCATTCGAATTTTACTCGTATACCACAAAAAATCCGAGTGGTTCAAGAATTGGGTCCCAGGCCGAATGGGATCGGATATCTTATGAAAGCGCATTGTGTTACACACTACTTCAGTGGGAAGGCCATTCTAAGCGACAAAAGTTTCATAGTCCTTAGTGTCGGCGAAAGAGTCACGATTATCAAATGAGGAAAAAAAATGTTGGTTCAATATTTTTAATTTCCTTTTTATTAGAAAATATAACACTATTGTTATCTTTATAAAAGTTTTCAATAGAATAATTTAAATTATTATTCTGACTTAATTCAAATTCTGAATCTGAATGATCTTGATATCTTGCAAAGGCGAGGCCTTATAAATATTAGAACGATTTATTTCAACAGTAATACCACTAGGCATTTTATCTTTGCATACTATTGGTCTTTTACTTGGACCTATTATTTGTATGTGTAACATTTTATGTACTAAATCTTTAACATGTGCCTTCTCTTCTTTAAAATCTTGAGGTTTAGCATAATATAGTCTTATCATGATTTTTATAATTGTCTATGTGGTTTAGCAAAAAATTTTCATGAGGATTTTCATCATTTTTTCTAAATTTACAAATTTGAATTCCAAAATCTTCTGGTATTGGTAAAGATGCATTTACTTGACGAAATAATAATTCTGAAGGTACTTTTTGATTCCTGGATCTATTGGTGAATTACGGTTCTTCATTGATGATGGATTACCTCCTGACTCTGCCTTTTTCAGCAATAATACCATTAGATTCGTGATATTAGGGACTGGATATAACATGATTTATTTGCCAGGTTTTGCAAAAATCTTTGAAATCTTGTTGTGTCTGTATAAATTAATCTAGCTCTACCATATCTAGCAAATGTAGATTTTAATGAAATAATAACAGTTTCAGCAATTTCAAAATTTAAATGCATAAATCAATGTATTTGCTGAAATAATCAACAACAAGTTAATATAGCTTTATTTAGAAAATAAACTTTGTCCACTCCCACTACTTCAAATGGCTTACTATTAATTACTTCTCCACGAATATGTGTTTTTTGAACTTTTGCGCAAGTTTTACAATTTTTTGTGAGATCTTCCATTTCTTCACGTCATGTGTAGTCGAAATAAAACAAGTACAATAAATAAATCTCAACATTTCTTTGTGTAAAACTTTGGTACAATTACAAAAGTATTTTTGAAAAGTAGGTTTTTGACAAAAAATAACTTATCTTTAATATAATAAATTTTTAAGTCAGGATTCTTAGAGATTTCACAAATAAAAATATCACATTTACTATCAAAAATGGTAAACTTTGTTACCCAAAACAGATGTGAACATTAATGTTTTCGTCAATATTTGATAAACGCTTGTTATTATCTTTTAAATAAGATATCGACAGAACAGACAATCAGCCAGTAAAAGATTTTTAAATGGTTTCTATTTAACAACAATATCATATGCTGATAACCTTTACCTTAATCTTTGTAATCTTAAAGGATGAAGAATACCTATAGTTTTACGATAGCAATTCTATAAAATAACTACACCCAAACTTTTACTGCTGCTATCTACTGATAACACAATTTCTTTTAATGGATCAAAATATTTTAAAACTGGGTCATTTGTTAATCATTTTTTTAACTCTAGAAAATCAGCTTTATGATTTTTTTGTTCAACAAAATTCAACAATATTTTTTAATAATTGTCTTAATATAAGTAGGCAACATCAGACAAACTAGTAATAAATTTGCTTGCGTTCTCTATATGCAAAATTGCACTAACCTTATCTGGATTTGGAGGTTTCTGCCATTTTAGAAGCTATTTCTTTAAACGTAGAAGGCTGGTACCTTACTCGTAAAATTGCTTCGTTCAGTCGTTTTAGATCAAGGCACAGTCTAAGCAAATTGCCAGATTTCTTTACCGTTACCAGTGACCCACACCATTCTGTAGGCTTCTCAACTTTTCTTGTTAATTTATTTTTCACCATCTTTTCTAGTTTCTCTTTTAATTTTTCTTTTAGGCTAATGGGTATTTTTTTAGGTGGTTGACATACTAATACAAATGTGAAAGGAATAACATTATCTTATAGCTACTAGGTCTGTTACAATCGCTATTTTGTTACATCGCTATTTCTATAGTCGCTCTTTCATTACATCGCTATTTTTATTGTCGCTATTTCGATACCGCTATTTTAATACTCGCTGATTTGTATATCGCTATTTCGTTCCAGAGTCAAAATATTAACATCAAACCCCGTATCCACCTTACAGTGCAGGGTATTTCGAGAGACCCTGTATATTTATGACATATTTTAAAGAAATAAAGACGCGACAAACTGATGAAAGTCAAACTCACATTTTTTTGTTATGTTATTTTCTTGCCAAGTTCATTGGCGTTTCATTAAAATAATTTATGTGGTCAGCGGTGAGTGACATTAATCATCCTGCAACATATAAACAAACACGCCCTGTACATATGTGTCAAAAATCATTTATTCGTACCGTACGCTTATGAATTAACAATGACAGAAGGTGCGTCTCTCTCTAAACAAAGCTACAGTATAGAGGACCGATATTTACCTTCTGTGATTTTGACTTAAATAAATTTGACTTTGTTAGGTCTGTCACATCTCTACTTCTTTAAAATATGTCATACGTAGAGGCTCCCTAGGTATTTCCATTTATTTTGACTTTTTGTAGCCACTGGGTTATACTAGAGGCCCTCGATACATTTGACACTTGTTTTACACCAAAAACAAGTGTCAAATGTATCGAGGGCCTCTAGGTTATACTATGTTTTAGGTCACTTTCTATTAATCCAATAAATAACTGTTTAATCTCCTTTAGGACACATTTCATAATTGTGATGATAATTACGACATCCTCTATACATCTTTCCATAGGCTAGAAATTTTTCCATGGAACATTCCACATGATGTGCACTTTTTTGGTTTTACCTTATTTTGTATCGTTGTCTCGTTCACTATTATTTTTATCTCATCTTGGTTCTCTTTTTTGCCATTCCTTTTGGCTATTTACCGCTTACACCACACTGCCGGTACTAACTTTCAGCTTATAATTTTTTAAAGGTCTGTATCTATTGATAGTTTTATTTTCTTTGGCTTTGAAATGAGATTCAAACCGTTGCAGCAGTTTTTGCCAATCGTTATTTGCAGTTTCTGTAAGTTCTAAGGGCTCGTACATATCTTGCGCTTCTTGCCCCATCTACAAGAGCAGGTGACACAGAACCCTACGTTATCCATACCAAAATAATTCACCGTCAAATAGTGTCATATTATCCTTCAAATATATGTGCCAACTTTAGTTAATAACGAGACGTGTCCTGAAGTCGCTAATTAAGCAAATTGTATGAATAGATTTAAAGGTGCGTTAACATCTTATAGTAACAGTTTAGACTCTATTGCAAGTATGTCATATAAACCCATTTATAAAAATATGATGATGCTGCCACACCTCACTCCTGTTGGAGGACAGGCACACGCACTTAAATAAAAGTTCGCCCCTGGTTAAACCTACATAATCTAAAAACATTATATTATTAATATTTTTTGTTGGCACATGTGTCATTTGCGCCCCCCTTATATATGTGTCTTACGATGCCTTGTTGCTGCCTGGCTGCTGACAAGGCACACCATCTATACTAATAAAGTTTTTAAGATCCACCTACGTAAGTTGAAAAGAGTTTTTTCATATAAAATAGCAGTCATATCGGTCCCGTAAGTTTAAAATAACTATGCTGCCCGACCTACATTTACTATAAGCTGGGCACACCTATAAAAATTTTAAAATATTTTACTTTCAAGCCACATCATGTAGTACCAAGAATCTCTTTAAAAATTGTGCTGCCAAACATCCGCCTGATCAAAGAACAGGCTCACCTCCTATAAATATATTTGAGGCTGAAACTCATCTACACGCCAAAATAGCAAGATGATTTTTAATTATTGTGTGTCATATGAATCATCAAATAATAAATTGGATATGCTGCCAAACATCTGCCTCACCGAAGGACTGGCACACCTTCTATATTTATAATTGAGGCTGAACTTATCTATATCACCAAATATCAAAATGTTTTTTTATTATTGTTTGTCATATGGACCCTCAAATAATAAAATGACTATAGTGCCAAAAATTTCCCTGACAGAATGAATGGCACACGTCCTATAATTATACTTGAGACTCAAAGTCATCTACATCATTAAAAAGAAAGGCGGTTTTTAATTACTGTGTGTCATATGGACCGTCAAATACTAAGTTGACTATGCTTCCAAACATCAGCCTGATTAAAGGACTGGCACACCTCCTATATTTATAATTGAAGCTGAACTTATCTAAATCACTAAATATCAAGAAAGTTTTTTATTATTGTTTGTCATATGGACCCTTAAATAATAAAATGACTATGGTGCCAAAAATTCGCCTGACAGAACGACTGGCACACGTTCTATAAGTATCCTTGAAACTCAAAGTTATCTACATCATTCAAAAGGAAGAAGGTTTTTAATTACTTTGTGTCATATGGATCCTCAAATACTAAATTGACTATACTGCCAAACATCAGCCTGATTGAAGGACTGACACACTTCTTATAATTATATTTAACGATAAACCTAACCTACACCACTAAGTACCAACATGGTTTTTAATATTTATATGTCATATGGACTCTTAAATAATAAATTTACTTTGCTGCCTAACATCTGCTTGACCAAAGGACTGGCACACCTCATGCAGTAATATTTGAGGCCGAAACTCATCTATATCACTAAATACAAAAACGGGTTTTAATTATTCTGTGGCATATGGACCCCTCAAATAATAAATTGACTATGGTTCCAAACACTGGCCTGACCGAACGACTGGCACAACTCTTATATATATTTTTAAGGTAGTGCAGGCGCTGTAGGTAGTTGAGTATGCAAAATATGAGGACCGCACTTTGACAGCGGATTCTAGCTGAGAATAGGTCACAGATTAACGATCTGGGTGTTGCCAAGCCAGGTTTTGGTCCAATTTTTTTTTATTCACCCTCTTCGATAGTCGTGTTCGAATTTCTGAAAATTTAACTATGTTGATGCTCTAAAGCCACAATGACAGATACATGAATAAAAATTATGTAAGACCTAACCTAAAAATAAAATTATATTATTTTTTTAAATTTTAGCTTAGAAAACCCCCCAGACCCCCCAAAACCTAAAATTTTTATGTTTTCTTCAAATTTTCTTAAAAACTAAGCATCTTAGTAAAAAATATGTCATTACCTTTATTGTAGACAATAAAATTTCCTTTTCAACAATATACAAGTCAGTGAGGTACGACCAAAGACAAACTCTCCAGCGCCGTCCGTATATTGAGGTAATGCAAAAAAATGAAAAAAAGAAACATGCATATTACCTATTTTCCTTGATTTTCTTGAAAAACAAGCTCTCCATTAAAAATTGTGTCCTAAAGTCGGTTGTAGACAATAAAATTTCCTTTTAGACGGTGTATAATAGGGCAGGATTAGTTTTGTGGCTCTGAAACGAAATAGCGATGTACAAAATAGCGACGTTCAAAATAGCGAGTAATGAAATAGCGACTATCAAAATAGCGATGTAATGAAAGAGCGACTATCAAAATAGCGATGTATCAAAATAGCGTTTGTAACAAAACAGCGACATATCAAAATAGCGATGTATCAAAATAGCGATATATCAAAATAGCGACAACCAAAATAGCGACAATCAAAATAGCGATATATCAAAATAGCGATGTATCGAAATAGCGATGTATCAAAATAGCGATGTATGAAAATTGCGATGTATGAAAATACCGAATCAAACCAAACCGAATCGAATCAAATCAATCCAAACCGAAATGCGCTATTATATCCTATTTTGACTATACCAGCTTATTTAAAAAAACAAACTTTCCTGATTCTTTTCCGGGATCCTAGAGGGTGTGAATCCGAACCGAACCGAACCGATCTGAACCGAATTCGGTTCGGTTCGGATTCATACTCTCTAGGATTCTCTGTTCGGTTTGGTTCGGTTCAGATTGGGTCGGTTCGGTTCGGTTCGGATTCACACCCTTTAGGATCCCGGGAAAGAAGTCAGGAAAGTTTTTTTTTTGAAAACATTTCTTAGAAAGAAACCTTTTAGTCGAGCTATTAGCCAAAACGGAACCGAAATATCTCTATTTTGATAGTCGCTATTTTGTTACATCGCTGTTTTGATAGTCGCTATTTTGTTACATCGCTATTTTGATAGTCGCTATTTTGTTACATCGCTATTTTGATAGTCGCTATTTTGTTACATCGCTTTTTTGTTACATCGCTATTTTGTTACAATCGCTATTTTGTTACATCCTTATTTTGTTACATCGCTATTTTGATAGTCGCCTTTTCATTACATCGCTATTTTGATTGTCGCTATTTCGATACCGCTATTTTAATAGTCGTTATTTTGTACATCGCTATTTCGTTCCAGAGCCTAGTTTTGTTTATAACAATTAAGGGGCCTCCGTAAATTACATCAATTTTGAAAAATCACCAAACTTACCAATTTTTTTACTAGTTTTATCCAATTTTCTCAAAAACTAAGTTTTTTAGGAAAAAAGATTTAACACTTTATTGTAGAAAATAAAATTGTCTTTTTAATAAATTTCAAGCTAGTGCGGTCAGACTAATACCAAACTTTCCAGCGGCTTCCGTTTATTGAGAAAATTTAAAAAAAATTAAAAAACCACCTGTTTGTCACATGTTTTTCCCGAATATCTTAAAAACCAAGCCTTCTGTCAAAAATCATGTTCCTTAGTCGATTGTAGACAGCTGCTGTATCACGAAGTAAGATTAATAATCGATAAGTTTAGTGATTTTTCAAAATTATTGTAATTTACGGACGACCCTAAATTGTTGTAAATAAAAGTAATCTTACCTTGTTACACACCGTTTTAAAGAAAACTTCATTGTCTACAATTGACTATAGAACTTAATTTTTGATAGAGAGCTTAGTTTTCAAGAAAATCGGGTAAATCATGTAATAAACATGTTTCTTTTTTTCATTTTTTTACATCACTAAACGGACGCCGCTGAAGAGTTTGTCATTGGTCGTGCCTCATTGACTAATACACCGCTGAATAGAAAATTTTGATGTCTATAATAAAGCTAATTACATATTTTTTCCTAAGAAGCTTAGTTTTTGAGAAAATTTTAAGAAAACCTCAAAATCTTAGGTTTTGGGTGGTCAGGAGGGTTTTTGGGGGTTTTTGCAGCTAAGATTTAACAAACTAACAATTTTTTTTTTAGGTTGGATTTTACACATTTTTGATTAATTTCTCTGTTATTGTAGCTTTAATGTGTCAAGTTAGTTAAATTTTCAGAAATTCGAACACTTCTATAAGAGTAGGGGGGATAAAAAAAATTGGACAAAAACCTGGCTTGGCAATATCCAGATCGTTAATCTGTGACCTTTTTTTAGCTAGAATCCATTGTCAAACTGCAGTCCTCATATATTGCACTAGGTAGAAGGGTTAGCTATTTACATAATTAAATACAAAGAAGGTTTCTCATTTTTCTGTTTCATATGGCCCGACAAGCACGAAATTTCCAAATTATGCACTTACTTACGAATTTAGACTCTATAATAATCGCTCTGCAGCCAATCAAGATTATAGTAGGACTTTTTTCCTTTTTGTTTTATTTTAGTTCTCTGCTTATCGACCAGTCAAATTGCACTTTGAGAGAAAAAAAAAATTATTAGCTAAAGCATTGAAAATTGTAGAGCGGCGAAAAACGAAGTTAAAAAAAATAAATGTGTGAGCAGGTGCGTTTCGGGTTAGGATTGTGGGGGTAAAAAGGAGCAAGGAATCGTATTATTGTGATATCCGGCGAAAGTTGACGTTGGAGAAAACAGTGACATACATAAAAGTCATAGGTCATAGAAGTATCTAAACATTTTTTAATGTCATTTTTAACATATCCTCAAAATGTTGGAGAAAAATGAAAAAAAAAACGTTTTTTTTTTGTTTTTTGATTTTTGCAGAAATAATGTCAGCTTAACAAAGCTTCGTAAGAGTAGAGATCTTTGGGTGCTTAATGTTCACAATATTTTACAAACAAATGAACAAAAAAATTAAGAAGTTTCTAAGATATTTGTTTTTTTCGATCAAAAATTTTTTTTTTTTAATTGAAATTTCATCTTCAGAAAATCATTCTATCCAGTTCTGCTTGTACTCACTTTTTGACATTAAGATATAGTTTTTGGCGACATAAAAAAAATAATTGTTGTAATTTAAAAACATGTCCGAAAAGGGAAAAAACTTTAAAAAAATTGTCACAATATTTTATAGTTGTTATTGTAGTTATTTTATAAGTTTTTAAAAAATAGCTAATATTATGGCTAAGAAAAAATTATAAAAATTAGGTTTTTTTTTATTTTTCTCGAATATTTTGAGGTTGTGTAAAAAATGACATCTACAAATTTTTTAGACAATTTTATGGCAAATGACTTTTCTTTATGTCACTTTTTTCTCGACAACTTTTGCCGAAAATTGCATTTATTTTTTTTAACTTTGTTTTCCGCCGCTCTACAATTTCCAATGCTTTAAGTCCTCTTAATAATTTTCTTTTTTCTTGCCTTAAAATATGTTAATTTCACTAGCCTATTAGGATTGGCTGTACCATAGGACGGAAATCTTTATGGATCCAGGATAACAATATTGCATAAATTAAATTATGTACGACAAAAATGACACCCATGACAGATTATATGACCCTAGGGGTGTCCCAGGTCAAATATGACCTAAAATCCACTAATGCATCCTGCCAAATATTCGCCTTATCGAAAGACTGGGACACCCCTTAGAAATATTAAGTTTTGACCCATGCGTTATATAGGGTGTCCCAACTAAAAGGTAACAGAGGTGTCTTTGGGTATTTTTCGTAGAAATTTGAAGAAACGCTCGGACACGTCGATTTTGTTTGCAAAGGGGATCCTTTTTGGCTATCTTGAAATTTTTGTAACACGCACTATCTTCGAGGGGTATACTTTACGCCTTTATTTTAAATAGAAAAAGTCAGTCTAGTGATACCTTGTTTGAAGTTCTCTTAAATATCTTTACAATCGTGTAAAAGTTTTGAAAATCCATTGATTAGTTTTCGAGATATTTGCTTTCAAATTTTCAAATTTAACATTGAATGATAAAATAAAAATTAAATCTGAAAAATATAAAATTTTTATAAAATTTTTATTTTAACAGTTCATGTTCAATTTGAAAGTTTGAAGGCAATTATCTCAGAAACTAACGGATAGATTTTTGAGTTTACTCAAAATATAAGGATAAAGTATACAAGTGTTCTAACTTTTGTAGTCGGGGCCTAAGACGGAAATTTAGGGGCTTGTCTGCATTTCGCGTACCGTGACGAAATTTGGCACAAGGTTACCAGACACCTAGAGATGTCATTTTAGAAGTAGTGCTCCGATGGAACCCAGTGTAGGGCCAAGATACAATTGAGGTGGGACAGGAAAAACTGATAAATTAAATATAAAACTAGTTTCGCGTACAATTTTTGTTTCTTTAACTTTATAGGTATGTAGCTTATAAATTCAAAAAATCTATTAAAATTAAAGGTTTTTTTTGAGGGGGAGAGGGAGCAAAACTTAGGAGGATAAATTGTAAAAATCTTATTTCGTTTAAACTGGTCGTGTGAGGTATCGATTTCTAGGTAATTTAGTATTCTAAACCAAAATAAATATCAATTGAGTCAATACGTCAAACTGTTCACATGATATGTCAAAAACTTTATCTGCCGGGGATTATTTAAAATACCTGACCAAGCCTAACTTAATAAAATTTGATAACTTAGTGTAGTAAAACGGTAAAAATATTGTGGTTTGATTTTTAAAAGATTTTTTTGTACGAATCTCAAAAGCCTCTTACATTTTAGCATGTTTTTAGCAAGAATTGTTTTGTTCTATACGGGGGATATCTAAAATGTCTGCAAACATGTAATGAGTTTCTAGTGCACGGCTAATATCGATAAAATTTTTATATGTTGTTCGTCCTTGAACCTTACTGATCAATAATTGTCATGGGTCCAATTACATGCTATGGCTAGTACCGGAGATACGGGTGCAATCCAAACGATATTGCACTAAAACGGTAAAAATGCTGTGGTTTGATTTTTAAAAGGTTTTTTTGTACCAATCACAAAAATATCGCTTATGTACATAAATTAGCATGTTTTTAGTAAAAAATATAGATTTTCTATACGGAGATATCAAGAAGTAAATTAAAATACGTACGTAAAATAATCGAAAAGATTGACTATATAGAACAAAATAAATGTATTTTTACCTCTAAAACCAAATTTTGATGAAACTTTTTTTACGAGGTACACATAAAAAGTAGTGCAGTTATAAATTATAACCAAAACTTACCTTAAACAAAATAATAGGATATGCTCGCCATGAGGAACATATCAGTTACCCATCTACAAATAATTTAGGGCAAGTCCTGGTTGCAGGTCATCGACATAATGTCGAAGATTTACCCGAAATAATTGATTGACTATTGGTACAGAAATGCGAAAGAAGAATAAAAAGTCTGTTCCAAATAACGACTTTGTTATTTTTGAGACATTTACTATTTAGAGTATTAAGAAACTTAAATTGTTATTTTTAAATATTGCTTGATAGAATTTTGTTTTAAGAAAGTTGTTTGGTTACAATTTATAACTGCAATACTTTTCATGTGTACCTCATAAAAAAGTTTCATTAAAGTTTGGTTTAAAGGTAAGAGGACATTTATTTTAATCTATTCGAAAAGGTTGACTAGAACCTTTTCGATTATTTTACCAACGTATTTTAATTAACTTTTTGGATACCCCCATATAGAAAATCAATATTTTTTGCTAAAAAACTTGTAATATATGTACATAAGAGATACTTTTGTGACTAATACAAATAGAGCTTTTAAAAATCAAGCCACATCATTTATACCGTTTTGGTGCTATATCGTTTGAACTGCCCCCGTGTCTCCGAAACTAGTCATAGGATGGAATTGCGTTCATTACAACTATTGATCAGTAAAGTGAGACGAACAACATATTAAAATTTTATCGATATTAGCCGTGCATTAGAAACTCATTACAGGTTTGCAGACTTTTTGGATATCCCCCGTACAGTAAAATAACAATTTTTGCTAAAAACACGCTAAAACGTAGACGCTTATGAGATTTCTACAAAAAAAACTTTTTTACCGTTTTAGTGCAAAATCTTTTAAATTGCCCTTATATCTCCGAAACTGGTCATAGGATGGAATTGGGCCCATAACCATTATTGGTCAGTAAGGTGAGACAAACAACATACTAAAATTTTATCGATATTAGCCGTGCACTAGAAACCCATTACAAGTGTGCAGGATCCTTTCTAGAATTTTTAATTTTTAACATAATCTGCCAATTCTTATGTACCAAAGCATACAGTTTTAATAAAATTACATAATTGCGTCCAATGTGAGATTAATTGTCAGAAGTGAAAACTTAAATAGATATTTGAGAAATAAGGATAATACACATTATATAAAAAATATTTTTTATAAAATTAAAATTACTGTATTTCATTAATAACTTTTTACTTAAGAAAAAGTCATGACAGCTTTTATTTACATATAATTTTTTTTATGGATTGCTGGTCCTGTATACTATGTGTATCTTTTAAAAATTATTTTTTTACTATAACTTACCTACGCGTCGTTTAATTTTGTTGTTGTTCCACCAATTTAGTTAGCGGAAAAATATTAACATTTTGCCTAATTAACCGACCTTGTAGTTTTCATAATAACAAAGTTCAAATGATTTTATTTTAATTTCAATACCCTGTATGTTTTAAAGTATCTAACTAACAGCTACATAGGTGATTAATAGTTTAACTCTATTGTATATTTTCTAATTTTATAAGTGCTGGGAATAACGTATTACGTATTTAAAAAAAATTATATTGACAAAAGAAACACCATGTATTTTCTTAAAATTATAAAGCTAAGTAAAACAATCCACACCATGTAAAAAACGCCTTATTCTAGCTACAACAAGTAGTAAAATTATGGGGGTATCTGAAACTGCATAACCGATATAACGAAAAGTTTGAGACTACTATATTTTACATGATTTTTTCAATATCACCTTGTATCTTTCAGCATATTACAAAATTACTGTGTCCAGTTTCGTTGCAAAAGTTTTATTAACGCAGTAGCTACAATAAATAATGTAGAAAAACAGTAATAATGACAGCAAAGTTGTTGTGGCCCAGTATATACGTTCAGGAAATGGTAATGATGTGGCAGTTATCACAAAAATAGAGTCCGATAAATGGTTTATAAACGAGAATATAGTGATTGCAATGAGATGCTTATTTGAGATATCTAGAGTTATTAGAATTTTCAGCACTAATAAAAAATTACGAAAATACTTTATTGTCTAGTTACTTTTTAACACTCTGTATAAAAAATGTTATTTAAAGAAATAAAAGCTGTACTAGTATTGTTGTAAAGTGCTGACTTTGGGTTTTCCATAGTGATTTGTAAAGTCGTCATAAAAAAACTACTTAATGATCATAAAAATTTTACTTATTTTTAAAAACAGCCTGCATATTTAACAGTTTACACTAATTTTTATTTTCTTTTCGTAAAATATAAATAAAATCTAAGTATCTTATACTTCGTATATATTTTTTTTAAATATCCTTACGTCTAAGAAATCCACATACTTTTCCATCTTTTTATATTTTTTTAATTTAGAAGTATTAACTAAAACCCCCCTGTACTCCGACCCTGTATATGTCACACCCGCCCAGCAATTTTTATTTTAAAGAAAAAAATGTGCTTATGTCCACATTAAATTTTAACACCTTATCTTGCATAACTAAGCTCCTGGATTTTTTTTCTACTCAATACCCACACCATAAATTTCTCAAAGAAAAATTAATTATTTTTTATTTTTTGAAAGAAAATAAAGCAATAAAACATCTTTATCACTTAAAATAAAAGTGTATATGTCCTTAGTAGTAGTAGTAGTGGGGGGGTTCACCTGCAGGTCTGACAAGTAGGCCAGAGAGGGCCCTTTTTGCCATATGTCCTTATAATCGATGCCAAGTTTCATTGCTCTAGGTTTACATTTGAATTTTATAAAGAATTTTAATGAGATAGATGCAATTAAAAATAAAACACCCTGTATCTTGGCTCTACACTGAGTTCGGGATGAGCACCACTTCGTGAAATAATACTATAGTGTTGTACTATAACCGTGCCAAGTTTCATTACGGTAGACACAAGTGGCTTAGGCTCCGGACTATTGGGTTAAACATTTTTCTCAAGAGCGAATGAAACGCAGGTTTCAGAAAAGAATTTTAAAAATGACAAACAATATGAGATGTTGAACTCTATTTTTGAATATATTAGGGGCTGGCCAACGGAATGGTTGTAAAACAGTACCCGAGAATAGCAAGCTTTTCTCGGCCAGTACGACAAGTACGAAAAATCCTAATGTGCGCGCACACAAAGAGTAGAAAGTAGAATAGACGAAAACATTTTAAACAAAAAGTAGTAAAAGCAATTTAAGGCAAACATACTTTTGTCAATCCGTAAAAATGTCGAAAAAAATATGGTCGAAAATTAAACGCACGATACGCAATGAAGAAGAGACGCAAAATTCATCGAAACGTAATTATGTTAAAACAGGTCAAACTGTAAAAAAAGTCGAATCGAAAACTCATCGATTATATAACTCAGCTGCAAAAACTACCGATGTTACCAAATGTAGTGTTACATCATACTCGCCTAACTTAAGAGCCTGTCAAAACCTAACCGGTCAGCGCCAGTTCCACGAATTTAACCAAGAAATTTTGCTAAATTTGACAACATCGCACCTTCATTTTCGACTTTTCTACGGTTCGATCTTTTTGCATTTCGACAAAACTACGTTTCGATGATTTTGCGTCTTTTCTCCATTGCCATTGCCTATCGAGTCTTTAATTTTCGACATTTTAACGGATCGACAAAACTACTATTCGTTTAAATTATTTTCGACAATTTTACGGATCGACAACAATACATCTTCCTTGAGTTGCTTTCTGCTCTTTTATTTTTGTACGGTTTGGCCTTTTTGCGATTTGACTTTTTTACGGTTCAATTTTTATTTCGTTTTCGACTGAACTCTGTTTCGATGCTTTTACGTTTTAACTATATATCTTCAATAATTTTACGGATCGTCAAATCTACGTTTCTTCTATTATTTTAGTCTATTTTACTTTCGATTGTTTGTTATTTTCGACTTAATTACGGCCCAAAAAATTTTTTTCGACCATTTTACGTTTTGACAAAACTTTTTTCGATGTTTTTATGGATCATCAGCACTTACACAATTAATGCAACGTGCAGTTGAAACGCAAATAGAAGTTTTCGGACCGTTTTTATCAAATGGTGAGTTGGAACGAAGCTAAAAAATATCGCTAAATAATGATCCGAAAAACCAAAATTATAAGGGCTTATTTATAAGAGGCTAAGGGGGATCCTTTATGAAACTTTTTTTTACTTCGAAGCAATTAAGCACATATAAACTAGAGACAAACTTATCAAAATCAAATTTATCATAACAAAAACATTTCATGTAAAAAAGATAAGTACGCGAAAATGGTATTCCGAAAAAAGAATTGAGATAAAAGTAAGTTTGGAAGTTTGACTTTCGTAGCTCATTCCGAAGTAAAGTTTACATATGTTAAATATGAGCTGAAATGTTTTAAGAAAAGATGGTATACCGCAGATTTGGCGAACTTGGCGGGGCACTGCCCTGCCCCCAGATTTCTTTCAAAATTAATCGTGGTTCTACTACGTTTTACCTCGCTTGTCAAAACGCACTATATAACGATTTTTTGCATGAAAATGATTCTTTGGACTATTATTAGTCGACTTGGATAAACGGGAAATTAAAAAAAAAGTTTGTAACATGTAAGTTAACATTCCATTGGTGACGAAACTGCGAGCGAACTAAATGTGTTGTTGTTGATTGTAAAAATTATAATTTTCTACCACTTGATGTAACACAAAATTGATATAAAATAAGAGAATATAATATTTTACATTTTGTACTGCTATTTTTATGAAACTACAATAAGTAGAAAATTAATCCTATTGGTGCTGAAACTGTCAAGTCAATCAAAACTGTATATGTTTTCAGTTTTGCTGGTGTCTCGTCGAGGAAAAAATTGGCATTGTTGTGAGTCAAAAAATAGATTTTAAATTTATTCAATTTGGTGTGAAATGTTCTTACCGAGTACCAAGCGAGGTTAAATTAAATCCGTAATTTTTTTCTCGCTAATGAATATTTTTAGAAAATTATTATATTTAAAAATATTTATTAGCTCGAAAAAATTTCCGGGAATAATTTAACCTCTGGTGGTATTACTAGTGAAAACAGTATAAAACGACCTAAACTTGTCATTAAAAACAGAAACGGATTTTTAAACATGCAGGTAAAGTCGGCAAAGCACCACAGTTGATTGATGAATGCATACCTGTAAAGCGCATACGCTCTACATAAGTTTTTCACCACGTAAAATAATTTTGGGACAGAAACTTTTCTGAAATGTAACTGATAGTTTCACAGCACCCATTATTACCTTAGGTAATCTGTGGTTTTAAACTGAATTAAGAATTCACGTGCGTTTTGTTACCAGATTTACGGGGTGATTAAACAAAAGGACTAGCCTTATTGGAAATACTATAAATAGTGTGCGGCCATAGTTTACATATTACTAATGATCCCACCAACACTGCCTGACCTGTTAACAGACCCAAAATTGTTTCAGTCAAAAAGTAAGGTAAGGGTGTCAAAATATTTTTTCAATTCTGAATACTTTAAGCTGGACTAATTAAATTAACTTTGCGCGCACATCGTCCTTCACGTACTTATTCTTTTGCTGTCAAAAAAAATTACATATTTTACCCCTAGGGGCCGGAAGTTTGCAAAATGTGTTTTTAGATTATACCTTATATTTTCTAAACTATTGCACCTACACAACTATGTCTTACCAAATTGGAAGCTCATACAAATGCCCCCAGGTCTGCTATACAAAAAAAATTGAAGCCGTTAAGCAGGCCCCCTAGGGGCAAATTTTTTTGTAATTTACAGTAGGAAAAGCTTAATTGACTTATACTCTGCCCTATGTAAGCAAATTTGCAAAATATCTTCATTATTTTTAACTCTACGAAAAAATATATATTTACAATTGAAGAAAGACCTATCAGAAAAATAAATAGTAGTAAACGTAGTAGAACCACGCTATTAAAGATATTTGACAAATATGTTTTATAAAATATATTTTACAAAATTTTTGAAAGTCTTCTAGCCCATGTTTTTAAAAAACATGTATTTTCTTTTATAAAATAATTTAAACTAGAACACTAATAAAATTGTTATTAAAAAAATCCGAAGTGTAATAACAAGCCCTAAACAAAACTATGAGTAAGTAATTCTGTGTGTGTTCAATAGAAACTTACCTGTTTGCATCCAGAGGGCAAAGTCCTGTTGTTCCATGTGCTGGACGGGTGTTGCGAGTGAAAAGGCCTTATGCTAGGAGTGACCATACTGTAAGATACCTACACCACTGTGGTCTAGATACAAGAGAGATTTACACTGCATTGTATACCCAAACAATAACAATAAAAGGTAAGAAAATGGGTATTCCGTATTTCAGGTAGTCAAACTGGTATTTAAAACCCATTTTTAAAAAACTTCTTTCATATAAATTAATTACTAGTATTTTTATATAACATATTTATCAAAATAATTAACTTGGTATGTTCTAAGGTAAATGAAGTAAGTAAGGTAAAGTAAATAATTTATTTCAGAATGTGTGCCTCAGCTATTGTTAAAAAAAATTGTTAGCATAGTAATTTAATAATCAGGGTATTAACATGATATCAAAGTCAAAACATTTGATACTTGATGTAGATGAAACTTAGGAAGTTTAAAATAAATGTGCCTTTCGATACGTCAAAAGAAGTAGTGGCAGCATCATTACCTTATAATACTTTATCACATTTGAACCGAATAAAAGAAAAATCTGGTTGGTGTCTCATGATGTATATTGGCTAAATACATAACCAATCTTCAGAGGAGGTATGTGAGGTCTTTGATCCAAAGATGATTTGACAGCATAGTATTTTTATATAAAAGAGGTTCATATGGCATGTTTATCATAATAAATACCATGATACGTTCTAATGTAAATGTAGTCTAATTAAATAATTGCTTTCAGGCGGTGTGCCTCATATCTAGTCAAGTAAAATTTAGACAGGATACTCATTTAACAATTTTATGACACCTATGTAACAAAATTTGATTTGTTAGTTAAAGATATAGGTATGTTGTTCATATGTAATTGCTTTAAGGAGACGTAACTTTGCTCTTTTCAGTTTTGGCTGAAGATAGTTAACTATTATATTAGTAATAGCTTCATCTGACACTAATTAGATAAAAGCTGTTTTGGTATTTAGTAAGGTAGTTTATCTAAAAAAAAGTGCAGTGTGAGGCAGGTGTTACCTGACTGGGGATAAGGCAACTTGAGGCAGCATGAAGGATTTATAAAGGAGAGGTATAAATGACACAAGTACTGTAAAAATTATTTTGTTTTTTGTTTATGTAAGTTTGCTTTTACCTGTCTATTACATTAAGAGCGTGTGCCTATCCTCCAGCTGGAGTGAGGTGCGGCAGCTTCATCATATTTTTATAAATATGTTTATATGACATAATTGCAATAGAGTCTAAACTGATACTATAAGATGTTAACGCACCTGTAAATTTTTTCATACAATTCGCTTAATTAGCGACTTCAGGCCACGTCTCGTTATTAACTAAAGTAGGCACATATATTTGAAGGATAATATGACACTATTTGACGGTGAATTATTTTGGTATGGATAACGTAGAGTTCTGTGTCACCGGCTCTTGGTAATTTCCACTTTTCTTTCACCTGAGAAAGTAGAGTATTCCTTAAAACCTGAGGTCATCATATAAACCTCTAACTCCAGGAATAGATGACCTGGTGGTTTGTATTATATACCTTGCTAGGATATTTAAACAGTGAAAAGACAATTTACCGAGCACTACCGAGCAACTAGCTTGTTGCACAATCGTTGAAAAACGAATCATTGAAAAACTTTTGATACCGTTTTCCAAATTTCCATTGTGCAAAGTCATCTAGGCTTTCATTCGCATCTCCGTGCTAGTTTTAATAATAATAAGTCTGTATATTTATTAACCAAAATATTTTATTACAATTCTGAATTTAAATAAATATAAATAAACATCTTGGCCCTGAAGCAAATCGAATTGCTTGCTAGGCTAAATTATTAATATAATTAAAACTAGGATTTATTGTCTAAAAGCGTTTAGTTAGTAAACAAAAGCCTATGACATCTTGAACATAACTCATCATTTTTATTCCCTTATCCTCCACATCAGTTTAGGTTATTCAGAAACACTTTAGAAGAATGGCTACTTTCTCACTTCGGCTTTTTTTTACGGTTAAGCGCACTCGCAAGGAGATCCCTATCACGCGCGAGAAGCTGGCTGCTTCTGCGCTTAAGCTTAAATTCTACTTAGTTTTAGATTAGAACTTGCTGGTGCCTTTAAAGTTCCACTTAAATATCAAATTTTGGACCTTAGTGTAAGTGTTAAAATTAGAAGACTTAAGTTGAACTTCTTACCTCAAAGATTATTTTTTTTCGATATTTATCTTTATTTATATTAATTACAATTTTTTTTAACATGATACCTATAAAAATCAAGAAGTTGTTTTTGTTGTATGAGAAAATGCAAATACTAAATACCCCCGAGGGGTACACCAATAATAAAAGTTTATACACCTCCTGCAAAACGGTGCTATATTCTAGGTCCTGCCACTTCTTTTTGGGCCGGACAGGCAGTTAGGACCTTCTGCAGGATTGATTTTGATATTTATTTGGAATATACATTAAAATTTTTTGTAGAAAATATGGAGCTTATCAGGGACAATTAAGAGTTTGAGGAGTTAAAATGTTTAACCAATGGCATACTGCCGCCGCCGCAATGATTTGTTACATCAAATCCACTCCTTAGTCCTAGTCTAAACCATTCAAGGTCAATATTATTAGGATATATGTTCTATGTTAAAGTTCAAACTGCCCTAAGCTTCAAAAAAGTCAGACACAATTGTGATAGGGGCGTTTAACGCACAAGAAACATTCAAAGAGAAGACATTGTTGGAGGATTGCTTCTTCCAATCGTGGAGATCGCTTTTTCCAGTTTTGTCAACAAAATGATTTTGCTATGTCAAACACTTTCTTTAAACTTTCAGCTAGGCGATTATATCTCTCTAGTGCCCTTCTTCTTGAAGAGCACTAGAAGAATACCAAAAGTGGAAGTTAAAAGTGAATGTGGATAAGATACAGTACTTATATATTGGAAACGAGTCAAGTGGGTGAACTAGATAATGGACAAACAATTTCTCCATGCAATGAGTATGTTTACTTGTGTGTCACATTTAATTAGATAACACAGGAACAGACTGTAAGGAACTGGATAATATAATAGTAATATCATAAAAGGTTATTGGATGTCGTAACAATATAAACACTGGTGAAAAGTACGCTGTTGTATGGAGTAGGGACTTGCAGCAGAAAAATACAAAACAAAAATGGCAAGTGTCAAAATAGAGGCAATAAGAAGATTATTGGGAATATCTAGAACATATCATACAAGAAATGAGATCATAAAAGAAAGAATAGGAATCAAGGGAAGCATAACGGATGACATCACTAAAAGACAACTGATAAGGTATGGCCATGTACAAAGGATGGACCTAGAAAAAGAGGGCGTCCTAAACTGGAATGGCAACAGTCAATCCAAAGATCAATGAGTCAAAAAAATCTGATAGAACAACGTGAAAAAACGTTCTAAGCCAACATAGTAGTAGTATCCCTAGTGCTGACCAGAGAGCATCGTCAGTGAAACCTCTCCTTGCGGACACCTGTATTAGGCGGGCAAAATTGTTAAAACCAAGGCGAGGTTTAGAATTTTTTAACCAATAAAAATTGTCGTTTCATTATTAGAGTGTCCAGTGATAAAAAAAGTGAATTTTACATGTACAGAAATAGGGAAAAGCTTGGTTCCAACAAATTTCTCCACCTAATAGAGGTGTCCGCAAGGAGAGGTTTCACATAGTAATTAATAAGCGATAAAAAACTGTACTAAATCTACAAACTGTGAAAGGCTTTCGCGGCCATCGTCCAATGGTGGGTGTGCTTTCGGGCTGTTCGGCCGTCGTCGTTGAATTTTCAACGACGACGGCCGAACAGCCCGAAAGCACAACCACTATTGTATTAAATCTGTTAAAACTTACCGCAGATATAAATTCAGATCTCAACAAAACAAAAATCATTATTTAAAAAAATCGCACTGCAAAGAATAAGCCTTGGCCCAACAATATTATGTTATAATATAGCATGGTAGGAACACAACCTAAAGTAGAAATTAACAAAAGGCATGAAAACATTAATGCATTTACTGAACAAGATACAGAAATGGCCTGGGCGGACGTCAAACGTGCTACCATCGCAAGCACACGCTTCTGTGCCTAACTAAACCAAAAAAGAAAAAGACAGTGTAGGTGACCGACGAACGAGCGATGAAGTAAAAAGGGCAGCGCTTAGTACAATGAAATTATTAAAGAGATAAAAAACAAAATAAAATTCACAAAATAATAATGAATGAATGAATGAATAATACGTCATTAAATCCTATAAAAATGTGTTTTTGTTTTGTGTTCTTTAAAAATAACTCCAACATTGGGACGCCAATAATGTGCTAACCGTTAATCTAATTAACGTAACCATTCGTCCTGATTTTGGCTACACTGTCCCGCCAATATCCCGATTTTTACAAAGCAGTCCTAATTTAAAAAAAAAATGCGTTTGAAAATCAGCATCAATCAAATATTTATTATTCATGAATGTGCCTAAAATCGGAAAGTAAATGCAGTGGAGTATTTGCGTAGATTTTTATAAAAAATTCAAAGATAATCGCATTTAAAAAATAATCCACAACTCTCAGAAATTCCATTAGAAAATAAATAGATCCATGGCGGACCTGATACCTTCCTGCCCATTAACACTCTCCAAGTAAACTACATGCTGTAGTTGCTGCCTTGAAAACAGTTTTTGTAAATATCTCAGAAACTGAGGTACCTGAAGTTTTTGGTTATAACAAAAATTATTAATAAGAATATGTTCTACTATATTCCGAATAACGCATATTGATACAATGTTCTGTTAAAAAGTTAGCATATTTTCCCTTTTTTGACAAAAAACTATCATTAGCATTAATGAATTTTGACCCAAATCTAATCAAACCGTTACCGTGTCGAACACTATTGTTACAAATTTAAGTTAATTAAATTTTATAGTTAGAATTTATTTAGGTTTAGTGTAGTATTAGGTTGACGTATTTTGTGGTTGTCTTCTTAATCTAGGTTTTAGTTGCGTTATCTCTGACAAACTGGTATGCGAACGGTCCGTGTTCTAGAAAAGGGTGGAATTATTCCGAATCGAACAAGGATGGAAAATTCTCGAATAGTAGGCAGACTCTTATATATAGGTCCGGCCCGGTCGTGCATCGAGCAGTCAGAGATAACCAATGGAAGTGATCGCTAGATGTTAACGCGAAGTTAATAGGCGTATTAAAGTAGTGAATTATTAGCAAGTTATTAGAAAGTTTAAGTGCGTGTTTTTGTACATAATTTGTCGAAATAAATTGACGTATCGTTTTCAACAATTGCGAGTTTCAATTTATCGTTGTGAACCCGTAACAATTGGTGTCAGAAGTGAGATTAAAAGAAATAAATAGTGCAAGGACTATCCTTACACAGTACCACCGGCTAGGACAATTAAAAAGAAGAACAAAGTGATTTTGCCAGAATATTCAGAACTGAATAGTGCAAAAACTACCCTTACATAGTACCACCGGCTAGGACAATTGGACAGAAGAACAGTAAGTTATTTTTCCAGAATATTCGAAGAAGTTCGATATTGTTTTATTCAAAAACCAGAAGAGATATTTAAGAACCGACTTCGACATTAACTTTACAGTCCAAAAATTGATAATTAGAGAGATTTTCTAGAATATTCTATCAATTTCTACGACGCTCTATTCGAAAACTAGAAAAAATATCCAAAAAGCGACTTCGACATTAGCTTAGTAATTTCAAAAGCAAGAACGAAAAAGAATTTCTAGAAGATTCCATAACATTCTACGACGTTCTATTCAAAAACTAGAAGAGATATACAAATCCCGACTTCGACATTAGTTTAGTTATTTCAAAAGTAAGAATTAGAAAGAATTTCTAGGATATTCCATAACATTCTACAACGTTCTATTCGAGAACCATAAGAGATATATAAAAACCGACTTCGTCGTTAGCTTAGCTATTTAAAAAGTAAGAATTGGAAATAATTTCTAGAATATTCCATAACATTCTACGACGTTCTATTCAAAAACTAGAAGAGATATACAAATCCCGACTTCGACATTAGTTTAGTTATTTCAAAAGTAAGAATTAGAAAGAATTTCTAGGATATTCCATAACATTCTACAACGTTCTATTCGAGAACCATAAGAGATATATAAAAACCGACTTCGTCGTTAGCTTAGCTATTTAAAAAGTAAGAATTGGAAATAATTTCTAGAATATTCCATAACATTCTACGACGATCTATTCGAGAACCAAAAGAGATAATCAAAAAGTGACTTCTACATTTGCCTAGTAGCAGAAAGAGTGACATTTACTAGTATAGTACAGAACATTCCATTAGGTCTTATTTAAGAATCAGAGGAGATATTGAAAAAAAAACCAACTACGACATTAACTTTATAGACCAAAAAAAATAAATAAAAAAAAATAAAAAACATTTTAAGTGATTTATCAGGAAGTTGATGCTTACTAGACAAGGATCAGCAAAGATAGAAGATCTAACTAAAATGATGCAGGCTCTCGCAGCTCAAATGGCTCAAAACCAGAACGATATAAGACAGACCATTGAGCAAAACCAGAACGACATGAAACAGACCATTGAACAAAACCAGGGCGATATGAAACACACCATGGACGACATGAAACACACCATTGAACAAAATCAGAATGATATGAGACACACCATCGACCAAAACCAGAACGATATGAGACAGAAATTAGATGGCATGCAAGAAAACTTCGATCAGATAAAGAGCAACTCCGAACAGCTGAGAGAAGAGTTCAAGGCAGCAACTGAATATCTTAAGGAAGAAATATCTCAAAGAATGCAGAATGTAGAAGAAACCGTACAAGATAAATTGCAGAATGTTGAAGAAAAAGTGGAGATCAAGCTACAGAATGTGAAAGAACAAGTTTTTCAAACAGTGGAAGAAAAATTCCAGGACGTATCAAAGCAGCTTATAAAGCTTCAGAAAGAACACAACAAAATAAAAGCTCAGGGCTATGTTGTGAATTCCAACCAAAACATTAAGCCTCCAAATTACGATGGTACGTCTTGCTGGTCCACCTACAAACAACAGTTTGAAGCTGCCGCTGCTGCAAATGGCTGGGACGAGAAAGCTAGAGCTTTGTTAGTAGCTCTACGAGAACCTGCTCTGGGACTTTTACGGTCTATTCCAGCCGAACAAAAACAAAATTACAATGCTTTAGTGGCAGCCTTAGAAAGAAGGTATGGAGACGAGCACTTTGCGAAATTTACATTGGTCAGAATTAAATGTTCGTCAACAAAGAGCAGGGGAGTCATTACAAGAGTATGAAGCGAATATCAAGAGGCTGATGTACTTGGCTTACCCAGAAATGCCAGAAAATTACAGAGATCCCTTCACGGTAGATCGCTTTATTAACGGCTTGCGAGACACGGACTTAGCAAAATTACTTCGTCGAGAACGCTTCCATAACAGCAGCGAAGTGTTGATTCGAGCCCTTGAAATTGAGTCATCAAATCAAATATGTCCAGGCCAAAAGTAAGGGCTGTTTCAATTCACGAGGGTGAAGAAATGTGCAATGAACAAGAGGTTCCCTCAAAGACGCTAAGCCAAATTCTTCAATCACTGAAAGAGAAGATTGACTCTTTAAAAGAACATTCAACACAATTGTCATGTCCAAATGAGGTCTCGCCTACCATCTAGCGGGACAAAGTACAGCAGAGGAGATCAGGAAAAACTAAAACTTTTCAACACGGAAAGGCGGGTGTTAACTAATGGAAGGGAAGCCCCCAAAATTTACACTATTAAGAGTTTAAAACATACTGCTGACACCCTCAACATTGACGGACTTATAAATGGAAGACAAGTTAACATCACAGTAGACACCGGTGCAGCCATATCATTGCTTAAGTCCAAAATTGCAACGAGATATAAAATTCGACCAACAGAAAAGGAAATAACACTTAAGCTTGTGACTGGAGAATCCGCCGACGTGTTGGGGCAGACAGACATAGACCTACAGCTGGGAAGATTAAAGATTCGCCACACTGTATTGATTGCCGAAATAGAAGACGAATTTATTTTGGGAATGGACTTGATAAGTAAACATGGATATAAAGAACCAATAAAGGTTGTGGCAGTATGCAAGACTGGTCGATAACAGTGAGACCATAACTTTTGGGAGGCTAGAAAGTAAAACATCAAGCTGCGTCGGACTCATAAGCCAACAGAACACACCCAACACCTACCTCATTGCAAAGTCACTAGTAAAAACCGATAAAGACATCCCGATTAGAGTCGCCAATATTTTCCCAAATAGTGTCAAAATTAATAAAGGGGAGGTGGTAGCATTATTTGAGCCAGTCCAGAAAGTAACAAGATGTGAAGAGCCAACTTCGGAGGATAAAAGTAAGTTACCAACGGAGGTATTTCAGCAATTTCAGTCAACATCTCACTCCAGAAGAATTTCGTAAAGCGAGAGAGTTTATAGAAGAACAAAGTAATATCTTTGCACTAAGAGTAGTTCGGGACGCACAAACCTTATTCAACATTCCATCAACACTGGCGATGCCCAACCGATAAGACAGCCCCCAAGAAGACTACCATTGGCCAAACAAGAAGAAGTTCACAATGTCATTAATGAAATGCTCAGCGACGGTGTTATTGAAGAGTCATCAAGTCCTTGGTCATCTCCTGTGGTGTTGGTCACTAAAAAGGATGGAAGTACTAGATTTTTGTGTCGATTACAGGAAACTTAACGATGTGACCAAGAAAGATAGTTACCCACTGCCAAGAATAGACAACACATTAACAACATTGGCAGGATCATGCTGGTTTTCTACTCTTGACCTAAAAAGTGGGTATTGGCAAGTAGGAATCTTTGAAAAGGATAAAGAGAAGACTGCATTCTCTGCTGGAAGTGGACTCTATCAGTTTAATGTGATGCCATTTGGCCTATGCAATGCTCCAGCTACACTTGAAAGAATAATGGAAGTCGTTCTACAAGGCCTTACTTGGAAAACCTGTCTAGTAAATTTGGATGATGTCATAGTAATAGGGAAATCATTTTAAGGTCATCTAGACAATTTATGAGAAGTATTTTCAAGAATCAGAAATGCCAATCTCAAATTAAACTCAAAGAAATGTTTTCTATTCCAAGAAAAAGTTGAATTCCTGGGTCACGTCGTTTCCCGAGAAGGCATCCATACTGACGAAAAGAAGTTACAAGCAATAAAAGAATGGCCTCAGCCTCGTGACAAACATGAATTGAGAAGCTTTTTGGGTATGTGTACATACTACAGACGATTTGTAAAAGGATTCGCCAAAATAGCGTCTCTATTACATAGACTTACAAAAGATAAAGCTTCTTACAGATGGAATACTGAATGTGACCAAGCATTTAGAAGACTGAAGGCAGCATTATGTTCTAGTCCGATTCTCGCATATCCTATTCCAAAAGGTAAATTCATATTAGATACTGATGCGAGCAACGATGGCATAGGGGCAGTACTCTCCCAAGTACAAGATGGAGAAGAACGGGTCATCGAATTTTTCAGCAAAAAGCTATCCAAACCAGAGAGAAATTATTGTGTTACCAGAAAGGAGCTCCTAGCCATCATTAAATCCGTGGATCACTTTCACAAATTTCTCTATGGACAAGAGTTTCTGATTAGAACGGATCATGCTGCGTTACAGTGGCTCATGAAAATGAAACAACGTGAGAGACAAGTCGCGAGATGGATAGAAAAGCTACAACAATACCATTATCAAATTAAGCACCGAGCGGGAAGGGTGCATAATAATGCAGATGCATTGTCCAGAAGACCTGGCCCTGAGGATTGTAAACATTGCGGGAAAATTGACCAGAAAGAAGGAATTACCTACGTGCGCCAGATAAAGTTAGAACCAGATGAAGAATGGATGTCGGGTTCGATTAGAACCACACAACTTAACGACAAAGATATAGGACCTATCTTGCGATTGAAAGAAGAGAACAAGCCACGACCATCATGGCAAGATATCGCAAACCAAGAGGTGATATTCAAATCACTGTGGGCACAATGGGATTCACTGATAGTAGAAGAAAACATCCTTAAACGTGCCTGGGAAAGTGCCGATGGCCTTACTGTGATTAATCAAGTAGTGGTTCCTAGGAGCATGGTAGACAATATAATGGCCGAATCCCATGGTGGAAAATCAGGCGCGCACCTAGGCATAAATAAAACCATGGACAAAATTCGAAACCCATTTTATTGGGTCAATTACTTTCAAGATGTGAAAAACTGGTGCCGCCGATGTTCGACTTGTGCAGCCAGCCAAGGTCCCAAAACAAGGTCCAGAAGTCAAATGAAACAATATAACGTAGGTCTGCCATTCGAACGCATTGCTATTGATGTGGCCGGACCATTTCCAGAAACTAAAAGGGGCAACAAATACATCCTTGTTGTCATGGATTACTTTAGCAAATGGCCAGAAGTTTTTGCTTTGCCTAACCAAGAGACCGCTACAGTTCTGGTAAATGATGTTTTCAGCCGATTTGGCATTCCTTTGGAACTTTATTCAGATCAAGGAAGAAACTTTGAATCAAAGCTCTTTCAGAATCTCTGTGACCTTTTAGGAATACATAAAACACGGACTACTGCTTTACATCCGCAGTCAGATGGCATGGTTGAAAGATTTAATAAAACAATAGAACATCTTTGCAAAGTTGTTGATGAGCACCAAACAGATTGGGACCAATATATTCCATTGTTTTTGATGGCCTATAGAACCGCCATTCACAATACGACAGGAGCTACTCCATCTAGTATCCTGTTTGGTAGAGAACTGCGTTTACTATGTGATATCATGTTTGGTTCACCTGAAGAAGAACACTTAGAGGTTAATGACTATGTCGAACGTTTAAGGCATTATCCATGAAGTGGTTAGAGAGCGAATAGAAATAGCCAGTGACCGCATGAAAGCGAGATATGACCTGAAAGCAAACTCTTCAGGGTTCAAAGAGAATGATCAAGTCTGGCTATACAATCCTCAACGCAAGAAAGGAAGATCACCTAAGTTGACACCACCATGGGAAGGGCCTTATAAAGTTGTTAAGATAATTAATGATGTAGTCTACCGAATCCAGAAAAGCCCGAAGTCCAAGATAAAAGTTGTTCATCTAGACAGACTAAAACCTTACCTGGGAAATGTTGATCGAGACGATCAAACCTGAAGAGGAGGATAGTGTTACAAATTTAAGTTATTTAAATTTTATAGTTAGAATTTATTTAGGTTTAGTGTAGTATTAGGTTGACGTATTATATGGTTGTATTCTTAATCTAGGTTTTAGTTGCGTTATCTGTGACAAACTGGTATGCGAACGGTCTGTGTTCTAGAAAAGGGTGGAATTATTCCGAATCGAACAAGGATGGAAAATTCTCGAATAGTAGGCAGACCCTTATATATAGGGCCGGACGTCGTGCATCGGGCAGTCAGAGATAACCAATGGTAGTGATCGCTAGATGTTAACGCGAAGTTAATAGGCGTATTAAAGTAGTGAATTATTAGCAAGTTGTTAGTAAGTTTAAGTGCGTGTTTTTGTACATAATTTGTCGGAATAAATTGACGTATCGTTTTCAACAATTGCGAGTTTTAATTTATCGTTGTGAACCCGTAACACTATTTTACCTGAAAATTTCATGAAAACGGTCCAGCGGCTTAGAAGCTATCGTGTTACGGACGGACATATATACACACAAGCACACAAACAGAGGTCACGCCGATATTGCTAATAGACCAGACAAAAATTTATGAAATTTTGTACACGTATACATTACCTTTCAACGGTTCTAAGAATCTACTTCGTTAAATTGTTTGTTTAATTTTCGATATACGAGATTCGTACAAACATATGTTTTTTATTTATTAAACTTCTTCACAACCGGGACCGCCTTGTATATACTGTCTACATTTTTCAAAATTTCTAATATATTGATGTATAACACTATTACAATTTTTTTTGAAATTAAGGAAAATATGGAAATTATTCAGTTTTTCTAAAAAAAATCTTTTTTTGTTATTTAATTTTCAAAAGCAGAAAACAAAAAACAAATAATACGGATTACGATAAAAAGTTTTTGGAATTTCTCTGCTACTAAAAGGTCATAAAAAAATCAAATATGCTACAGGGGAAGCACAATAAGTTTTTATGTTGACAAAAACACAGCAAAATTTTATTATCTTGAAGATATTGTATTCATTCGGATTTATCAAATTTTCATTAAAACCGTTTCAGTTACTTAAATAAATTAAGAACCAGTATATAGCTGGTTTATAGCGCTTTCACAAGAAAGAACAAAAAAATTTCTTGATACAAGGATAAGCCCCACAAATAATCAGAAATATTAAAAATGCCTATTTGGTGTCTCTTAATTTTATTTCAAATTTGTCCGTTTTTACATCATAATATTGCCATTTCCACTGTGGATTTCATCCGGTAATACATTTTTCCTTCTCTAAATATTTCTTAATAAAAAAATATCACTTTTATTGTTTACCTAGTTGTCTGGAACGTTTTAAAAATGACAATCAAGCTCCTGATGGGGATACATTAATAAAATTTGATACGATTAACAGAAATATTATTGCTGACGAGCAAACTTATACAGGGAATTTTGGAATATTGTTGGGGTCATTTGCTACCTTTTCAACCTTGGAACTTGGGTCCTAAGGGTCAGAGCAATTGTTTTTCTTATCAAGTCCGAACAATTATTGCCCGTCTCACGGAATATCCGTATTTTAAAGCAGAATTGTTTTTTTTAATTAATGTGTAGCATACCGTTAGAAAGGTAATCAACTAGAAAAGTTTTTAAAAGAAAATAAAGTTCTCAAGTGTCGATACTTTTTTAATTTTTAATTTTGAAATTGATTTTCTTTCACAAAATCACTAATGTTCTTCAATAAAAAACCCCGTATGTCCTTTGGTACATAAATTGTAACAAATCTATTAATTAGTTGAAGTTGCATAAGATTACAGAATTATAAAAAAAATTGTGATTTTCCAGACATTAATAAAAAGCTTACGAGGGTTTAAAGGTGGGATTTTGGGTAATTTGAGAAAAAAAAATTAAAAATTCATATCTCTTTAGCCGTGATTCTAAGGACCCAAGTTCCAAGGTTAAAAAGATACTAAATGACCCCAACAATATCCCAAAAAATTTTGACGGTTCATGTGCCGAACACCCTATATAGTTACCTGGAATTTTGCACGCATCTCAAAATATCGCCATTTCTTTTTGTAAAGATATGCTAAAATCGACGTTTTTTTTTAAATACTTAATACAATGTAGCCAATTGCCGAACTTAACAAAATATGAACGGAGTTTATCTGCTTCCATTTTTTAGTTATACTCGGGCTGAATCAAACCTTAAAACTCAGAAGCGCAGAGTATCTCTGTTGAGGATTATTTGCCCGTAAAACTTTTTGTTTAGTCGTTAACTCTACACTTTCATGAATTTCTTTTAAATTTCAAAACGTTTTTTTAAATTAAACTTTTGAAATTGTACAGGAAGATCTAAAATTATTTTTTTGTGTGTCTTTGACAGATACGGTTGCAAGTTTCTTTTGTGCCATTTCCGAACTCATTAAATCCACATCTCTAGTTACACCTTAGTAACATGATATACGGCGATGTGGCGCCGGATTAATACCTTACACTTCACACGTCGCGTCGGTTCCCTTAACTGTTCCTAACGACATTATTATTTCTCGTATATTGCCTTTCCACGGTTTTTCACATTACCTTTTGGATAGAGCCGGATACGGACATATATTTTCCTAAGATTTCCATATTCCCCACGGGGGCTTTGCCATTCATCCACTAAGAAGTGCGGAAAGTGGTACTTTTCCGCACGTAAGGTTAAGCCATCAACGGCGAAAAAATTACTTTACGCATGTGTTAATTACAACATTTTTCCTACAAGCATAAATTATAAATAGACTTTTCCGCACTGGTAAGGAAAAGTAATTTTACTGCACAAGTGCGTTAACTATAACCCATGCAAGTAGGATAAATTATTATCAAAAATTATTTGCCCTTAAAGCGCCTTTTTAATTTTATATTTGGTAAAAAGTGCTGCGGAAATATGTGGTTAATGTGAACATTCGGAAATTAACCGTTTGTGTCCCAACATACCAGAATTTTATTTCTTTTTTAAAAAAAGTTCATAAGCTATGTCACTGGACTAACTAAAAGTCCTCTCGGGGCAGGACTACTTTAGTTGTATATACCTAATAATAATGTCTCAATTCAAGTATCATAATTATTTATGAAGCAATGTACAAATAATTAACACATCATAACATTTTCAATCCCAAACCGACATTTCGTGGTATTCCAACACATTCACACAAAGAAATACTCCACATCGGGAGCACTTTAAATGAGACAAACAGGCCAGTGCGCCCCTATATATGATAATGTTAAGTCATTCGGCACGATGTAGTTATACTTTCTGCTAGAGTGCTTCTTGGGCTTCCAGACTCGCTTCCAGTGGGTGTCGTAGCTAGAGGCCTACTTCTTTTCGTAGAGTTAGAAGCTTTTGCCATTAAACCCATGCATACTTGTCTTCTCTTCTGAACTCAAGTAGAGTAATAGATTCTTCAGGATGTAACTTCTTATAAACTTCATAGCTGTTAACAAATGACATATCCAAAATTCCAAGAAATAGCCCATGCTACCATTTTTTACAGCATCTATTTACGCAATACGCTTATTATATTTAGGTGCAATATTTGGGCTTGCGGTATAATCATCTTTTTAAAGTCGTTTCTTAGTTGAAGCCTGCGTTTTATGGAAATTTGAGCACAACTCTGTTATCAGACCATTTAAACAATGTAATACCAGTATTTGAAACTCCAAAATCAAAATCCCGTGTCTTCATTTTTTTGTCATTAATAAGATCTTTGGGAAGTGCAATTCGAGACACAGCGCGGCCAATTAACATTTGCATTAGGTATAAATTTTTCAACTTTAGGTATATTTTTGTACATATCTAAACACCCGTTAATAATTACAGAAAATAGTAATACACTACACTACATTTTTTAAAAGCAGTTTTTTTTGTGTCAATAATTTTTACTTTTAATAATTGCTACCTAATACTACAAAATTTTAATTTTTAAGGTCAAAAGAAAAAATCGAAAAATAAATGAATTGATGACCGATATGATATATTCCTAGCCCATAAGCACAGTCCAACTAAGCTCAATGCTATATCAACCTTGAACACAGTTTTTTGTAAATATCTCAGAAACAAAAGCTTGCCTGAAGTTTTTGGTTACAAAACAAATTATTAAGAAAGATTCTACTATATTCCGAAAACCGCATATTGATACGATGCTTCGTTAAAAATTGAACGTAGTTAATTAACTGTCACAAAACTGTCATTAGCAGTAATGGATTTTGACCCAAATCTATAAAGCTTGTTACAGTGTCAAAGACTATTTTACCTGAAAATTTCATAAACATCGGTTCAGCAGTTTAGGAGCTATCGTGTTACGGACAGACAAACACACACACCTACACAGACAGACGTCTGGCTGATATTGCTAAAATAGATCCAAATACACCCAATAACACATTTTGGCTTTATCTAAAAAAAAAGATTTCGTCGAAAATAATATCTTCTCTAGCAATTGCTGCGCGAACTGGGAAGGTAAAAATTGTTAAATTTTTTAAAAACAAAGAGTTTTCATGCAAAATTTAATAGGAATTTTTCTCTTATTTTTGCCTTTTCTATTATCTTTTTAAGTTTGGTGCGTCCTTTACACCCTGAACATGTACACAAAAAAAAGCTTAACAAAGTACGGTTTGAAAACCCTAGAAAGGTACCCTTTCTTTGCATTATTATTATTGATCTATTATTTAAAATTAAACGATTCTCACCAGAGCTTATGGTTTTTGGGATATAATTATACTATTTGCATCACTTAACATTTTAAGATGTGACATAGGATATTATCGTTCTCCTCCTGCTATTTCACGAGCAATTTTTTGCTTCATGATTGTGATAGAGGGAAGTAACAAGGACCCTTACTCTTTTTACCATTAGCTCATCTGTCCTCCTTTTTGGGAGGTCAAATAATTTTATGGTGTAACCCGAACCTGTTTAACACCAATTTCGGCCTTCTTAAAAGAAAACAGAAGAGCTAATTGCAAATAAATATGTTTCTGAGAATGCGCTCAATTTATTTTTTCTACAATATGTTTTTTGAAAACAGTATGTCGCTATTCAAAATTTACACAATATCGCAGCATCATAAGCTTTATCATAACGTTATCCATACACGTCGCCGTCTGTTGCACGAGACTCATTACACTAAAGCTTCAACAACATACAAAGGTGGCTCCGTGACTGGAAAACCAAAATCAACCCGACAAAGACCAAGGCAATTCTATTTACAAAAACCAGAACACCTCCACACAGATACATCGTAATAGAAAACCAGAACACTCAATGGTCAGACACAGCCAAGTACTTAGTACTGCAGTTTGATAAGAAAATAACATGGAAAACCCACCTTACAAGCACAAGATTCAAGGCAGCACGGCAAATAAGCCTACTCTACCCTCTAATACGACGGGAGAGCAAGCTAAGCATGAGACACAAACTCACCATACACAAAACTATGATAGGTCGCATCCTCACATACGGATGTCAGTCATGGTCTACAGCTGCCAAAACATATCTCAAGCGACTGGAAGCCCTGCAAAGTAAAACACTAAGAACCATCATCGGAGCACCTTGGTTCAATAGAAATTAAACTATTAAAAACGACCTACAAGTAGACACACTTCAAGCACATATGAGAGCGCTAAATGACACCCACTTCAAAAAAGCAGAAATCCCACTACAGTTGATAGCCACCAAAATCCACAGACGGAACAGGACTGGTATTCTCATAAATTGACTTAAAAACGTTACGTTTTAAAAACGCTAAGCGAAACGCACAGCACCCTTCTTGCATGGCAGTTGCGCTGACGGATCGAATTTGGTATTCACGGTGGTAAATGCGCCCTTGGGATGGAACTTGTTAAGCATCCTTCAAATTCTCGCTTTTTGTTCATGTTTTTTGACATTTGTGGCATACATTAGAGATTTTTTTTAACCTAGTTAGTTATTTTTGTTATTTGTTGATAACAATATCGAAAATCTAGAGAAGGTGATGGTTAGAAATGTTTTTAATGAGAGATGTTGGGCTAGCGGTGTCTTAACATGATTGTAATGACCCCTGCTGCACTCCTAGGGTATAATAATAAAGGTTATATAGACGTAAACCATAAATTTTCATCATATTCTAACAAATAAAATAAAGTTTTAAAAGAAGATTTAGTTAAAAATCTTCAATAATTTTAGAAATTTAAATTTTTTAAAGTTTTGGCACGACCACCACCATTTCATTGTTCCAACTGAATACACTCGCTTATACTAGAGTGTTTCCAATAAGGCTCAAATACTCGGTTACCTACTCTACAGGGTACCTTTACATATAGAAGTATGCCTGTGACCTGCCCATAAACAATTTTTAATTATTTATTTATCTGTACCATTTTAATAAATTCCAGAGGGGAGAGAAATACAAGAAATGTTTATTCGCAAACTTAAAATCCTTCATTTCTACCTTGAAGAATAAGTAATTAAAGTATAGGCTGAAGGTCTCCTTTAACTACTATAAATACAAAATTGGCCAACAAAATTAATAACTGTGTGCATAATACATTTTAATAGGTTTGAAGTTTTTAAAAACACCAAGCGATTTTCAAAAACAGATGCCAATTGGTAGGTGTTTTTAATCACGGTTACCGTTTTAAAAAAATGCTCAGCGCAATCGTACGTGAATACCGTTTTTGCACTTTTGGTCAGGTGCTTAGCGAATTTGACGTCTTAAAACGGTAAGCGTCTTAAAAACGCTATGCGTTTTTCATTACGAGAATAGCTGTCCGTACCTACAAAGTGCCAAGCGGCAACCTGCCGATTTTTTAGATTAGTTTAGCTTTAATAAAGTTTGTATTTTTAGACTAGTAATTGTAAAAATTGTTAAAGCTTATAATTTAAACTAGAAAAAATAAAAAGTTTTAAACAGAAACAGCCGCCGTGCCGTCGGGAACACATCGGCGCCAAGCTGAGGTGGTAGCGGTAAAAACCTCTCTAGTTAAATATGTTTACATACTCCAATTCTATAGTAACACGTATAAATGGCAATGTAGTGCTAGAAAGAAGTTACGGTTGACTTTGACTTTGACACATAAGGTGAAATTTGAAGTTTTTTGATAAGTTATGTCAGCTAGTTTAATTTGTTCTCTGTTACGCGGATTTTTTTTTAAAACATATTGTTAAATTGTATGATACTTTTTGTAATTTCGGTGAACAATAGTTACTATACCTATATCAAATTTTGACAGCTTTAAAAAAAGCTGTCCTTATATCCATGCAGAATTATTATATTACAACTATGTCTCCTTCGTCCGACATGCTGGCGATTCTACACAGAACCCCCATCCACTAATAGATGGTATGTCCGCAACGCGGACCAAAACCCGTTTTGGCCACGAATTACATCATGTAGAATAATTTAGATGATAAAATAATGACATTGGCATGCAAGCTAATGTTTAGTGTTCCTTTAGTGTCCAAGGAACTAACATATTTTGCAAAAAATGAAGTCTTGAGTGCGCTTGGATTGATTTGATTGATTCATATCGGAGTGGGCCTTGCAGCTCTTCTACTGCGACCATCTGTGGATCTATTGTGGCTCACTTTTGAGTGATATCTCACCACTGTATGCCTTATCCTCCAAACAGTTGGCTCAGTCAGTTTGGGTGAGACACTGTTCAGATTTTCGGAATCGATCTGAGGTTTATAGAAATTGTTCTAACGTAAACGTGAAATAACCGGAGAATCGCACAATACATGTCTGACTGTTTCGTCATCCTCCAGGCAGAGTCTACATTCGCTCCCTTCTATTAGTCCCATTCTGTACATTAGTACTCTTATTCGACATTTTAATTTAAAAACGTTTTTAACTTCTATAACTATAACATCTCAGTAAATGTAAATGCAATAATCGAAATATCTTAGTTTCTCATACATCTCTACCCAGCCCTTTTGAGATAAAATGTGTTCGCGTTTTTCGCATTTTTGATATAAATGACTTCACGCCCTTCACTGTCTGAAACCTGAAGAAGGGAAATTTGAAAATAATCTTTAAAAATGGATTGAATCAAGCAGAACGATCGACTGCAATATATTGGGTATTGGGTATTGAAATTGATAAGGTTTCCCTGTTTTTAAGAAAAACAACAAATATGTTGCCAGGTGTATAGGGTAAAATTTACCGTTCAACTTTAGACAATTGCCGGGATATAAAAAGAATACGGTCTGGACAACGAGGGCACGTTAGTTAAAAGGCCGAAAAATTTTCATTATGAAAGGCATTCCTATATTTTTTTTAGGTGTAACTCAAAAACATTTTTTTTCCAAAAAAAAAAAAATTATTTTTCAAACACACTGTACTTCAATCTAGTCAAAAAGATTAATTGGAAATTTTCTTTTAACTTAATTTACTAGAAAAGTTAAATTTAAATTTAGGGTTCACTCAACATTTCTCCCCGCTTTGCTTCATCTGTAATTCATAATTGTGTTGTGTTTATAACATTATTTTATTTTATATATTTCATTTAGTTTACTAGCTTAAATGACTTCGACTTTTAGGTCGCAATGGGGGTCACTACTTCGAGCGTACCAATGTCCAATCACAATGTTTTTAATACTTTATTTTGAAAGCTCTGTGCAAGCTGTGCTTGACAATTTGCGATTGCTTAACTCGGGTTGGTTAAGCAGCGGAACAATAAGGAATAAAGTAACTAGTATTTATTTTGTTTACTGCCAGGGAGCAAACTTACATCCTGCAATGACCAATAAGGCGTATGGTAAAGTAAACTTAAGTAGATATGGTGAAAACCACTATCAAATGTTGAATCTGTTTTAGTAAGATTAATCTTTTCTTTTTATATTAGAAAATTATTATGTTTCGTGATAAATAACAAAATATAAAATTTAATATATCGTGCTGTTTGTAAAACGAAATCATTTATATAATTACAATAGGTAAACCTGAGAAGGCTAATTCATATATTTAAAACCTAATTTCTCAAGATCACCTGTATGTTTAAATAATCAATTAACGAAAAAATTTAGATTTATGAAAAATGGTCAAACAGAAAATCTTTTTTCTCGTCTCTCTAGGATAAGTGACCGTAGGGACCTTAGGTTGACTAAATTTTGCCGTGTGTTAACTGGCTAAAATATTGCTGATTATGTGGTAGGTAAGTAGGTACTGCTGCTTCATTTATAAGTTGGGTCAGTTTCTTAAAACTGCTGACAGTGAATCTAGGCATCGGTTGTGTTTAGGTTTTGGGGTCATTGTATGTCGTAGAACTTTTCGCTTTGGTGGCAAATTGTTTCTTTTGTAAATTATTATGATGTATTTTTGTTTTTGTTGTTATTTTTTCACTATTGTAGGTGCCATGAAGAAATTGTTACTTGGGAGGCAAAAATGATTAAAAAGTTGTTCCTGACTTTTGGTTATTTTTGGATTTGCTTTTCATTCTGATGATGTTACTATTTAAGCACATTTTTTACTTTAAAATGTGGTACGGTCATTTTGCGTTTGTCTTATTGGTAACAGTAAATCGCAGTTAAGGAATGACTTTTATTTTGAATTTTGACAAATTTTTTGGTTTTTGAACTTTCCCATTTGATTTGATATGCTGAATTTTGTTGTCTTTTACTAAGGATTTTCCTTTTGTTTCTTCTCTAGTAACCAAAATGACTGGAGGTATTTTCTAATATATATGATCCGAGTAAGATTATAAATACTGTTCTTTTTTAATTTTCTGAGTTTGAGCCTTTGATTCTATTGTAGGAATTTTGTTTTAAAACCCTTGGAACCATCTATGGTATTACTTTTCTACTTCAAACGTCAATTTCTTTAATAATAATTTCATCATAGGTAGGTCCCAAGTTTCTGCATCTTACACAGATATTTGAATGTCTCTAAAGCGCTGGTACACACACGCGTTTTTCTGCAGCGCGACGACGCAGCGTTACCGCAATTGCGGTCCGTGATACTATGAAATAAATGGCGCGATTCACACAGTTGAGCGGCAAACGCGCGTTCGTCACTGCGCTGCAAAAAAACGCGTGTGTATATCGGCGCTAAGGAACTGACGGATCTCCGTATACAGCTGTTGCAATTATTTGTACATACTTGGGAGGTTTCGGGTATCATCTTAATGATCCATAATGACGTTCACTTGGCCCTCCAGCATAGTCATTTGCGTCACTCCTGGATATAAAAAAGGCATATTTTGTAGTTAGCAAGATGCTGTCTTGTTGTTACAGCCTTCTAGTGCCTTCAACTTTTTTTCTTGTAGATCAACTAGAATTTTTTATAGCTCACATGAGAAGTGCAGTTTATTCGCTATTACTCTAATGGGCCTTAATTTTTTGTTCTCGTATCTATGCCATTAATGCTTTATTTTATTTAGCATTTTATTAACCTGCCGATAGCTAACTGCGTCTTGTACATTAATTTTAATATTTTCGTTCTTTAAAACTTTTATTTAAACTCCATTTATAATTTTTACCCTTTCACAAATATCGTGAAAATCAAAAAAATGCAACACAAAAAAATATCCGAGGAACTGGCACATGGAATATAATTCGCTTGACTCACATAACTTACCACCAAAAGGATTCAGCTAGGTTAGCTCTTATTTCCGAGGTATTCGGAACTTAAAACTAAAGAGCAGCCTACCATTTTTTTCTGTATAACTAGTATAGTAAGCTTTTCTCGAAAAAATATTTGAAAAGTTTATTAAGAAAATTGTCGTCAAATCAAAGTGTCGTGCGATGTATATGTTTCACTATAAAAAATATTTTGCGTATATATTCAAATCCAAGTACTTCTTTCGAAATATTATTTTATACATTTTACATTAAAAGTATCTTTTCTCTTAACGGAATTGCAACATTGATAACTCATTTGATAACATAATTTCCTTCTCTTCCAAACATGGTTCCACACGTTTTGTCGTAAACATGTTGGTTTCTGCGATAAAAGAAGAAAAAGCTGCACTTCTTATTTTTAAAATTCCTTTTCTTGTTTATACGAGCCAACTTTATTAAATCGTCGTGGAATTAGAAACTGAACATTGAAAATTTTTTTGCGGAAATTCACCGCATATAATATTTCATTAAATTTTATTGCACAGTGTTATTTACACCATTTGCCATAATCGGTGCAGGTAATGGAGCGTTTTTAACCTTAGTAGGAGGTTCTTCGTGTTTTGGTTCTTTGGAGGGCTCTTCAGTGCCAGAGCTTTTTTGTGGTGGTGAGAGTGAAATATTCACGACGTTTTTTCCGACCTTCTCTTTTTTGTGTGATCCACTCAGTTTCTCTAGCAAGATCGTCCTCATCAGTATTGTAGTCCATGTTAGACACTTCTTTTGAAGTGACTTTTGTTTTTAAATCGGCAAAGTTTTTTGCATACGATTCAGTTGTCTCGGAGATAACATAATAACACTTCTACACTATGTGAACTTTCTCCGTTTTGAGATTTTGGGCTATCCTGAAATAACTCAGCATTTTCCATTATTTATTTTGTTTGAAGTTTTCGTTAATTTTTAAAACAAGCTTCACAGGTGATACACTTTTTTGCTTTAAACACAGATTTTGCACGCGCGGTTTATTATATAAAGAAAACAAGCCGCAAATTTGACCTGGTTAGCACTATTATGTAGGTACATCCCAATACAACCATATCGATCTGCGATCGAATTAACACTGACCAAGACAATTAAGACATTAAAATGTAAAATGTTATGGTGATAGGATTTAAATTTCAACTTGAGTGAATAAATCCCTTCGTTTTTGAGTAAGAGGCTATTTTGTTTAAAAATACCCCCTCAGAAAAATTAACTTTAAAATTTGACAGTTAAATCATAAAATACTTTTTGAATTCAACAAAAAAAGAAGTGTCTAGCCCAAACCGTTTACGAGATACAAATTAGTTAAATTTTGAAATTATTTGTGGTGGGGCTTAGCAGAAGGGCCAACATATTAAGGGGGGCTAATATTTTTTTCTGGGCATAAAATTGGTCTCTATTTTGAAAAATCTTGATTGAACGTTTGGCTCTAAAAATTGCACGCTACTGCCCGCTTGCCTCTAAACTAATATTAGAAGGGACCAAACGTTTGACAGTGGGAAGGAAGAATTAACCCACATAAATGAATCGTCTTCGGTGGTTCAATATTTAGAGCGTTTGCGTACAGAGCAAGAGATTCCGGGTTCGAGTCCCGGCCGAACACTTTTTTCCTATTTTTCTTTCTTTAATTTCGCTTGTTGTTTATAGTTTTAGCTCCTTGCATTATTTGTAATTTGGTATTTGAGAATTATATTAGCAATCGCTCATTGCGATCAGAAATTTTAACACACGAAAAGGTGATCTTATGTTTTCAGACGTTGATACTTTACGTCTAATTTAAGTTTTCATACCTTTGACAGTGGAAAGGAAGAATTATAGAGATCAGTTGGATGACTTGGTCGAGTTAATACCCTGAGAGTTTCTCGTTCTTATATTGAGACACCGCGCACCTGCATAAATGAAAGTTTTCCAAAAATTTATGTATTGTCTTCGATGGTTCGAGTTCCGGTCGAAAACGGAAAACTTTTTCTTATTTTTCTTTCTTTAATTTCACTTGTTTATACTTTTAGGTCCTTGCATTACTTGCAATTTGGTATTCAAGTAAAGGAATTCGTTGGAAGACCCTTTATAAAGATGTAAAAAAATCGTCTAGACTACTAAAAATATTTTGAATTTATCGTAAATATATTAATATGGCCAAAATATATCCTTGCCTCGTCATAATGCTATTTCCACAGTGTGCCTGAATGAAGTATAGGTTACATAAAAATGGTTCCAAAAACTAATTGCACATTTTGAATATGGACTCTTTCCTGGGTTCAGAGCCATATTCATATAAATCCTAACTGATCCTCTTCTCGAAATTTTTGACATTTTTCTAGTTAGTCTAGGCGCTAGCTCCTGTCACGTGTAACCTAATATGTGCGGTCAGTTTGACTACGGGGCTTTGTTAAGCACCCATAGGAGTATACAAAAAGTTTGGTCACGTGGTCGTACTCATGGTGGTTTGGCCGCTTCTTTGAAAATGGCCGCCAAATTGATAGATTTTTTGTTTAAGCGTATCTCCCTACCCAGTGGTCCGATTTTAATTTTTTAAAGCCTGTTTAACTCCTTTTTTAAATACAAACAAATTTTGTCATAACATATTTTTTGATAAATCAAGTAGCTTTTGAGATATACCAAGATTATTAGTATTTCCGCACGCAAAAGAATTAAAATAATACCCATGCTCATTTTATTGTAGCTACAATATTATTGACATTTGTTTTTTTTGTTACATAGAAGGTCTTAAACTTTTCACAGAAGAGGATATTGACTTTATGGTTTTAAAGTTCGATGGATGGTACCCCTATAGACTGCCTTAAATAGGGTGGTTTCTAAAACTGTTCACAAGATTATAGAATAAATGAATTTGCAGCGAGACGATGCATTTTAGCGAAAAACCATATAATTAATTTTTTGTAGTACTTTTAATTCCGCTTCTTCTGATGTATCACTTAGCATCCTAGCTTTGATAGTTAGCTGGACAATCCAGCTAAAATATACAATTTTGTAAAAATTTTATGTTTTCGCTCCAAAATCGATTTTTATCTTAAAAATTGTAAAAGATATGACAATGATCAGAAGAAGCGGAATTAAAAGTACTAAAGAAAATTATTCTTAAAGTTTTTCGCTAGGATACATCGTTTCGCTGCAAATTCAGTTTTTCTATAATCTTGTGAACGGTTTTAGAAACCACCCTCTTTAAGGCAGTCCTTAGGGGTACCATCCATCAAACTTCAAAAACGTAAAGTCAATATCCTCTTCTGTAAAAAGTTTAAAGCCTTCTATGTAACAAAAAAAAAACAAATGTCAATAATATTGAAGCTACAATAAAATGAGCATGGGTATTATTTTAATTCTTTTGCGAGCGGAAATACTTGGTATATCTCAAGAACTACTAGATTTATCAAAAAATGTGTAATGACAAAGTTGATTTGTCTTTAAAAAAGGAGCATAAAAAGCTTTAAAAAATTAAAATCGGACGTAGGGAGACTCGCTTAAACAAAAAAATCTATCAATTTTGCGGCAATTTTCATAGATGGCGGCCAAACGACCATGAGTTCGACCACGTGACCAAACTTTTTTTATACTCCTATGGGTGCTTAACAATGCCCCGCAGTCAAATTGAGCGCACATATTAGGTCACACGTGACAGGAGCCAGCGCCTAGGCTAACTAGAAAAATGGCAACAAATTTATCAAATTTCGAGAAGAGGATTTATATGAATATGTTTCTGAACTCAGGAAAGAGTCCAAAAACTAATTCCACATTTTGAATATTTTTTATGTAACCTATATTTCATTCAGGCACACTGTGTTTCCTCCATAAGAAATTTCTAAAGAAAAATTTAATATACATTATGATTAAAATTCTATAAAAGTATTTAGTTTTTTTTTCGGTTTTATTAAGAAGTTTATATGAGAAGCTATTTTTCAATAACAATACCCTGGTAACATAACATAAACCAAATAAAAATGGTTTTAGGTCAAATTTATAAGCTCTATAGCTTATTATTTTTTTTAAACATAAAAAATACCTACCTAAGAAATAAATGTTTATAATAATGTTCTCCTTTGTGGAAATTACGATATTTTGACAGAGTAATAGACAGTTTTTGAGATGCTTATTTGACAATTCATTACCACAACATGGTGGTAAAAACTACTGAGGCTGCGCACTTGCAAAACGTGATTCCATAGTGGTAAGCTACCCGCAGCCCACGAGAAAGACCGGCCCGGGCGCAGAAATATCACGTGACCGTAGGAGGGTCACAAAAGAACGCCTCCCGGCCAGCTGTCATTATAAAACATGTGTGTTTTCAGTTTTGGTATGTTTGTTTACGTGGATTTTTTTTTAATTCGGGCACGAATTTTATGTGAATTTTATCAAAGTTATTAAAATAACGGAGCCCACGAAAAAGACTGTAGTGATCTGCATTAAAATAATGAATGGCTAATGAGTAAATTAAAAAGAAAATACATATAAGATAAACAATGCCGCGAACGTGTAGTATTGTTGGTTGTCGGTCCAACTATAAAACTGAAACCGAATATGTGTCAACTTTTAATTTGCCCGTGGATAAACAAATGCATGAAATTTGGTTGCGAAAAACTCCTAATGATTCAAGTATCTTAAAACGTCCACAAGTTTGCATCAAACATTTTCCTAACGAGCAGGTTATTTGGTTTGATAAGTGTGTTGTAAATGGAGAGCTAAAAAATGTTAAAAGACAAAGGCCCAAATGAACAGAAAATGATGTACCTACGATTTTTAAAAATGTTCCGAAATACCTAAGTAGACCACCTGTATATACTGTTCGATTAGCTGATGTCGAGAGGCAACAAATGGAAACTGCAATACAAGAAAGTCTTGAAACACTTCAAGCTCATAAGAAATCAAAAGTTTTATCAAATATTGAGGACATTTCAAAATTTTGTTGTTCTAATACTAAAATAAACAAAAATTGGATTTTAACCCAAGAACGTGATACAGTCTGCCTGTGCCTAATGACATTTTAAACAACAACCTATCACTGTTAGCATCTCTATTTGATGAGGGAGATCTGTCATTTTTTGTAAATGTTAACAATGTGTTCATACCAAAAAACAAACTGCCAAAAAAAGTAGGAGTTTTATTTTTGGACAGCCCCGATACAAAAATGAAAGTTGCAAACGGCAAAGAAGTGGTAAAAGATAAGATTGTCATTTCTTATTAAACAATTAGGTCTCTTGAAAAGGTCACCTGAGAATCGAAGATACTGTGGATACATTTTAATGTTGGCTACATCTTTGTTTATCCAGTCATCCAGTGCATACATGTCAATTTACAAAACTAAGGTAATATGTCTTCTGCACCCTCGCAATATTAAAAAACTGATTTGTAAAATATCGTTAACAGATAGTAATCTCTCCGGTAGTGTGCAATATTTAAAAAGTAAGATACAGCTTTTAAAAGAACATGAGTTGGTAGTTAATTTACACATTGATGAAGTATAAGAAGACCCAAGTGGATGAAGGTGCCATGTCATATTTTTCTCAAAATTGAGTTTTTCCACCAAATCTAACAAAAAGCGCTATATTTTCATGCAAAGTTCATTTTTGAAAGTGATTAATCAAAAAAAAAAATCAAGTTTATCTAGACAAAAAAGTTGCAATAAAATACGCGAAAAATAATTAATTTGCGACTTGGCACCTTCATCCACTTGGCTCCTTATATACTAAACATTGTGACAAGACAAAGAAAAATTTAAAAACTTAAAGCTTAGGTTTGTTATGTCCAATTTTAAAAGACTTGTATAAATTTGAAGTAACGAACGATATTATGTACCTAATATATGTACCTGAAGATATAAGAAAGCAAATTTTATATAATTTTTTATTTTAGATTCAGTTCTGTTATCCATAATAAACACATACATCAGCAACATATTTTTTTCAACTTTTGCCTATATGAGAACAAAAAAAATTGGTCAATTTATTTAAATTGTATAAAAACAGATAATATATTAAGCAATACAATAAGAATCCTGGAACTCCTAAGATCACGTGACCGCCGACTTGCTTATAACGCGCCATGGCCGGTCTTTATCTTTGGCTGCGTAAGCTACCACTACCACTGCTTTAAGCTACAGAGCCCTCTTGTTTTGATACTGGTAGGTTCTTATTGTTTTATTTTTTGTGCAGCTTTTCTTGAAAATGATAAATTATCACTAGTTTCCATTTTAACGGCTGGACTAAATGTCAACATATTATATATTTTTGAAATCAGAAAAATGAGCCTTATCAACTAAAAAAATTATATACAGGGTATTTTAATTAAAAAAATAAACCATATGTGAAAAGTTTGACAAGTGTATGACATATGTCATTTTTGACATCAGATTCTGATGATTTATGAAAAATTATTTAACTTTGCTAATTTAAACGCTACTGTTAGATCAATATTAACGGAGATAGCTATTAAGTAAAATATGGTCAATTGATTCAAATCACCCGGCACGTGACATATGTCAACTTTTTTGACATTTTTAAAATAACTATGTTTTGTTTAACGAGATGTCTTGTTTTTCCAGTTTTTTTTTGTTAAATTTCGAAAAAATAAACAAAAATGTTTTTTTTTACTTTTTCGGCTGCCATCTTTAAAAAATAAATAAATTATATTTTTTTTTGTACATTATAATTTAAAACTAATTAAGGGTAATATAAAACTACATATCTTGGTAAAAAAAATTACCAAACCAAGAAGATACTGTTGTTTTTATATTTTGAACGCTGCCATCTTGATTAATAATTGGCGACCTCTATTTAGTATAAATCGATATATAACACGGCAATACTAGTTGTGTCAAACAAAAACAAAAAAATAACTTTTTTATTTGAACTTCGGCCGCCATCTTAAAATTTTAAATGTCACATTGTAACTTTTTATTAATTTTTACAAAACATGGCTTACTAGTTTCAAAATTTTATTTGGTCTACAGGTTATAAATGTCTTTTTGATTTTTGACATATTAAGCGCCATCTTTGTGTCGGCTGGGAAACTTATAACTTTTTTTCGGTAGGTATAAAGAGCTGGTCAGTGGCTTTAATTGTGGCCTAAAAAAAAAGTTGTGTGACATTTGTGGCAGCTTAAAGACGTCGCCGCCATTTTGTGACACTGAAACCCACTGAATAATTAAACAAATATCTGGAAGCAGAACTGTATTTTCCAGCTAGGTAAAACATTGATATGCCCGGTAACTTTTATACAGTGGAGAAGGGGGGGTTCAGAAATAAGAAACTTTTAAGTGCGCCACATTATTTAATACCAATGTTTTACAAAGAAGATCTTAAATAAAATACAGTTCAACCCAAACGTTGCAGCCAAACAATGAAATTCTACTTACTTCCGAGGCTTCCAGAGTATTTGTGTAATTAAGAATAACCAAAAAAAAATAAACAGAATAAAATTCTAAAAGATTGAATTAAGATGACAAAACTAGAAGCACTTTACAGGTAGATGGATTCCTTTAACAGGTCATAGTGTACCTACATCTGAGTCAGTAGCGTAGGACTCAATTATATGAATGATTGTTAAAAAAATATATATATACTTCCAAAATCGTTCCATCATAGGGGAGATCTAGACCAAATATCTGCTGTCATCATTCTACGTTGGGTAGAATGAGACAGACAGCAACCCAGTCCGAGATCCACCCCATGAGGTAAAACAGTGTAAAGAAACCGCTAAAACATATAATCTCATCTCTCTTTTGTCTCCGCAAAGTTGGTCATCGGGTTGTACAAATAACACAAAGATTTAGTTCATCTTGTATAATTAGATCTGAGGAAAAAAATACCAAATCAGTTAGGGCCAAAATAGCAAGGCACTCCAAATTTCACAGGAGAAATTGTCTTAAATAAATGAAATGAAGGAAAACAAGTCAATTTAGTAAATACCGCAAAATTGTGGTTATGACGTCATACCGTTACCTTGCGTTTACAAGCAATGTTGAAATTATACTGTGAAGAATTATATATGAAAAGATTATGTCTAAATTATATTGAAGATTTATGTGAAAGACTATATCTGAAGCTTGCTCCTACCTTGGTCCTTGAATTATTTAATAATTATTGGTGTTTATTTGGTAAATCTGGAAGTGTTGTAGGTTTCCCGACATACTCCTGCTACTGCTGTTCCGGCTTGCCCGCGCCTCCCCTACTGCCGCTTAGCACATCACGCTAGGGCAGCACATGGTCTCAAGTGTTGATGGTTCCTTGCCCCGAGCGTAGAACCCTGTGGAAAATGAAATGTTTCAGTTTCCTGGAGAACCCCATGTCGACTCAATAAAATACAGCAGATTTAAACAGATGAACTAAAATAACTCTACGTACCTTTCCCAGGGTTAGAACTGGCTCGTCCGGCTTCCCACCAGCGTCCAGCCCAACTGTCCCGTCGCTGGAATTGACAGGGCTGTAGACAAAGGAGAAAAACAATATATAGTTTTTATCCAACACGTGGTTAAAAGAAAAATATAAAAACGCCAACAATTCCCCACGTCCTTTGTCAAAAAAAAGTACATTTCCCACGAAAAACAATTACAATTTGGGAGGCAAATATTATCTTGAAGAGTACTCAAATAATAAAAAAAATGAGAAAGAAAAAAAAAATAAAATCGAACTTACCGATGCTCTTTCCGTACAAATGGCGTAGGCCGACTTAATTTCCCCTCAAAAGGGTGCGAGCGTCACTTCCGATTACGCCTAAAACACGACGGCTCATTCCTCACAGTCTCTGGGATATCTCCTACAATTCGCTGCAGTGCCAAACCAAAACCAATGGCGATCCCAGAGCCTGTTGCCGACCCAGCCAAAATTTGTTAGCAAAGAGAGACAAAGCACTTCGTCGAGAATACCAGAATAATGTAGTGGCCGGAAACCGTTTTGTAAATTTGGTGGGGAGTGGGGACGGTAAAACGCAATAGTACCAACCTAATCTTCCCGGTGAAATTCAAATAAAGGATGCAAACCTATTTATAAAAAACTTTTCCGCCAAAAATAAATCTCTACATTCAGTGGCAAGACTGGAAGAAAAAACCCGCTAACCAATGAGGACATACAGCGATAGTTCTATACAGGTATATAGGGGGCAGCACCGACCAAGGGGATAGGAAGTACGTAAAACAAACCTTGAGGTGTTGTCGGATCTATTTCCACGGTTGAAATTTTTATAACAAGGACGTCGAGACACCCTCCATACATTTGACCGAACATTTGCCTACCGGACCCCCACCAACATATCAAGTAGAAGAAGAATAACCCGACGGACTAGAAGAAGCTCAGCATTGAAACCATCAACTGTAAAATCAATTACTGGAGATCAGGGCATGCAGCAAACCCAGGAATATTCGAACACTCAACCAATTCCCATATGAGTAAAGCTATACTAAGTGTAGAATTTAGTTGTATTTTAGCTACAGTTTTAGTCACAAGTTTCCTTTGCTCTTTATATATGTTTTCTCTAAGATTCATATGGTTTGACGCCATTCTTGTAAAACATTTCTACTGTAATAAAGTTGTTTCTGAACCTGAACCCAAAAATACACACTGAACTACTGCTAAGAAGCTCGGCACAAGAGTGTTCAGATGTTAACTCACACGATTTCGTTTATTCTTTTAGTCTTGGTTTTTATCCCTCGTTTATCTCCCATTTACAACAGTGCATAACTCGTATTTATTTTATCCTTTCCCTATCAAATTAATAAAGGTATCAAAGTGGCGGAGCCTCGGTTGTTACTGGTCAAACCGTGAACCTAAATATGTTTTCGTGCTATCAAAACTAGCTAATCCGTGAAGAATATGGGGTTCGGATTGTCCCAATATCCTCGAGAATAAACGTAAGGGAATGAAATGTTCATCTAAATGTTTCCTTCCTGTTACTGAAACCATTTGTGATGCGGCAAAGCCGCCATTCCCCAGCATAACAGCTGTTTAACTTTATGTACGTCAAGAGAATCACAAAATTCCACAGATAAAAACAAAACAATCAACATTTTTATGTGATTTTCCCGAAGCCTGTGATCTTAAATTCCAATTACGATGTCCAGATAATGCGATGTGCGTAGTGTCCACAGTAATTCGATGGAATGCCTCCTTTTAAGGTAATTTCCTAGACACTATATAACCTCCAAACCTAGCTCTATAAAATACCCTTACTTTGTGTATAGAAAGACGAGTCAAAGATCCTTGATTATTTACCTAAATAAACAAATATGTAACGCTGCTTTAAACGAAAAAATGACACGTTACATAATCCCCCCCCAACTTCAAGACGATTAACCTAAAAAGGTTAATCGGAGAGGTCCGCTGCCGACTTAAGGTCTTTGGCATGCCAACTCCCTGGCAGTACTTTACCCGATGGTTCCTGAAGCTCAAATATCCATGGAGAAATTTTATTCCTAATCACATAAGGACCAACGAATTTCGGTGCTAACTTCTTCGAGAAAAACTTCGCAGCATCCGACAAAACATAATTTTTCTTCCAAACACGCTGACCCACAACAAAGTTGGGTACCCTTGTACGCAAATTATACTGAACTACGTTTTTCTCTCCCGCCACCTCTAACCTTCTCTTAACATCAGCATAGAGCTTCCGGAAACCTTCGTTCTTACTTTCAGCTGCGGATTGTACACCATTCTCTTCAGATAACAAAACTGGGTTGGAGTAATCATTACCTGATAAACACATATTCCTACCAAAATTAACAAAGAAAGGAGACATCCTGGTTGTCTCATGGGTTGCAGTACGAATCGCGCAGGCAAGTTTATGTATTTGTTCGTCCCACTTCCTGTGGTTGTCTTTCACATAACAACATAACATGGTTTTTAACGTGCGATTCGTCCTTTCTGTTGGATTTGCTCTGGGGTGATAATACGGATTATACTGAATTTTAACCTGATAACTCTCAGCAAAACGCTTAAACTCGTTACTTGTGTACTGAGGGCCATTATCACAAAGTTTCAAACGGGGTACTCCGAAGACCATAAATACTTGCTCCTCAAGATGCTTGACAACTGCTTGAGTAGGGGCTGTTCGCATTGGAAAAACTAAGGAAAACTTACTTAAATAGTCCGTCACGACAAGAATCCAGCAATTACCCTTTGTCGAACGAGGTAGAGGTCCACATAAATCTGTTGAAATAACCTCCCAAGGACGAGTTGGTTTTGGGTGAGATATCATCTGATCAGATACACCTTGTGCATCACCTTTATGAGCTGCACAGACAAAGCATTTCTTTACAAAAGTTGCCACGTCCTGGCGCATTTTCGGCCAGTAATATTTTTCTGCCAGTCTGTGGAAGGTTTTATACACACCCATATGTCCTGCGGTAGGAGGATCGTGAGCTTCTCCAATAATTCTACGCCTATGATCTTTGGGGACTACCTCTTTCCAATATTCATTAGATGGTGAAAGTTGAGGGTATTCTTGGTTGACATATTTATACAACTTATTATCAGTGTATCTCCAATTCATAAATTTTAATGGTGATTCTACGACCCTCTTTACCATCTTTTGGTACCATCGATCTTTTATTGTTGTTGAAACATCTCTGGGCTGCGAAATTGTATCAATCATAGGTACTGCACGAGACAACATGTCCGGGACAACTAAATCTTTCCCTTTCCGATGGATTACTTCAAAATCATATTGCTGCAGTTTTACAGACCAACGAGCAAGTCTCCCACTGGGCTCTTTCAAGCTATGAAGCCATTTTAAGCTAAAATGATCTGTAATGACCTTAAATGAGATCCCCTCAATATAAGGCCGGAGCTTCTCTATCGCCCAAACCAATGCCAAACATTCTCGCTCGGTGGTCGTGTAAACACGTTCTTGCTTAGTCAAAGATCGACTCAAATAGCATATGACATTGTCTCCTTCAGGATAAGGCTGCGTTAAACATGCTCCTATTCCATATCCTGATGCGTCTGTTTGAATGACAAATTCTTTGGTATAATCTGGACATGTAAGAATCGGTGCAGTCACTAAAAGTTCCTTAATCTTAATAAATGCTTTTTCGCAGTCTGGAGTCCAATCGAACTTTTGATTTTTCTTAGTTAGAGCTGTAATCGGAGCTATTATCGCTGAAAATTTCTCTATGAAACGTCTATACCAAGAAATTGTACCTACAACTCTACGAACTTCTCTGACAGTTCTTGGCCTCTGGAGCTCTAACATGGCTCTAATTTTATTAGGGTCAACTCGAATGCCTCGACGGTCCACTACGAAACCTAAATAGGTCATTTCTGGCCTACACAGTTGGCATTTCTCCCAACTTACCGTTATCTTTGCATTCTGCAATCTTCGTAGAACTTCCTCAAGAATTCTAAGATGTTCAGAAAAGCTCTGTGTGACAATTACGAGGTCATCGAGATATACGTACACGTAGGGATCTAAGTCGTTTCCTATGATGCTATCTATGAGTCTCTGCCAAGTTGCAGGTGCATTATGAAGACCAAATGGTAACCGCTTAAATTGGAAGAGACCTCGTCGACAGATGAATGCTGTTAGTGGCTTCGATGATTCTTCCATTGGTACTTGCCAATAAGCGCTTTTGATATCTAAAGTTGACAAGTATTTAGCATCTTTCAACTTGTCAAGAGTCTCGGATACGAGTGGTAAAGGATAACTATCACGCGCCGTCACTGAGTTCAATTTGCGGTAGTCTACGCAGAACCGATATTTCTTTGTGTTTTTCTTTTGTACCATTACCACTGGTGAAGCCCATGAACTACTACTACGTTCTATCACATCCATTTTCAGCATTTCGTCGATTTCGTCATCAATAAGTTTTTGAATGACCGGTGAGACCTTATATGAACGTTGTCTTATCGGTGCTGCATCTGTTGTAATCTTATGTTCTACTCTGTCTGTACATCCTAGTGAGTCACCCATAATAGTCTTATATTTATCGACCAATTCCTCTAGTCGTTCTGATTCATAAGGCGAAAGAGTAGTTTGTTGGTCTGGTGTTTCTAAAGAACAAATCACATCTTTATTATCGGCAAAGTGCCACTCATTAGTACTTAAGTTCGGTACTATCCCCATCGAAATCCAAAAATCTAATCCCAAAATCAAAGTGTGCGGCAATTCAGGAACGACGACGACCTCTATTAACCTAAATTTATCCTGAACTCGCATAGGAAGCTGCACTGTCCCAATACTACTCGTGCTTTGACCATTTGCCACAATACAACTCGTCTTCTTTGTCGTATCAAGTGAAAAACCAAACCTCTCGATGATTGACCAACCATGATTCCCTAAAAAGGTACGTGAAGCCCCGGAATCCAACAAACCTAATAACTTATTTCCGAGCACATCCACTTCTAAATAAGGCCTCTCATCTTTACGAGCATGACTTATCACATAATCTAAAACGTACGTTAGCCTATCGGTCGATGCTTGTTCAGGCTGACTCGAAGGTCGACCACCTACGAGCGCCTGGGTCCGTTTCCCTGACGATTACAATTTCGACATTCTCTTACTGTTACCCCTGCTTGTCCACACGAATAGCACTGTTTGCCTCTAGGTAATGCGCACCCGATTGCCATGTGCCCTGTTTGGTTGCATCTGTAACAAACAACGTCCCTGTTCGCCATACCAGGTCTAGCACCTTGTGGTGGTTGTCCATCTCTGTCATTTACACTAGACTGACCACTAGCTGGTTGCTGTCTATCTCTATCAGCTCTAGCAGCGAAATTGCTTGCTGGCTGTTGCCTATTTCTATTAAATCTATTATCAGGAACACTAAAATTCGGTTGATTTGATGTCCCGGCGCCTGATATCTGAATTGTATCGATCCCTGTTGGAAAATCGTCATTATCGCTCTCTACGCCAACGTAGGCTAAGTCAGGTTCAATAGATTGGTTTCTTCTAGGAGTAAAATTCTCCTCTTCTAAACCATATCTCTGGTCTATTCTACGACACAAATCTTTTAAATGTGATAGGCTATTGACCTCAGTAGCAATTAACCCATTTTTATAGATGTCCGCGATATTTCTGAAGACGATAGCTAATTTTGCCTCTTCGGAAACAGGACAGCCAAGTCTTTGGAAATATGTGTTCATGACAGCAATATAGGTCCCTATAGACTCTCCAGGGCCTTGTTTACGTTTTTGAATCTCCTTCAATAGCTTCTCGCCATATGAAGAAGGAAGATATTCTGCCATGAACCTCTGTTCCAGCTGTTCCCACGTATGGACTTCTCTTCGAACATCTTTGTAAAAAGTATAAGCTGACTTTTCAAAAAGATCAATGCCCGAATTCAGTAAAACCTTTTTGCTGACTCCTCTCGCCTGACTTAACTCGTCCACTCTCTCAAAAAATGCGGTGACGGAGATTGTACCCCTCTCGCCTGTAAACTTTATGTTCCACTTATGCGGAGGTACAGGTGCAACGTGATATGAAGTACCAGGATCACTTGACATTGGTACCGGCGACGAACATGAAAATGGTCGTGACTGAGCAATTGGTGCTATGCTACTTTGGAGGGCAGCTAGACTCAAAGGAACGGTAGACGGTTGTTGATAATGAAAAGCTGATGTACCGTAATTCTCAATCGGCATAGGGACTGGTGCCTGTATTGGTGTTTGAGTTGGGTTCGTTAGCACTTGCATTTGCACTGGAGCAATGACCGACGGTTGGTTCGTGGGCTGTTGTGTGCTCGAGTGCTGTGGTTGCGGGAAATGAGACTGGTTAGGTGTGTTGCCAGCATTTGTTGAGTGGTCTGAGCTTCGACTCGTTGATTGAGTTTCAGATGCTTCATCATCATCTGAGGTCACGCCAACTCTTAATAAATCTGTTGCTTGGCTCTGCAACCTCCCAATCAAACTCAAGGTTTCCGCAACCAGTATGCCTTTGGTTTGACTTTCTTCAAAGTTAGACGGATTCATGTTATTTATCCTGGCTAACACATGTTCCAACCTTACAGCGATTTTTCTAAACTCTCCCCCTTTACTCGTACCAGAGAACTTCTCTACCAGCGGTACCAGACTATCAAGCTTCTTCATGCAGCTAAAAGCATCTTGGCCAAATTTAAAGGGATACGGAGGGTATCTCATACTTGTATCAGTCTTTTCTCTTTGCTTAATCAGCATAAGCTGTTGTTTCATTTCTTCCACCGATCCAATGGCTATGCCTCTCCATGTTAACTCATAGATTAATTCGTCCTTGACTAAGTACCTTATGTCAGACAACCGACTCAAAGAAATAGCCATAGTGCCTTTTATCTTCAAACTTTAAACTTTAATTAAAACTGTTAATTATACCTCCCAATTATAAAAACTAAACCACGCAATAACAAACACAAAGTTCACTTTAAATTCACCAGTGAAAATCACTATAAATTTTCTCACAAATGTAGAAAATATAAAACTTAAATACGGGCAGACGCGAACAAAACCGAAAAACACCGGAGCAGTAAGAAAATAAAATTTATTTGCATTTAAAAATGTAATCATAATTTATGTTAAGTATTTGTACAACCAACTATGACGTCCAACCTTGCAGAGAGAAATAACTACTTAAATCCTAAATTAGAATTAACAAGTAGCCATAAAAAAAAAGTTTAAAAAAATAAAAGAGAGACAAGAGTTTTGGCAGTGTTTAGGTCTTATGTTTCACTCCTGCGTGAGTAAAACACAAAAAAAAATAATTGCGCTTATCCTAGCTGAACTGGATTAAAATTAAAGTTAAGTGATGTTTGTTTACCTCAGCAACCGAATAGGTAAATTTATCCCTAAATGGAACGTACAACAGACTACCTATAACAAAAAAAAAATCCCAAAGCTGTTGTACACAGTTAACGCTAGGGTATACTCCTGCTATTGCAGAACGGCTCCACTAATAAACTCCTCAAAAAAAACCCAAATCGCCGTATACAATAATTTTTCTAAAAAGAAAAAATCAAAACCCACTTTAACCTGCTTACCTACTCTGAGTTTACACGAAACATGCATTGCTTAATGTCACATCATCCCTTAATATATAAGTGAACGCAATAAACATCGGAACAGATGTTCATGTTATAGAAATCGTAAAATATGCTCAATTAAAAAAAGATCCGCTCGCTGAAATTGCGTCGAATTAGACTAGTAAGGATGTTGTGTGTAATTAAAAAAAATTAAAAAAAAAAAATACCGATGTTATTAAAAAAATTTACAGAAATAACGTCTTGGTAGGACTGCAACTCTCTAATCTTCATTAAAATGAAATTCCCAAAACTTAAACTAAATTGATGCAAACCATGGTCATGGTCAAAAAGACCCTACGATCGTACCGAAAGGTGCGCAAAAAATTAAAAAAAAAAATTTTTTGCTGGCGACCACAGTAGCCCAATAATAAAAAAAAAATAAATAGTGGCTCACTACAATGTTCAAAATATTACTCTACCCTAATAGGTGGTTTGGAGTAGGGAGAAAAAAAATTAAAACAAATGATGATAGGTTGTTAAAACGCGAGGTTTCGAAATGAAATTATATTTTAATTCAGAAAAAAAAATATTTAAATAAACTGGTAGAACCATTGTAGGGACAAGGTACTACTATGCACCAAAAAAAAAATTTTTGCAACAAGAAAATCAAGTTTCTTTTCTTAAAAAAAATTTAAAAAAAAATATTAAAAAAAATATTAAAAAAATATTTTCAAAAAAAAATTAAAAATGTTTAAGTGGGGTTGCAGCTCCTATTAGTGAACCTTAAAAAAAAATTAAATAAAATCAACACCAGAAAAATCTTATTCGAGTTGTCATGCAACAGTTTTTGTTCTTTTCCTTTAAAAAACAGTTGTCAATTCCCTTTCCTCTCCCAAAACTGTGTGAATGTGAAAAGTGAATGAGCTAGAAAAATTAATTTACTATACAAAAAAAAATTTGAAAATTAAATTTACTTAAGAATCATTAGGTATAAAAATCGTAATTGCAAAAAAACAATCAGTTTAGGAAAAGTTAAAAAATATTTATGTTACAAAAAAACAAACGAAGTTAGTATATTTGTTTAAAATTATTACTAAAGGAAATAAGCAACGTGAGTACTCATTTACTGTACCACTATAATAATGTGAACCTAAGTTTTAAACTTTGCACTCAACCCCGTAAAGAATTATCTTGTGTGCCCTTTCACAAAAACAAATATGGAAACAATTTCAAGGTTCACCTATAAGAACGTTGTAAAACTAAATCTGCCTACTCAAGTGTCTTTACACACAACATCTAATCAAAAAAAAATTTACTGCTTAATGCATTCTCAGATCCCTATTCCTGGTGTTCACGAGATATAAAATTAAGTTGGGCCCTCTCCGCAACTATTAGTCAAAGCAAAATTACCAAATGTCCAAGGGCTAATGAGATCCTATCACTTACAAATGACATTTTGAAATGAAACAGTTGGGAATAATCCTGCGTAAAACCCAGAAAACAAAAATCAAGAAGCCAAAACTATTACATTAATTTTAAAAGAGCATAATAAAACTCCCGGCCCCAATTAAATTTCTGTTATCTCAACAAAACTCGGCCTAAAACCAAAAACTTTTTATTAGACATTTCCCCTATTCCCTAAGTATAATGTCAATAAAACCCAAAAACTTGTGATTTCCATTCCAATCCCATCTGGACCCTATATATTTTTTAAACGGTCAAACACCCACAGGCGAAACAATATCTTATTTCAAAGAAAGGGTGAAGATATTTTGAAGCACCCTGTGAAAATAGGACACTATTATGGAAAACTGTTCAGATCAGTGTTCTTACTACTTTTTAACCTAAATATATCTAGTTCCCTCATGTGCATGTTACTATTAATTCCTATCATAACTAAACAGATCACAAAAATTGTCTTTCTCCGCGAATCTGCAAGGTCCTGGAAGATGTGAGATTCAGCCTGTAGGCCAAATTTGGATGTATTTTAATATAGCGAAAACCGAAGTTGCGAAATCCTAAAAAGATTAGCAGGAAGTCCTCGTTCCTCGATTTCTACACTCCGAACCAAACATTTCTTCCATTTCCACCCAGCTCGCGGGAGAAATAAAACCCTAATTATTGCAATATAAAAGGTAGCTAGCTCCTTTACACCCTGAAAAAAATAGATGCCCTCATCAATGTTTAGTCGCCTAAAGGAAAACCTATTGTTTTTAAATTTATTTTTAGGTTGAAATCTTTTTTAAAAATCAATCATCTTAAATTTATTGTTTAACCTGAACACTTTCCCATTTATTCCACAACAGTGTATTGTAATTTAAAAATTTGCTTCATTATTTGAGGTCACCAGTATGAAACTATTTTAAAATTAAAAAAAAATTAAATAAAAAATTATTTCCCAATTGTCCACAACTTCCAAGTTTTCATCCCTAAATACCTAGGTACTTTCTCAGTCTAACACCATCCATCGTTATCCAACATAACGCTTTAATTTCAGAAGCAACAAAACGAAGATTAAGTGAAAAGCTAAGCAAGTATGTTGGAAGTTGCTTTACAATGGGCGCAGATGTAAGGCCCCTTTAAGTACACGCCACTGTCCTGAACTGCAAACTAACAAAAAAAACTGAAGACTAGCATATCTGCCGTCAAACAACATTTGGCATGAAATTAAAATAATTTCATCTCATACCAGTATCCTCCAAAAACAAAACGTTTTTTTTTTTCTATAAGACCCAAACACTTAACCAATAAATCTTGTTATTTAAAATTATGATTCGGAAGTAAAAAGATTTATTTATTCCTGCCTGATCAACTAAGACAAAAAAAGTTCACCTTTTTGTAACTCAAGAAGTTCCCGTTTGGTCCCTTAAAAGAAAAATATAAAAACGCCAACAATTCCCCACGTCCTTTGTCAAAAAAAAGTACATTTCCCACGAAAAACAATTACAATTTGGGAGGCAAATATTATCTTGAAGAGTACTCAAATAATAAAAAAAAATGAGAAAGAAAAAAAAAATAAAATCGAACTTACCGATGCTCTTTCCGTACAAATGGCGTAGGCCGACTTAATTTCCCCTCAAAAGGGTGCGAGCGTCACTTCCGATTACGCCTAAAACACGACGGCTCACTCCTCACAGTCTCTGGGATATCTCCTACAATTCGCTGCAGTGCCAAACCAAAACCAATGGCGATCCCAGAGCCTGTTGCCGACCCAGCCAAAATTTGTTAGCAAAGAGAGACAAAGCACTTCGTCGAGAATACCAGAATAATGTAGTGGCCGGAAACCGTTTTGTAAATTTGGTGGGGAGTGGGGACGGTAAAACGCAATAGTACCAACCTAATCTTCCCGGTGAAATTCAAATAAAGGATGCAAACCTATTTATAAAAAACTTTTCCGCCAAAAATAAATCTCTACATTCAGTGGCAAGACTGGAAGAAAAAACCCGCTAACCAATGAGGACATACAGCGATAGTTCTATACAGGTATATAGGGGGCAGCACCGACCAAGGGGATAGGAAGTACGTAAAACAAACCTTGAGGTGTTGTCGGATCTATTTCCACGGTTGAAATTTTTATAACAAGGACGTCGAGACACCCTCCATACATTTGACCGAACATTTGCCTACCGGACCCCCACCAACATATCAAGTAGAAGAAGAATAACCCGACGGACTAGAAGAAGCTCAGCATTGAAACCATCAACTGTAAAATCAATTACTGGAGATCAGGGCATGCAGCAAACCCAGGAATATTCGAACACTCAACCAATTCCCATATGAGTAAAGCTATACTAAGTGTAGAATTTAGTTGTATTTTAGCTACAGTTTTAGTCACAAGTTTCCTTTGCTCTTTATATATGTTTTCTCTAAGATTCATATGGTTTGACGCCATTCTTGTAAAACATTTCTACTGTAATAAAGTTGTTTCTGAACCTGAACCCAAAAATACACACTGAACTACTGCTAAGAAGCTCGGCACAAGAGTGTTCAGATGTTAACTCACACGATTTCGTTTATTCTTTTAGTCTTGGTTTTTATCCCTCGTTTATCTCCCATTTACAACAGTGCATAACTCGTATTTATTTTATCCTTTCCCTATCAAATTAATAAAGATATCAAAGTGGCGGAGCCTCGGTTGTTACTGGTCAAACCGTGAACCTAAATATGTTTTCGTGCTATCAAAACTAGCTAATCCGTGAAGAATATGGGGTTCGGATTGTCCCAATATCCTCGAGAATAAACGTAAGGGAATGAAATGTTCATCTAAATGTTTCCTTCCTGTTACTGAAACCATTTGAGATGCGGCAACGCCGCCATTCCCCAGCATAACAGCTGTTTAACTTTATGTACGTCAAGAGAATCACAAAATTCCACAGATAAAAACAAAACAATCAACATTTTTATGTGATTTTCCCGAAGCCTGTGATCTTAAATTCCAATTACGATGTCCAGATAATGCGATGTGCGTAGTGTCCACAGTAATTCGATGGAATGCCTCCTTTTAAGGTAATTTCCTAGACACTATATAACCTCCAAACCTAGCTCTATAAAATACCCTTACTTTGTGTACAGAAAGACGAGTCAAAGATCCTTGATTATTTACCTAAATAAACAAATATGTAACGCTGCTTTAAACGAAAAAATGACACGTTACATAATCCCCCCCCCCTTTGTTTCCTTCCTGTTACCCCAACGAGTTATTAAACATAAATATTGCGCAAGAATTCAAGAAAATATCGAAGAAAAACCATTTTTTTTAAATATAGCCGCCATTTTGTTTTAAAATGACAGATGTAATTTTTTTTACATTTTTGAAAAAAAAAATTATCAAAATTAATTTAATTTCTCTTAAAACAGGGAATTCATTTTTTTCTTAACTTTGGATTCGGATGCCGGAAAATAAGGGATCCTCGATTGAAAATTTAGCTCTTGATGTTAGCTATCACCATGCCAAATATAAAAAAATATACCCTTTTTGCAGCTTGTTCTTGAAATACCCAACAAATTTACTCTACTACTAGGTTGATTAGGTTGTCACGACTGGTTAGGTTGATTCGAGGAGTGCACCCGAGAACGTGTTTTACTTAGAATTTTTTAATTTTAATTTCTTAGTTGCTACCAGTGAATTTGATCAAGCCTACATGATCACAATGCAAAATAACAACACACATACTTAATAGAAAACTATTAAAATACAGCCAGGCTATAATTGTGCCAGGCACTATTTTGACGCATTCACATTGAAAAAAACTGACAGTTGATCCTTCAAAATTGACATTGATATGTCGAATTTAAAAATATCGTCGTTTATTTTCAATTAATAAAAGAAGGCACTATTTATTCCGGTTCATATAGTAAAGAAAGGTCGTGTGTTGAAAGATCAAAGCTGATATTACAATGTGAAGGTGTCAAAACTGTTCCTGGCACTATTATAGCCTCGTTTTATTTCATTAATTATTGATTTATTCAAACCAAATTTGACACATGTCATTAATCTACTTGCGCCGTGTTTTTAGCTATACATTTTTAAGCATTTGGTATAACGATATGAATAAGGCAACCCGTTCAAAAAGAGAGGAAGAATTGCCCAACGCTTCGGGGCAACTATATTCTGATTGTTTTATTCATAATTTATTCTACATCCAAATGAATAACACAATAATCAAATAAACTGCATTAGAAATGATTATTTGTTTAAATTTCTTTTCATTAGGTTTAAGTTTTTTTTAATTAAGTTTTTTAATTTACTAGTTTCCGATAAACCGTTACAAAAAATTGATTTGTGGGCAATTAAGTTTTGGGAATTATATAAATCCTTTATTTAGCAAAGCTAATTCACAGTTTACAGTAAGTATATAGTTTTAGTTACAACATTTTTACCAGTTCTAAGTTTATAAAAAAAAATAAAGTATTTAGTCACAACACATACACAACAAAAATATGTACCAACAAAAACAATGGTTTCAAAAGAATAAAAAAACATAAAAATTAAAATTGATCACAAAAAAAACAGAAAGATTTTAAACAAAAACAAGTTAAAATTGATTACAAAAAAACAGAAAGATTTTAAACAAAAACAGAAAAAAAAACAAAGATAAAAGTTAAAAATTGATTACAAATAACGGGTAGTTAAAGTTAATTACAACAAACAGTCACTTTAAATAGTTAAAAAAGTTTATAAAAATAAAGTATTTAATCACATCAAAATGGTTTCAAGAGAATAAAAAAAAGTAAATACAAAAGTTATTTTAACTTGATTACAAAAAAAAACAGATAGATTTTAAATAACAAACAAACAAAAGTTAAACGTTAAAAATTGGTTACAAAATAACGAGTAGTTTAATTTAGAAAAAAAACAGATAGTTAAACTGCTTTTAAAAACAAGAAAATTAACATCGATTGCAACACATAGATGTTAAAAGTTAAATTTTGGAAATAATAGATATAGATAGAAGTTAAATAAAATCAGATAGGTTTTAAATAAAAACAGGAAAAAAAGTTAAACGTTAAAATTGATCACAAAAACAAAAAAAAAAAAAAACATATATAAAAATCAATGGACAGTCAAAATTAATTACAAAAAACACATAGTTAGGATTTTAAAAAGCGGATTGTTAAAAGCGATTACAACAAACACATATTAAAAGGTCAAAATTTGTACACAATAGATATCATACTAAGGTAAAAAATTAATCATAGTTTTCCCAGGGTCTAGCTAAAACCAAGTTCGTCAAACAAGTGTTTTTTAAGTACCCTTTTGAAAGAATCAACACTATCCATAGATTTTATTCTCATTGGCAGATTATTATATTTGCTCAATCCTTTAAAAAATAATGAATTTTGTGATCTGTTTTGCATAACTCTAGGTATATAAAAGTTGTCCCTCTGACGTGTATTGTGTTCATGAATTTCTACACCGTAAGAAACTTTGCCAAGGAGATACTGTGGCGCTTTGCCTGTTCTTATTTTATGCACAAAAGTTAATGTATTAAATAAAAGCAAGATTTTTACTGGCAACCACCTTAGTTCCTTTGGCATACTATTAATCGGAGTCAATCTTGGTTTTTTCAGTATTACTCTCATAGCCCGATTTTGAAGTTTCTGCAAGCGACAAATCTCATTTTGTTTTAGGAGAAATAAAACACTCGAGCAATAATTAAAATGAGGAAGAATTAAAACATTGTAAATGGTTTTTTTGGTCCAAGTTGACAGATATGGGGAACACCGAAATAAATATCCTATCTTGTATGCAATTTTTTTAATTATATCTAAGGCGTGGTTCTTAAAGTCCAATTTATAATCAATCCATATGCCCAGATATTTAAACTTTTTGACCATTTCGATTTCAACTTGACCAAGTTTTATTTGAAAATCCATTACTGAAATTTGACGATACGTGTGGTCCTTCGCTACAATCATATATTTTGTTTTCGATATATTTACCTTTAAATCGTTAGTGTTACACCATTGAAAAACATCTTCTAAAATTTGATTTAAACCATTTTTTAACTGTGTTAGGTCCGATGTAGCAAAATATAATAATGCATCATCTGCAAACAAATAAATAATGCAATTTTTAACGTTGAAAATTAAGTCATTAATGTAAATGATAAATAACAAAGGACCTAATACGCTACCTTGAGGCACGCCAAAGTCATTTTCAATATCAGTAGATAAAATATTATTTACTTTTAGTCTTTGTTTACGGCCGGTTAAATACTAATACCTATGCTTCTTAATTTCAATATTAATCGTTTTTGGTTAACTGTCTCAAAAGCTCTTCTCAAATCTAAAAAAATTGCTCCCGTTGCCAAATTCATATCTAGATTTTTTCGCCAATCTTCTAGAACCCCCTGTACAGCTGTCTCATAACCAAATTTTGCTCTAAAACCAGATTGGAAATCGCTAATTATATTGTTCTTATTGATATATTCAACCACCTGATCATAAACTATTTTTTCCAATATCTTATCAATTGCGCACAGTATGTTGATTGGTCTTAAATCACTTGCCTGTTTTGAGTTCTTTACTTTAGGAATAGGAACTACTGTGGATATTTTCAGCAAGTCTGGAACTTCACCCACTTCTAATGAAAAATGTATTAAGTTAAGTAAGGGTTGTTTTAGATTTTCAAATGTATTTTTTATGAAATGTATATTAATATCATATTCAGGAATAGAAAATGTATTGCTACTGCTTTTATCAATTTCATCTAAGATATCTTTTATGCTGTTAACAAAATAGTTATTAAGGCCGTCAGGGATTTTTTCCAAATTGTCTATTACCAATCCATTAATTTCGATTTCCTCTATGTTGGCTACAGTTTTATTTTTGGGCAACAACGCATTTAGTATTTTCCACATTTCGGAGGGATTGTTTTTGTTATTAAAAATTTTTTCTTCATAATACTTTCTTTTTTCTTCTCTTATTGTTTGAACTGTTAAATTTCTGGTTCTTCTAAAAACCTCTAAATTGTCTTGAGTTTTATTAGATTTGGAAGTTTCGATAGCTAATATCCCTATTTATAGTTGCCAGTTCTACTTTATCATTCCACCATTCTTTATACTTGGGAAAAATCTTAACCGTTTTAATAGGGGCAACTTGATTCAGAATACATGTTACATTCTTCACAAAACTAGTGTACTTGTCATTTATGTCATAATGAAAAAATTGAAATTTACAGTTTTGCAACAAAATATTAATAGTAAAAAAATCAATATTTTTTCCTCTTGTCTGAATCAACTTGGATTGACGTGGTTCCGAATCATGTGTTACTTCTATAAAATAGTGGTCTGTTACCTTTGGAGTAATAAAAACCTTTGCTTTAAAAATGTTATCATGATTTATCAAGTCGATAATTGAGTCTTTATGTCTGCCCGAGCGCGTGGTTTCATAAACAATATTTTTGAGCCCTACATCTACTAAAATTGATTTAAGTTTGTTTGATTCCTCAGTTTTAAAATCAATATTAAAATCCCCCACAATCAGGATAAAACTATTTTCATCGACAATATTTTCTTCGCACCAAGCCAAAAAGAAGTTTTCAAATTCAGATTTGAGAGAACTAGGAGATCTATATAGAGAAACTAAAAAATATTTTTTTGAATTAAATTTAATAACAGTTGAAATCAACCAATAGTTTTTTTGGTGTGACTCTTTTTTTACGCTTTCAATTCTAATATCGTCCCTTATATACAAAATAGCCCCGCCTGTCTTTCTACTGTCGCTGTCAACTCTTTCCAAGTTATAGCCACTCACAAATATTTCTTTATCTTCTGTGGCCTCAGTTACGCAAGTTTCAGATAGAGCAACAACAACCGGATACTTTTTTAAAATTAGTTGAGATATTTCGTCAAAATTTGAAGGTAAACTCGATGCATTAAAATACAATAAAAACAAGCCTTTCGTGTTTATGACTTTGGAAGTTCTGCCGATATCTCGCCTAAAAAATGACCGTTACTTTTCTCATCCAAAACTGGTAAATTGCTTTTTTCGTTTTTACTGACCACTTTATTGCTTTTACTAACTACTACATTTTGAATGACATTTATGAAATTTTTTTCATTATTTTTATTACCTGAATCATGAATTTCTTTCAGGCAACTATTTACATTTTCATCAAAAATCTCTACAGTACTAATATTAAAGTTACTATTACCATTTTTATTATTATTAAATATTTCTAGATTTGGCGGATAACTCGGTTCGAAAAAAGGCTCACTTTCATGAGTTGAGAAAAAATTGTATCTTCCGACAAAATTATTATTAATTAGTTTATTTAGCAAAAAATGCTCTTCGTCATGCAAGGAGCCATTATCTTTAACATATTTATCTTCATTTGTATCAATATGAATAAGATTGCTAAAGCTGTTTCTACGAAAATCTTGTATTGCAACTTTAATAAATCTTACAAGTTTAATAACTCCTTTTCGATTCAAATAAAATTGTTTATACACAAATTCATCTTGTTTAAATATATCATTGACGTCAAGATAGTCAATCTGATTTGTATAAGCTTTAAGATTAGTTGCTGTAGTTTTAAAATCACAGTTTACTTGTGCTATGTCTTTTATTTTGCTAACATTAGTCGAAGAAAAATTATTAGGCAAGGGACAAAATATTACATTTGTATGAAAAAACCTATCTGCAATTTTAATTATATCGTTCTGGGAAATACATTTATCATTAGACCCTATTAGTAGTATAACGTAGTCCTTGTCAGTTAGATGCATCTTCTCGTCCATGCTTTCAACAATTTGATTAAATGTTGCATTAGGTTTGCATATTATTTGAATTTTATAGTCACATCCTAAATAAGTGTCAAGTGTTTCAAATAAATATTTTCCAAATTGATCTGTTATAACAATTATTGAAGGTTTAAGTAGTGGTTGTAAGACTACCGGAACTGTATTATTTTCGTTAAATTTAATTTGCGTACATTCTTGATTTTTTAAAGTTTTTAACTCTGCTTCAAGCACTTCTATGCTGGTTAATAAATTATTGTTTAAAGTTTCTAATTTAGCAATTTCAAAAATTAAATCCAAATCATCAGTTTGGGATATTTTGTCAATCTCGTTTAAGTTTTCTGTCTGTATCAACACTGATTTTACATACAACTCTTTACAATCCGTTTGTGAATCATTATTTGTTATCTCCAACGTAGTTTGTGTATCTATATCAACAGCTTCAGCCCTAATTTGAGTCTGCAGAGATGCGTCTTTAGAGTTTGTACTAGTTTGAGTAGCTTTATTTAATCGTATATGATCTGTTTGTATAGCAACTGACGACGTTTTTGCTTTACTGTTTTTACTAATTAGGGATTTTTGTTCATCAATTACTTTTTTTAGTTTATTGATCGTAATTTCGTGCTCATCTTCTGCAATGGTTGCTTCATTAAGAAGTGAACTCGACTGCCTTTTTAGGCGAGCGATATAAACATCTTTGTCATGCAAATCCTCCTTAAGCGATTGAATAGTTGCTTTTAATATTTCAAGCGTATCAGGTAATTCATCAGTTGCCGATTCTGCGCATCCTTGAGAACAAATAATTAAACTGTCTCTTAAAATTTCGTACTGTTTACTCGTACGTACTAAACAACCTTTATGCCAAATATTTTTGCAGACTGCACATAGATACAGTGTAGTCTCTTTACTTTTGCAACACTTAAATGACATATTTACTATTTACTATTAATAATATAACAAACTTACGGCTACTAATTGTTTAAATGAAAATCTTCTTTATGTCTTGTATATTGTGAATAAAAATTTGAATTTTAGAGGACAAAATCTTTCAGCTGTTTTGATACTAAGTTTTGAATTTTGTAAATAAATAGCAGATACTGATTTTTTTTACCTTGAACCAACTTAATTTCGTTAACATAAGTGTAATTTTGGTGTATTCATCTGTTTTGGGAATTATTCTCATTACTCTATTTTTTAATATTTGAAGTTTACCTATAATATTTTCATTCGGTCTGTATAATATGGTTCACCAGTATGAAAAACTAATTCTTCCTAAATAACTAATTTTTGATATAATATATTTGTAGTAGTTATCAAACTTTAATTTTCAATCTATAGTTTTGCTAAGATGTTTGATCGAGTTTGTAACTTCTAATTTCTCATTATTTATAGTGATTGCAAAATTTGTTAAGTTAGTTTTTAAATTTAAAACAGATTTTAGTTTGTGTAAAACCAACAGAAACAATTACTCCGAGGAAAAATCCCCTACTGGCATTGAATTATACTGATGGTTTGATGCTTTCGTTGGGAACTTGTTAAAACTTGTTTGCATTTTAACAAGTTCCCAACGAAAGCATCAAACCATCAGTATAATTCAATGCCGGTAGGGGTATTTTCCCTCGGAGTAGTTGTTTCTGTTGGTTTGACACAACTTATGCTCTACACGGAGCTATCGCCTACATTCACCTGAAGATGGCCCAGAATGTCGAAACCGGTCGTTGATTAGCATGTATCACTTGTTCCTAATTGTCGGGACTTGTTTCAGACGGGGATCTTTGTATCCTTGTGATCGACGTTGGAGATACTGAAAACCAAACAGTTTTAGATTTTAGTTTGTTTACATTTAATTTTAATTTATTTGCGTTTATCCAATTCACTCCTTTTTTTAATTTATCTCAACAATTAGGTTTTCTAATGAAGTTCCTTTTAAAAAAAGTATTGTATCATCTGCAATCTTATTAATCATAGAATTTTTTAAAACTGTTGGTAGGATATTTATTTATAAAATACAAAGTAATGGGTTAAATGATTTTTCTGACTATAGGAATTCAAATTTTTAGTTCGCTGTGTCGTGTTGCATAAATAATTTCTATAGCCAAGTTCAGAAAAACATTTTATAAACAGTAAGAATCTTTCATTTTGAAATTTGTATTGGAAAACTTGGCTTTACTTTTAACTTTAACTTTAAAACTTTATTTAGCAAGAATATGCTACAATTTTAACAATAGTAAAGTAAATTAAACTAAAATCTAATTGTTAGATATATAAATATTTACAGGCTAAGTAATATTTTAATTTGTAACACAATAATTTATTCTACCTACATGCCATAGAATAATACTATATAATTAAACAAACTGCATTGAAAATAAATATTTTGTAAAAC